>OY282514.1:7959891-8002391 GCA_958296145.1 Hydrotaea cyrtoneurina | reverse complement strand
GGAAACTGCTGGCCATAAAACTGGCAATGATTAATTTACAACTTATTATTAATTCATTAATGATTATTCATAATTCATTCATATGAGTTATTTAGTTAGTTGATAACTTTTTGTGAGTAGCAGATATTTTGCTGTGTGCAGCATACTTTTAGGCATATTTGAAACGGGGGTTCTGAAAAACGGTTCTGTTCAAATGCAATTTATAATTTGTTTATCCATAATGAGTAGAGTTAGTACAATTGTTTTTTAAATAATTTTATTTGAACGATTTAATGCAGCGCATCCTGTCGACCACATTTTCCATTATCTTGGGTTTCTGGCTCACACATAGCTTCCTTGGTATTCGCCTTAAGGGGCTGAATCTTTAATGGATTGTTGGCATAACGTTGGTCCCTCATTATTACCCGGTAACAGAAGTTGAAGGTTAAAGATAATCTAAAACTCTTTTTTAAAGTACAAAAGTACATCAATTACAGGTTTATTTTGAATTACAAGTAGAAACTACGCCATTACTAAAAATGGAACGATACACTATTATCAAATTTTAAGAGATTTCCGGTATTTAGTTTGTGTTTATCAGCTCTTCTAAATATACAACCTAGAGAATTTTCTTTAAAATGGAAAAAAGTGAATTTCGATTGCTCATTCAACATTATTGTTTGCGAAAAAAAAACCGTCAATCAAACCAAGGAAAAGCCTGATAAATACTATGGGGACTCTGTACCATCACTTTCAATGGTTAAAAAGTATTTTACTGACATTCGTTGTGGACGCATACGTACAATTGACGCTGAACGTTGTGGACGGCCAATTGTTGCGGTGCCCACGTGTGCAGTCTCAATGGCAAAATTGCATTAATTCGGTTACGTATTAGTACCTCGTTCGCCATATTCTCTGGAACTCTCCAACTGAATATCCGAATGCCACTGAATTCACCTGGCAAAACCAACTATTAAGACTCTGAATTAACTTATAGATACACTATAATACATTTTAACTAGCATTTTTAATAACCCATAGGCACACTGACGTACCTTATCAAGTGCACCATAAAACACACTACAATAACCGTATTTTGTTCACCCACCCCCCCCCCCCCCCCATCCCTACGCACCCATCCAAAATCATAGTTAACATTACATATTACCATAAAGAGCATTTTCATCATTACTTTAACAGATTATTGCCGAACTTTTGCACAGGCTTTTTCATGTCGTTGTGCCTTTTTGCCGTTCCTTTTCGCCCGCTCTGTTTTGTGGTAACATACGTACTGACTCGTCGTCGTTACCAACATTATAATAGAATATTATCAAAAAGTTTTTCAACTACTTTTGGTTGGTGGGAACATTGACGACGGCAAGGGGTGAGTGCGGGGACTGGCGGCTGTATAAAAGTCAGAGTATGCAATTTTTATTATTACCACAATATCTGTCTACAGTGGACCCAATGGAACAGTTAACAAAAGGGAGATATGGTAGAACTTTTACATACAATTCGATGCTTATGAGTCTGTGTGTGTGTGTGTATTTTTGTGTGCATGTATATATGTTTTCGGAACATTTGTATCTCTTTATGGAGAACATCATTCATTCGTTCATTCATTCAGTCTGCCATTCAGTTCTTCACCTCCATTCAGTGGCAGTAACAATGAAACAACATGTACCGGTACGGGTAGTTTATATTTTTGAATTCAACATCATTATTCGCACTAGGAAGGGTCGGCACGTTGTTTTCCTACGATTTGTGACATTATCTGAGTACAAATATCTCTGAGTTGAGAATTCCAACTTAAGTTTTTGTCACGCCATTACCGGCATACAAAAATGACCAAAATGTCAGTATGAAATTGTCATTTGCCAGGCTTTTTTTTTGAAAAAAATCGTTAAATTGGAAAAAAATGTCTTCAAAACTGAAAATCGTCATATACTCAAAAATACGTATTTTCGTTTAAAACAAGAAAATAACGACTTTTTATTACAATTATTGACTGTAAGTAAATATGAAATATAGATAAATAACTAAATTTGTGTTTTTTTTAATATTAAGGTTTAGCTATTAACAAACTAAAAAAAATATTTTTTAAAAAAAATATTTTTTTTAAAAAACTGTTTTCTTTTTTTTAGTGGAGTTCGAGATCATTGTTTATGTCTATTTCTGTGTAGAAATAGAAATGTGTAAACAAGTTTTCAAGCATTGGAAATTTTCGCAAGATAGATTTTAAAAAGTGTTCTAAAATAGACTTTTTTTTTAAAAAAAAAATCGTCTAAAAAGTAAAAATGATTGTATCTGTATTGGCGAGTGTTGACAAATGTCCAAACAATATTTTTTTTTTCAGAAAATTTTATTTTAATTAATAAAAATTTTCCTGAAAGTACATCTTCAACAAATTGCAATGTTTCAATTTCTAAAAATTTATGGATTAATCGGTTTTTATCGTTTGCACGAGATTTACATTTTTAATGGAAAACTAAAGTTGGCCAAAGTGAAAAATCTTCAATCACAATTTTGGTAAATTCTTGAAAAAATCTTCCAAATAATGAAAAATCAAAACTGTTTATCAAGCCGAAGATGTCATTTGAAGTGAATTAAGATAAAAAAATCAAGAGAATAAATTAAATTTTTTGGCTAAAGAAGAAATACGAATTTTGTGCATTTACAATTGCAGTTTTATTCTTAATATTTTTGAATCATTACACGTTTAATTACTTTGTTGTTGGAGTACACATATTCTCCTCGAATCAAAAGAAAATTATGGAAAACCATCTGAAAAAAACGGAGTTTCCTCATACGTGCACATGCATGTTCATTTGGAAAATGTCGTCGCACGAGTAACTTCAATCAAGATTTGTTGACGTTCGCAGCTGTAAATAAAAACACAATGTTGCCCTACAGCACAAATTGTCAAAGCATTTGTTTTCGTAAATACATCAGCATTTTGTTTTTTGTACTTTTAGCAAGTCCGAAGTATTCTATACGACAATAATGCACAAAACAAAAACAGAATTACACAATAAAATTATCCCATAAATTGATACAAATAAAAAATGTGTTGGGGAACTCTAACATTAGTCTCTAGTGCATGTGCCAAAATTCCTTGAATTTTCATTGCCAGTTGGCAAAAATGTGTGTGTTTTGTTAAAAAAAAAATTTAGTGTGTTGAGTTTTTCGCTGCCCAGTATAGTGGCTGGGTAAGTCACACCAGATTTGGTCGTCTAGAAGGAGACGAAGCAATGAATTCGACCATCTAAGAAAAGAAATCCTCCTTATATACGTAAAAAATCCAAAATATATTGAACGATTTTTGAGATTTTTTTTTTAAGTTTATTTTTAGAAAATTTTGTTGTTAAAAAAATTTGGTTTTCGGCGATTTTCCGAATTCCACCACAAGTTGGCCAATAAAAAGAAATTTCTAAATCATTGAACATCATTTCAAAAAAAAGAAACATTCGAGCTTTTATCACAATCATAGATCAAGTTTTGGCAATTCGTCGAGAATTTTACATATAATATTTACAAAAAAAATGATCAAAACTTTAAAAAAAATATATATAAAAGGGGATAAAAGTAAGAATGCAATTTGAAAGACGATAAAATTCTAAGTAATCTGAAAAAGAGAATTGGAATTTGATACCTCATCTCTTGTGGCGAGTGTGAGAACTCTTTGAATAATATACAAATTCGCTAAGAATAATACCAGCCGAACTGTGGTGAGTTTTCTGTTTTTTCGTCATATTATTGATTTATTCCAAGCTCACATTCCCACTATTTATGGGACGCGGATCCACTTCGATGATTGCATCGGTGACTTCGCAGTAGCGCCGCCTCTCGAACAAATTATCAAAGACAGTTGAAGCAGTTTCTGGCTATACCTTACGAATGACTTGTTCCCTATTCGCCCTATGAACCAAAATCGTTAAACGATTGTTCTTCTCGGTATCCCATCAAAAAAGTCTAACATCGACGAGACGTCTGATAACTCGATTACCGAACTGGTTACGCCAAACGTTGAGACGTGGCAAGTGTGTCATGGATCGCCAGGGATTGCTGGAATCCAAATCTTAAAAACACTCTATAGCGCTCACCATTTTCGTTCCCAGCTGCATTTTCACAGCAAAATGTGAAACTAATGCCATCGCAGTGTATGTAGTTCATCCACCAGTCGTTACTGCATGTCCCAACTGTTAATATTCACAAAGTACATTGTACAATACGTCAGGAATCCAACTTGGTTGTTATTAAATAAAATGAGGTTTTCACACATACGATGTTATCTTTGCCCCCCTTTCCCACCTCCACCCTACCACGCATCGCTCAATGGGTCGTTATAATAAAGTGAAAAACTTTGGCATGCTTTCTGGTGAATGATTTTATTTTTTCTTGGCTGCTCTTGTTGAAGTTAACATTATAATAATTATACACGAGTTGGTAGGAGTGAGTTTTATGTAAAGTGTGAAATTACCCTGAATTCTGTTAACATGAACTGAGTCACGGTGTTATTAACTGGCAGTGTCTGTCACTGACTTCCCCTTCATCCGCCTGGAGTATAAATGAATAATTGTTGGTCTTTTGTAGCGGTAGCCTTTTTACGATTATATTAGGGGCAGTTCTTTGAGAAAACCGAATAAATATAGTTCGTTTTCAGCATAAACATTACAAGTTTGAATATTACTGATATAGTGAAATGACAAATTTTTTGTTTGATTTTGCTTTTTTTTTTAGAGATTTTTTTCCCCATTCAAATCTATTTTACTTGTTATTGCTTATAGATTTGTTTCTGTTTTGTTTCGTTTAGTGAAAAAAGCGTATTTAAAACATTAGATTTTCATTCCATATTGATTTCAGACACATTTAACAAACATTTACTATCAAATTTCCAAACACCACATTTTCCATAACTTGTTGTATTTTCAATACCAACCCTGATGAATCGGCGCATGTAAATGGCAAATATGTCAGGAAATTGCCTTATGCCCTAGTTATAGTCACAAAAATGAGGATGGCTATTATGTCCATCCAATAATCGGTCTAATGGAAATTATGTTCGTGGGGGTCATGACCGGACAGTTTGGTTGTTATGAATGACTGATATGAATACAACAAACAACAACTTACTTTGTTGGGGCTTCGTACAACACTGGAAAACAGAAAATGTGGATTTCACATTAATCTAATAAAGAATAATCTAATATCTTAATATATATTTACCCTCGACACTGATTCACTGATACACTGATTCCCTGATTCACTGATTCACTGACTCTGTCACGCAGTACGTAGGAATTTAAATAGGCATTCTATAATAATTCTATAAATAATAATAATAAAAAAAATAATATTTTTTTTGTACAGAAATTGTGTTTTCCCAAAATTTTTTTTTACCAAAATTTTTTTTTTCCAATATTTTTTTTTCTTACAATTTTTTTTTTTACAAAATTTTTTTTTTTCAAGAAATTTTTTTTTTCCAAATTTTTTTTTTCCACAAAATTTTTTTTTTCAACAAAATTTTTTTTTCAACAAAAATTTTTTTTTTCAGCAAAAATTTTTTTTTCAACAAAAATTTTTTTTTCAACAAATTTTTTTTTTTTTCCACAAACATTTTTTTTTTCAACAAATTTTTTTTTTTCAACAAAAATTTTTTTTCCACAAATTTTATTTTTTTTCGAAATTTTTTTTTACAAAATAGTTTTCTCAAAATATTTTTTACAAAATTTTTAAAATTAAGTAACAAATACTTTCTCAAGCAAATTAACGGGCGCCATAGGCGCATTACAACTTACTAGTATATATATAAAAATGGATGACTCGAAAACGGCTGATCTGATTTTTATGACATTTTCAGAGAATCATTAGATTCACAAAGCGGTTGGCATGGGCTGTATTAGGTATCAACAACGTCGTGACTTTGCTGATTGGGTCCTTGAAATGCATGAAAATGATCAGGAATTCCAGCGAAAAATCATCTTGTCTGATGAAGCCCATGTCCACATCGGTGGCTACGTCAACAAGCTAAATTGTCGCATCTGGGGCTTGGAAAATACAAGAGTTATTCTTGAGACGCCTCTCCATCCTCAACGTGTGACTGTTTGGTGCGGTTTATGGCCCGGCGGTGTCATTGGACCTTAATTTTTCGAAAATGAGTTTGGATCAACAGTTACGGTGAATGGATTGCGCTATCGAGAGATGCTTAATGATTTTTTATGGTCGGAGTTGGCTATCGAGGACATAGGGTAGCCTTTTTGCAATTTGGTTATGGAAAATTTCATGAAAAGGATATGGTACTGTAAGCGTGGTCGTGGTGGCCATTTGGCTGATATTGTTTTTTATTATTAACGGCATACTTTCATTTATCTCAAAAAATGTAATTTTTCTTTGAATACCAAAAAAAACACGTCAAAATTTCAATAAACTTAAAGACTTAAAACAAAACTCAGGGTGAAAGGATTTGAAATAAACACACGGATGACTACAGATTTGATACAAAGTTATTACATTTTTTAATATTTTTTTACGATTTATTTTAATACCATTTTTTCGAAAAAAGAAAAGAAAAAAAACTGAACATTTGCTGAAATTATGAAAGGTCCTTAAGCCGAATGTTTTTTTAGTCTATTCTTCATCCTGATCTTTAATGTTTTGGTTCCCTTTTTCGGAGGCTCTAGTGCCTCCCAGGCACTTTTCCCCCTCTTTCATATCGATTTTCGTAATTTCAGGGTCAGTCTTTCGAAAGTGTTTAATTTTGTGCAGCTAAATTGGGAAAATCGTTCACTGTGCGCCGACACACGTCAGAACTTGTAAGGGTCCTATGTAATGCCCTATTAGCGGTATAGAATATTTATAAAAAAGACAATTTAAAAAACAGTCAATTTACAAAAAAATACTAACGATTTTTCGTTAAAATTGGAAAAAAAAAATTTTGTGGAAAAAAAATTTTTGCTGAAAAAAAAATTTGTTGAAAAAAAAAAATATTTTGTTGAAAAAAAAATGTTTGTTGAAAAAAAAATTTTTGTTGAAAAAAAATTTTTGTTGAAAAAAAAATGTTTGCTGAAAAAAAAAATTTTTGTTGAAAAAAAAAAATTTTGTTGAAAAAAAAAAATTTTTGTGGAAAAAAAAATTTTGTAAAAAAAATTGTAAAAAAAAATGTTGGAAAAAAAAAATTTTGGGGAAAACACAATTTCTGTACAAAAAAAAAATATTATTTTTTTTATTATTATTATTTATAGAATTATTATAGAATGCCTATTTAAATAAATTCCTACGTACTGCGTGACAGAGTCAGTGAATCAGTGAATCAGGGAATCAGTGAATCAGTGTCGAGGGTAAATATATATTAAGATGGCACTCGGGACTGCCTATGCCATTACCCTACGCCTGTGGATATTAATTCCATTACCCTACGCCTGCGGATATTAATCCCATAACGTATAAAAATCCGAGTTCGTCTTTTCTAGCGCGGTTTAATTAACAATATTGCCTCAACCATTGTTCTCTTGTTATAGATCTGCATTATATACGAACGGTATTCCGCCGAATGAACATTTCTATTTAAAATCTCGCAACTACTAAAAGAAAAATATAAAATGCAATTATTTTTTAACAAACATTTCACTTGCCCCCGCCTCCAGTTTTCTCTGTTTTGTTCTTTGCCAAACAGTCGTCCTCTGACGTTTTGTGTTATCTTTAGTTGAAACCCGCTCTCGATATCCTTCATTTTGTTTTGTATGAAATTTTGAAAAGTTCAGCGGATTCATTTGTTACATTTTACGGTGTCGTGTTTCTTTTTCATTTTCTGTTCTTTTTTTTTTGTTGTTGTTGCTGCTGCTGCCACCACATTTTGTATTACAGTTTGCAGTCATTATTCATTTAACTGAAAAAAAAAAAACATTTAACAATTTCTCGGTGTGTGTGTTTATAACAAATAACTCCAGCACTGTTTTGGACTTTGGGGGGAAGTGTGTATGGGTGTGTTTGTTCTCTCGGTATTATATGGTCTTGGTGCAGCCTCTGGTGTCATTGTTGGAGTGTTGCAGTTCCAGCAGTAAAAGTTAAATGTTGAATTTGTGTCGATTTTTTTTAGTTACTTTCAAACCAGAACACACACGCACACACAATTGGGTAGTGCAGCAGTCAGTGGTGGTGATGGTCATGCAAGTGGCCACATTTGTTGCTCCATTTTTGTGCCAATTGTTCTTCTTGTAGTGGGTTCTCTTCTCCGTTTAACTATTTCAGTCCATGGCAGCTGGTGTTGTTCGTTTCATTCGTTTGTGTTGTCTTCTTTTTTTTTTTAGTGGAATATGTGTCGTTTCATTTAACAAAATAACGCATGAGCTTTTGTGATTTTGTGGCTTTGGATGAGTGTGTGTGTGTTTGCGTGTGGTTAGATACAGTCTGTCGCAGAAGAAAGCGGGAGGACAAACTAATATCCTTAGAATCATTCAAGCGGTTTTAGTAGATGAACTTTATTTAGGCTAGTTGTTGCTCTGACAAAGAAAAATCTTTGAGTTTTCTAACACTAATTCAAAACCTAATGAGTTTCACACATTCTCAAACCAAGTCCAAAATATATTCAACTAGGGACCGTAAATTATAAATATAAAACAAAAAATCAATCATAATAGGCGTCCCAGTAGGAGAGTTAGTAGCGTGCTTCCCTATCAGCGTGGGGGTTGTGGGTTCGATTCCCACAAGAGGCTTTGGTCTGTAGCCATTTTGTCTGTGTCACCCGGTCACCCTTGGACTCAAAATTAGAATATAAATTTACTATTGTATTGTATTGTATTATATTGTAATAAAAATAAAAATAAAAATATAAATAAAACCAAAAATACAATTTAAAATAATATTAAAAATAAAAACTAAAATAAAAATAAAAACTAAAATAAAAATAAAATAAAATAAAATAAAATAAAATAAAATAAAATAAAATAAAATAAAATAAAATAAAAATAAAAATAAAAATACAAATACAAATAGAAATACAAATACAAATACAAATACAAATACAAATACAAATACAAATACAAATACAAATACAAATACAAATACAAATACAAATACAAATACAAATACAAATACAAATACAAATACAAATACAAATACAAATACAAATAAAAATAAATATAAAAATAAAAATGTTCGATTCCCACCAGAGTCTTTGGTCTGTCGCTGCAAAAATCTAAACATATGGTCTGTGTCACCCGGTTTACCCTTGGACCCAGAAATTAGAATATAAATTTACTTTGTATTGTAATTAATAATAAATAAATAGAATAAAAATAAAAATAAAAATAAAAATAAAAATAATAATAAAAATAAAAATAAAAATAAAAATAAAAATAAAAATAAAAATAAAAATAAAAATAAAAATAAAAATAAATATAAAAATAAAAATTAAAATAGAAACAAAAATTAAAATTAGAATAAAAAATAAAATAAAAACAAAAATAAAATTTAAAATAATATTAAAAATAAAAATACAGTTAAAAAATCAATCACGAAAAAATAAAATTATTATTTTCTAGTTTTACTTTTTTCTCCAAAATAATTATGATGAGCTGACTTCTGTAATGTTATCCAAATTAATCATTGTCATTAAAGAATATGCTTAAAAATCCTTAATAGTAATTTTTATAATAAAACTCATAATGATCCCTGGAAACAAGAAATTAATACGTCAACAAATCAGCTAAATTCGTCTGTTGCTTCAATCATATCTTAAATTTGTTTGTCTGTGCGATATTAATGTGCCGAAGACATTTTGTAGTCGACAAAGTCATGTTCGCTTACGAGTAACGTTCATATTCCAGGAGATCAAATTTCTAAAATTCAATTTATTTGAAATACCGCCACAACTGGTGCCACCGACTGTATTTGTATGCGTTATAAATTACTTTTTACATATTTTCATAGTTTTCACAGTATGTATTGTTAAATTGAATAAAATAGTTGGTTTTTATTTTATACGTTTTCTGTGCACGCTTAACTGACCGCCGGGAGTTCTTTCGTAACAGGACGAGGAAACTGTGGGTTATTGACAGGATGCAAGTTGATCGTGGAACGAATAAGCCTTCAAAATAGTAACGGATACAAATTTTTAAGAGGAATCCGTTGTGGTTTTATCGTAATAGGCGTTGTGTTGTCATAAAATAAACCAAGGGTCAAACCTGTATAAGAACATCGGATATGTTGTTAGAGTACTGAGGGCATGTACAAACATATTTATAGCTGCATTAGACCGCCGAACCCGATTAGTATTTACACAAATATATCGTTCTCAGGTTACTAGTTAGAGAGATGTTCCCTTGTTCTTTAAATGTATGTTGACTAAGAAAACGTATGATGCCCAAAAGAATAAACATCGACCAGCTGGTGGATCTTATAACTCTCGGCTTTGTTCTTACATAACATAATCTAGGCATTATAAAAGGGACAATAATGTAGGACTGAAACATCGTTGACAATTTGGCCACGTCCGTGTAATGATAGACTTTCGTGACCGTATGTTATCAGTTCATGCACGTTTGGTCATACTTTTTCTATGAGTGTTCGATATTCGCCTTAATCGTTTTAGTGGTTTTTTTCCCACAGCATCTGCCCGGAGCCTTACAAAAAAAAAAAAAATGTTCACGGTACGACTATTTGTACTACACTCCTTTGACTTTGGAAATAGGTTTGAATTATTTCCCAACCTGGTACAAGCGCAAAGCTACTCCTTTTGTTTCACGGAGATATGATACTGACTTTCTGTCAATATTTCTAGCGGGAAAGAGCGGCCACAGTCACAATAACATTTGAATGCAATAACCAGAAAGCCACTAAAGGCAAAGGTCAAAAATAATTTAGTTGTATTTTCTTTAAAATTTATTTCGATAAAATCAGATGACTCGTTTACGAGCTAGAACAATCTAGGTCTCGAAGGTACCTGAAGGGGGCATCACTAAATTGTGATTTAATGATGTCATTTTAATTGTAAGATACGGGGCTTGTGTGATAAATTAAAGAAAATTAACACTTTCTAGTATATTTGCAAAAGTCCTGTTTTTAGTTTTTGTAATTTAGGTCTCGAAAAAAAAAAACCAATCGAAAAAAATTCGACCATTTTGTACTCAGGAAACCACAGTACACTAGAATCGCATAGTGGTTCTTGATTAAAAAATAGTTTCATAGTGCAATTGAATTTAAATTTATTTCAACAAAATTTCAAAGTCGTTATCGATTTATGATAAATTAGGTCTCGAAAAAAATACATCGAAAAAAAATTCGACACTACACAAGAACTGCATAGTAATTTTTCATTACAAAAAAATTGTTCCATAGTGTAATTAATTGACTATTGATATCCAGAACAGCAAAACTTCTGGGTAAAAATATATGAAGTCAACCAATGAGTTTCCCTCACCAATTCCGAATTGGCTGAAAGTTGGTACGAAGGGAGTGTTCAATATAACAATAGCATCTGTCAACTTTCAGTCTCTTAGCTTTTCTACTTTCAATTTTATGACGACTTTAATTTGAAAAAAATGATTAGAAATGTACTGAGATGCTTTAACACAATTTTTAATATCTCTGAAAGTATTATACGTACATAAATGATCAAAGGCTTATTTTGAAGCTAAAATTATGCACCGTTAAATAGAAATATTAAATAGATAATTTTCGGACAAGGATATCGTGGATAAAAAAGGACTAAAATTGCCGAAGGATATATCTCAAAAAGCGATATTTTTAAAAATTTCAAAAAAATATATGTTATTCCCTATTCTGTTTTGCACACGTCTTTCAACTTTTAGCCGTGGATCTTTATAATGGAATGAGTTATTAAGAAAATAGTTCGCAAAGGTTTACGTATTCATAAATTTTTGTATTTTTTAAACAATTTCAATTAGTATTTTAAAATAATATTTCATATCATACCAGTGAATTACAGTTATATTCATTCAGCTACTAGTAAATAATAAAAAATATCAAAAACCTAGATTATATTTACTTATTTGTAAAGACTTTCAATTACAAAATCGGTATCTGCCGAGTAACGCTTTACTTTAATGTTAGTTTTTCCCACAGGTACAAAAGAATGCAGTTTTTGCGTCCCAGGAATAGTACGCAATTGTTTAAAGCGTATTTGGAGGAATCGTACTTCTTCATCGTAATCTTTTACTGTTAAATACTCGAAGTTACAGTTCAAAAGATTACCCAGGCACCAGTCATATAAATGTCTTGGAGTAGTTATTTGACCTTGTAATGGACGCTGTAAACTGGCTCGTCGTGCTTCTCTCTTTACAGTACCTCCAAGACCGCCGCTGGGGCCTTTTCCATGACTTGTTTCAAAAAAATGCCATTCAGCATTACATCCAAAATCTTCCATATGATAACATAAATTGATAAAGTTCTTTTTATTTTTAAACTGGGCTGCACTGCCGTCTGAAAAATACGTAATTTTCTTCGGGATTGTTTTAAACTTGTTCCTCAAAAATACATTCAAGTGGCGATGAAACAGGTGAACAGCTACAGAGTCGTGTATAAGACAATCAGATATTATTATAAAGTTTGTATGTTGTGTTTTTCCGTCCGATTTAAAATAAATAGCAATTGGGTATAACGTGGCTTGAGAGTTGTTCCAGTGAAATCCCTGGACTGCATCCTGAACTGTAAAAGAAGCATTTTCTGAAAAATCACAAACTGCTATGTACTCATTTTCTTCCAAATTGGATTTTCTTTCGCTCAGATATGCTGCCTGTTGTTTTGCGATAAATGAATGAGGTAATAGAATTTGAAGCTTTTCACACAGGGAATCCACAAAAACGTCGGCTTGGCTAATCATAGTCTCCAAATTATCTCTATCTACACTTATCCATTGTTTATATGTTATTTCATCAATATCATTTTCTTCTAGTAATTGATGCAGTCTCGCTTTTAAATTTTCCATTCCTGGACACTTGATACATTTAAGTAGGTGACACTTTGAAGAAGCTGGATTGCATGTCATTTGTTTCAAACAATCTTTGTAACATTCTAGCTTATAATTTGGAGTTTTTAAAATACCGCACCCGAAGAATTCACAATTAAATGAAAAATGCAGCATTACCAAACTGACAATATTCTCATAGACTAATTTCTTAATATATTTTATATTGCATATATTAAAAAATACATTCAAAATTAAAGATTTTATGAAATATCATAACTTTTTCTTGGGAATTTAATTATAACTCATTCCATGATGACGATCCACGACCAAGAGTTTGCAGACGTGTAGAAAACAGAAAAAGGATTAATATACATTTTTTTTTAATTTTTAAAAATATCGCTTTTCGAGATATATCCTTTTGAAATTTTAGTCCTTTTTTATTTACATTATCCTTGATCGATTTTTTTTTTTAAAAAAATGTTTTTAATGGCTCATATTTTTATCTGTAAAATGAGCCTTTGATTATTTACAAACATTAAATACTTTTCGAGATATTTACAAATATGTTAAATTACCTCAGTGCATTTTTGTTGATTTTTTTCAAATTGAAATGGTCAGAAATCTGAAAGTACGAGGGCTATATGTCTGAAAGTTGGCAAGTATTATTGTTTTGTTCCATAGATCATGTATAAACAATATTATCAAATTCACAGATGATGTGGTCAGAAATGTTAAATTTTCGGTTGATTTCATATGTTTTTACCCTTCTATTTAATGTAAAATTCAGGCTCGTGGCCAACGGATCCTGGGAGAACGATTTGAGAGTAATTCCTATTTAATAATTTAATTTAAAGTCAATAAAGGAAAATTACAATATGTATAATATTAAAATCTTTTTGTTTAAAACCCCCTACCCAAAATTGTTGGTCATGCAATGGTGTTTCAATGATTTTTGATGTAGTTTCTTCATTACCCAAATACGGAAATTTCGCTTGTTAATGAAGCCAGAGTGTGTGCAATGAGCCCAGTACACCTGCAAATCATCTCTCAAAATAGTACACTAAGAGGACAATATGTTAAGCCCGCTGATGATATGACACTTTTGGGTTCTCCGCAACTCTCTATCTAACCGGCTATGGGAATAATCGCCCAAAGGGAAAATCGAAAAATGAACAAACGCCCAAGAAAGTTGGGTGAATTTTCATAGCGCAAAAAACGCCAAAAAAAACCAGCACATTCGCCCACATAATTATGAACAAATGTCCAATTAAAAAATGAACAATGGGCGATTATTCGCATGGCCGTGATTTTTTATCGAAAATGTGAAAAAACACCCAAAAAAATTAAAAACATTTTTTTTTATAATGTCATGGGGTTACGACCCTAAATATCACTGGTGTTCGACTTTTATCTGTCTTTCCATTTTTAAATTCAAATGCCAAATTTGTCATTTTTGGAAATATTTTTTTCACTTTAATGCACTGCACTTTACGAGCTTACGCCGTAATTGGTTAATTCCAAATGAAAGAACACTTTCAGATTATATTTTTGATATTGTTCATAATGAACAATTGCCCAATATATTAAAAATTAACAATTGTCCAAAAAAATTTTAGCACTTTTTTGGGTGTTTGTACATTTTTGATTTTGAAAGATTTCAAACAGTTCTGTAGAACATATTTTGATTTGATAAACGGCATGCGAATCATTCCCAAATGTTTGTGCTCAAAAAACTTCGACACTATGCGACGAATACAATTGTCTGACGGTGCTTCTTGAATGACACAGCCGAACAACTACTTTGAATGGAGAGCATCACTATTCCATCTCTGTGCTTCGGTTTGAAGAGATTCATGGTAAAGTGTTTAGTGACAAATGTCCAAAATGTTAAAACAAATTATATTAATTTCACATTTCCACTTCAAAATTAATAATTCATAAACATGTTTGTATACAATCATATACATGTTTGTATACGATTATATACATGTTTGCATACAATCATATACATGTTTGCATACAATCATATACATGTTTGTATACGATTATATACATGTTTGCATACAATCATATACATGTTTGCATACAATCATATACATGTTTTCACACAACCAAATATATGGTTGGGTCTAATCATATACATGTTTGCATACAATCATATATCTGACTACATCTAATCATCTATAAGTGTGGGAACATCGATACTAATCAAAACATGATATGTTTGGGACATGCTCCAAACATATATTTGTTGCCTGCAGAATATGTCTGTTGCAATATGTTACAGAGGCCGTTTTTTTTCTCCGTCTTCAAAAAGATATAAACGTAGTTCGAAAAAATAAACTTTCTTCATTTGAAATCTGTATAAGATTAGTTAAGTAACCACTGCCATCCCAAGGTTGGTTTGGGTACAGTGAAAATGTTTTTTTTTTTTCTACAAAACACATTTTTCAATGAAAATGTGTTTTTTTTTCTACAAAAGCACAATTTTCCCCCAAAAAAAATCTTTTGGTATTACTTTATTTTTTAAAAAATTATAGACTGTTCTATTCATTACTTAGGAGTTTTAACAAAATAACTTTAAACCCCTTTACCCGAAAAGTACCCTCCTCTTAAAATAAATTAAATTTGTTGGACCATTTTTTTTTGATTTCTGTTACCGCATTCTTTAGAAGCGAAATAAAACAGTTGACAAAATACTGAAAAATTCCAGGTGGATTCACTTTGAACAATGCACTCGTTTATGTCGTTATTGGCCAATTTTAACTTTTTGATTATCAAATATAAAACTTAATTTTATTATAAAACTCACAAGCTAAAAAATATAACACTTCTCAACATGCAACAGAATGTCGCCTGCGACACGTAATATATGTACATTCAACAACTATTTCAGGCAATTCTATTTACAGAGAATCTCGTGTTTTCGTTGTTTGTTTGTTTTTTTTCTGTTTTGTTTTCCTTACCACCTTCGTAATAATTTCCGTGATAATCATTTTGCCCCTCACAAGTAGACACTGGCTGTTTGTATTCGACTACTTATGAATATGTGAAATGGATGACCAAAGAATTGTGTATTATTAGTTGTTAAAACGAAAACGTCTTTTGGTCATGACTTCCAACCAAACATTGGCGCACAACACACACTTGCACTCCGAACGAAACAAACGGACAAACGGTTTTAATCGAATTGTAAAAATTACATTAGATTTGATGTCGTCAAATTGAGTCATCGACCACTGACATCTTTTCAAAATACAACAACAACAACAGCATAGTGTATTGTTCCTCTCTCTCCCCCACCCACCGCTACAACAAGTTCAACAGACAAATCAATAGTTTAGGCCATTGGATATTGTGGCGAGAAATCTATTCAAAGCGAAACCTTAAAAGTTTTTTCTATTTTTATGTATGAACATTAAGCGAAATGCAAATGCTGACCTGCTCGCTGCCGAGCTTAACAAGTGAAATTGAAAATTGTTTCCAAACATTGGTTGTTGCGCGCGTATTAGATTTTACTTGTTTTTTTTTTTTACAAATCTCATCCTGAACATTTCTGGGGTCGTTATTTTAAGTTGGTTGTAACGAATGTCCTGAAGAAAAGGAAAGTCCCCACAAGTCACTTGGGGAAATGAATGGCTTCACATTGCCGACTCGATCGATATCCCTGCCATTTCACAGAGTTATAGTTGACATACTTTTGAAATGGAGTTATGCTTTTTGAGTTCCGTAGTTTGGCAGCTGATCGTATTACAAAGACTCTAAGTTCAAAGTTTGAGAGCTTTCAAAATGAAATTGTGACTACACTTTGAGGTGTTGAAAAATATATTTCCATGTATTTATTTATATCTCTATTTATTACAATTCAAATTGTAGTAAACTAAATACTTAATAAAGCATTAACCATGAAGACTCTGATGTATCGTGGACTTCTGCAAATGATCTTTGTTTGAAACTTTATTAATCCTCACCAAGTGCTACAAGCCAGCGTTTTTTTTTTTACTTGCTCCAATATAATATTTGTCACCAATAACAATTCCCTAAATAATTTCTAAAACACTTTCGAAATTCCCCTGATACCGGGGCACAGTGCACGAAATGTCATTGCTGCCTAACCATTTGCGTTATTGTTGTCTTTTGTTGTTTTCTTCAGTTTGACCATTTCCACTATGTTTTCTTGCGAAACTAATTAAATAAATACTTGAGATCTGAAATAAGGTATAAAGGTTGGTCTAATTGCAAAAACCATTTCAAAGTCATTTTAGAAATCGTGAACACAAGTGCTGTGCAACCGAAACCAACAACAAGAAGAAAAAGAAACAAAACAAACAAAAAAACACACACCACAAAAAGTCTGGTCAACGTGCGGCTCCTCACTCATAAAACGAACGAAACGAAATTATATTAAATTTTTTAATTTTCAATTTATAACAATTTAATTAAGTCGAAAGAACTCTATCAAAATGGTTGTCAACTTTAAAGTATTTAAGAAGGCATCGCCCAATAACATGGTCACCCTGTACATGAACAGGCGTGAGTTTGTCGATTCGGTGACACAAGTGGAACCAGTCGGTGGGTGTTAACGGCGGCACTCGTCTCTGGGGGTTTTCCTCGAATTCTGAAAAGAAACCATAAACTATAAATCACGTTCATCGTCGTTAATTAAGATACAAAAAAAAAGAGAGAGAAGAAAATGGAAAAAACATAACAAGTCAAGGTCACTTGATTGTGGAACAGTGATGTGAAATATTTCTTTGAATTTACGGCCACTTTTCTAAGAATATTCTTTTTTAAAGATACATTTCCAAAAGGGAAAGAACATGAATCCCAAAAAAATGGTATTAAATGAATAAAAAAAAACAAGTGAGAAGAATTGGAAATGTGGTTAGTTCGAACCGATCGACTAATATGCTCACTCTACCATAGGTTGCATTCCGAAATGTGAGTCACGTCTTTGTTCCACGGTGTATGTGCCAGACTGCAGTGGATTATCCAAATACTGCTGAAAGTCGGTGGATAATTTCTTTTCATCCCGCTGTAGCCTAATGGATTCCCGGACTTTCATGTTGGCACATCTTTAGAATAAACAACGATATGTCAGGATATATTCTTTCCATTTATAAGTGCCGGCTTTTCGTACAATAAAAGAAAAAGAATAATCCCTTTGAATTGAATGTCCATATATTTAGTCTGCTGCTTAAGATCGGGTATCAGCTTGGGGTTTTTAGAGCGCCTGATCTGTAATGGAAAGTGACGTTTGCAATAAACTCAGCGGCACTATCCAGGGCTGTGGAATCTGGATAGGGCAAGTGCAGAGAGGCGGACGCCACGAAAATACTCTCCGTAAACTGAAACGTAGTATGACCCCAAATTCAGGGTCCTATTGCTTAATGAAAATGAACCCCCCAGAAAATTGAATGAAAATTGACACCAAAATGTGTATGGGGACCGATCTCCATGGCGAAATTTAATAAGAAGAACATTTAAATACACCCCAGAACAGATGGAAATGTGTCACACAATTTCTTGTTGTTTTTATCTGCATGGAATTGGGACCCATTTTCGTTTGGGGTGCAACATCCACAAGGACATGTCTTGGAAGGCATCGCATTTAGCTTTTCTGGGAAAGGAAATTACATAAAATGAAAGTGGTCCCCAAATTTGGCCTGCTATCGTTTGTTTCGAGTGGAACCACTAAGGTACCCCCTAGACTCCTGGTGAGTTCGTGATGCCTGGTTTCCACAATGGGTGAGGTAATGGATGAGCCATATCGTTCGAACATCTGCGCTAGGCCAGTTTCGTTGTTGACTTGAGGAAGACAGTTTACCTTTTACCTAACTCTAGGTGTTTGAAGTACACCCCGCAATCTACTTGAAGTCTACGTACATCCTATTTTAACATCTTCTGAAGATCTTAACTCTCCAAATATTTAAAATCTAAAAAGGAATGTGCCTCTAAAGGAGTGCCTTGGGGGTTAGAGGTTAAGAAAACTTTACCAAAATCGTATTTAGTTGTTGTTTTGTTTAGTTCCATGGCAAATGGAAAGTGTTGTCTACAAAGGACTCAGCTGCGGTTGAGACATTCCCCCCACACAGCACAATGTTCCCCGCCCCATGAAATATTCTTGTATTGTAAAAGATAACTCCCTTTTACTATATCATGTATATCGTGTTGTGCCCTAGAACTTCATTCACATTTCTCATATTTAGTTGAATTTCCCATTCATTGCTCTAATGTATAATTTTCCCAGATGGCATTATTGTCCTGGACGATGAGTATGTGCGTCAAAATCGCAAAGTATTCGTTCAGCTGATCTGCAATTTCCGTTATGGTCGTGAGGATGATGAGCTGATCGGTTTGCGTTTCTCGAAGGAGCTGATACTGGTCTCAACGCAAGTTCATCCCGAACAAAAGGTGGACATTTCGCTTACGAAAATGCAGGAACGTCTACTGAAGAAGTTGGGTCCCAATGCCTTCCCCTTCGTCATGGAAATGCCACCCAGCTCGCCGGCCTCCGTTGTGCTACAGCAAAAGGCCAACGACAACTCCCAGCCCTGTGGTGTCCAGTACTTTGTGAAAGTGTTTGCTGGCGAAAGCGATTGTGATCGCAGCCATCGTCGCAGCACCATCAATTTGGGCATACGCAAGGTTCAATATGCCCCCACCAAGCAGGGCATCCAGCCCTGCACTGTGGTGCGTAAGGATTTCTTGCTGTCGCCCGGAGAACTGGAACTGGAGGTGACCCTGGACAAGCAGCTGTATCATCATGGCGAAAAGATTGCCATCAACATCTGTGTGCGCAATAATTCCAACAAGGTGGTGAAGAAAATCAAGGCCATGGTCCAGCAGGGCATCGATGTGGTGCTCTTCCAAAATGGCCAGTTCCGCAATACCATTACGTTTTCGGAGAGCGCCGAAGGATGCCCCTTAAATCCGGGTTCCAGCCTGCAGAAGGTCATGTATTTGGTGCCGAATTTGGCAGCCAACTGTGATCGCGCCGGGGTAGCGGTCGAAGGTGATATTAAACACAAGAATACCTCATTGGCATCAACAACACTGTAAGTGGAAAAGAGACAGAGCACAAGGCACTAAGACTTGACTAATATGTCGACGATAAACTAATTTGTGTGTGTGTGTGTTTTTTTTTAATTCTTTTCCTTGTGAATTTGTATTCCGTCCAGGATTGCCAGCCCAGATGCACGTGATGCTTTTGGCATTATTGTTTCCTATGCCGTTAAGGTCAAATTGTTTTTGGGTGCTTTGGGCGGTGAATTGTGCGCCGAGTTGCCCTTCATTCTAATGCAACCCAAGGTATGTGCCATCCACTTGTCTGCCCATTTTAATTGTATATGCGGCTGGTATTTCAGAGTTTGAGATTTTAATTAAATTCATTTCTGCTAATGCAATTAATATCGTTGTCACTTATATTCATATTAATATTTGCATTTTGTTATCTTCTCTCCCACTGCCTGCCGCCCTTGCGAATGCAGCCGAGCCGCAAACAGTTGGAAACGGCCGAAACTGAGGAAGCTTAAAAGGTTCACCTGACATGTCCTTCGTCGTCTACGGCAGGACAAAAATGAAATAACAACAAAAAAAAACTAATATTCATTTCCAAATGTATGCATGTTCTTTTATTATTTCCATGTGATTCTGTATCAATTGCTTAAGAAAAAAAAACTACAATAACAAACAAAAGTCGATTTATATTCAATGTGATGTCTTTATATAGTGTTAATAATAAACAAAAAAAAAAGTCTATGATATATTCTGTGTAAAGAATGGCGGGAAGTTATTGAATTTGAATCAAATACTTAATGCATCCATAATGTGGAAATTTCTCCACCTCGATCGGTAGGGCCGGGCGAGAGTGGCGCGATGGGTTTGTTTAAAAGGTACAAGTGTACAATTTGCAATAAATTCCCTTCTAGGGAACATTGATTGGAAATATAGTCTTATCCATTTAGTGAGCGTTTTTCAAGAAAATCAAATTCAACTGAAGTGTCATGTCAGCCAACACTCACACAAACAAGTCTGAATTAACAGGGCAATTGAGTTTTGCCCGGAAAACAGGAAAATATTCCCACTCAGAATCGTTGATATTCCATGAGCCCCTAGTCAGACATTATACGTGATGCCATGCATTGAATTTCTCGTAACAGTATTGTCTTGATTTTTTTTTTCGGAAAAAAAGGTTTACAATTCAATTTGTTGGCAAAGTAGACATTTCTCCCAAATATAACTTATCCTTAGACCGGAAATGCTGTTGTAACGGAAACACCATCTAAACAGTATTTGGAAATTACTTTCATGACTTCATATGAATTGTGAGAAACAAAAAATGGCAAACCCCCCATAACCAATCGCATTACTATAGACAAAACAGAATGGAAAAAGAAAATAACATCAAATTTAGTTTGAATGATAGTTGAAGTTCGGTCGTTATTTTTCAGATAACTTATGGGCAAGTGGTGGAGTATGATAAGTATGGGAAAATGAGAGAAGAGTAGAACAAATTATAATATGTAAAACAGTCAGAGGAATCGGTTTCCTTTGGTATAACTGCGAATCTTGAACTCAAAAACAATTATTTTCTTTACGCTTTCAAGAGCCTTGCCTTTATTTTGCTATTTCATGTTCAACTTATAGACTTCACTCGTATCATGCAGCTCACACTCTGTCACGCATAATAGCACATTGATTCTGCCATGGCATTCGAATATCCACATAAACAAATGTTTCCCTTTTTCTTCGTACTTTAAACAAAACTATCAATTTTTTATGCTTTTTCGATGCTTTTCATTTTATCTCATGCATTGAATACAAACCAATTTGTATGCCCACCCACTCGCACCGCCCTACCCCCCTCCCCAGAATACGACGACAGACTGTGTGTTGTGTGACGATGTGTTAACTAGTAAAATGCCAACAAATGGTGTGGAAAGTCCACACACTCTCATCGCACACAGGCCATCCATTCATGCATACTTTCACCCTTTCAAACATATTCTCACTCACACAGTCACATTAATTCACATGCTCACAGTGACATCTTTTTTTGTTTGTTTGCTGCCGACGACGAACGAACAAACGATCATCTGTCGCTGGCATTGGCTGTGTCTATGCGAGGTGTCGCTGGCTGTGCCTGTGTGTCAATGAGTGTTTACATGTATTGGAGAGCTTTCATTTGCTCTGTTGATTCCTTTTGTGTGTGAGTGTGTGTGTGTGTGAATCCATTTCATTGACTGGTGTTGTTGTTGATGTGCAAATGTATTCATAGAACATTTGTTGATTTGTAATAACGGTATATTTGTGTAGCCATAAACAAACTTTCATACATACAGGCATACGGACATACATGCAATGCACAGTGGTTATCGTGCAATACAAGTTTTTACGTATCTTCGTAAGGTATTTTTCTAGTTGATCATTTCAGCGCAGTCTTGCGCTTCTTCTTTTTTACAGTCTTCCCCGCGAACAGTGTTCTCAGCTCACTGATTTGAAAGAAGATATCCGTCTTTTCCTTTACAAATTATTAAGGGAAATAGTTACGTAAGATGATAAACAAAAATTAAGGCTCGATGTCGTTGCCCAGCCGATTTCAGTGTATTTCGAGCCTACAAATGATGGTTGACCCATTTTGTTCTGACCGTCTTTGTCAACTTAACTTACTGGCTCTTGAATGATGTCATATGTGTACTTCCCAGTTCTGTATACCGGCCTTTTTCGGTGGAGCGTTTGCATTAACATTTTTTTGTTTATTAAAAACTAGTAAGTTGTAATGCGCCTATGGCGCCCGTTAATTTGCTTGAGAAAGTATTTGTTACTTAATTTTAAAAATTTTGTAAAAAATATTTTGAGAAAACTATTTTGTAACAAAAAATTTTGAAAAAAAATAAAATTTGTGGAAAAAAAATTTTTTATGAAAAAAAAAATTTTTGTTGAATAAAAAAAATTTTGTTGAAAAAAAAAATTTTTGTGGAAAAAAAAATTTTGTTGAAAAAAAAAATTTTTGTTGAAAAAAAAATTTTAGCTGAAAAAAAAAATTTTGTTGAAAAAAAAAAATTTGTGGCAAAAAAAATTTTTTGGAAAAAAAAAAATTTTGTTAAAAAAAAAATTTTGTGTGAAAAAAAAATTTCTTGAAAAAAAAAATTTGGAAACAAAAAAATTTCTTGAAAAAAAATTTTGGAAAAAAAAAATTGGAAGAAAAAAAAATTTTGGAAAAAAAAAATTTTGGTAAAAAAAAATTTGGGGAAAACACAATTTGTGTACAAAAAAAATATTATTTTTTTTATTATTATTATTTATAGAATTATTATAGAATGCCTATTTAAATTCCTACGTACTGCATGACAGAGTCAGTGAATCAGTGAATCAGGGAATCAGTGTATCAGTGTATCAGTATCAGTGTATCAGTGTATCAGTGAATCAGTGAATCAGTGTCGAGGGTAAATATATATTAAGATAATATTTAAGATATCGAACTAGAAACTAGAAACCGAAATGTTGTATTTTTAAGGCCAATGACTCACATCTCTTATTACATCATCGGCTTCATCGTCACCTGAAATCCAAAATGACCGAACGTCGAAGAACCCAAAATTATGTTTTTGAGTGATTCTGGTGAAATCACCTAAAATACATGTCTCTGCAAAGTTTTACATTACCCTATACAAAATGTCGATTTCTGTAGGCAAATTTCAGAACGACAGACATTACAAGAAATGTATTTAGATTGTACAACGTTTTTCTGCTTCTCCCGTGTAAAGTTATAAAACTGCCTGTTGTTAGGTCATTTTGGATTTCTGGTGACGATATACTCACCTATATGATGTGTAAATATGATTGCGATTGCACAAGCTTTATGTATGTGCTACAATCGGGTCATATTAGTATGTGTATTTATAATTCAAGGAATACATTTCGCCGCTAATTAAAATATGCACACGCATAATATCAGCAGCAAGAAGAGTAGATTTCTTCATGCAAATAACGAATGTTCTATTCATATTTCCTTTTCAAATTGATGATGATGTTATCGAAACTAATGTGGATTGTTGGAATTCAATTGCCTAGGTGCTTAACTGAACTCTGACCAATGTACGCGTAGATGTGTGGGGGGGAAGTTATTGAAGTGTATTACAATATGTTTGCCAACAGGTTATCGAGAATATCATTATCGAATTAGTTTACCTTCAATCGTCGATAATTGTTAGAATTAGAGAAGGAAACAATGCGGTGGAAGTAATAATTAAAGAAATATAGAAAGGTGATTGTTTTGATGATAAGAGGGTAAATAAAATTTCCAATTTTGAGAAGACCGCAAACCGCCGAGACTTTCCAAGTTAAGATCGGGCCATAATTCGTGTTGAAAATCCAGAAAAATAAGAAAATGTTGCGTTTTGAAGATTGGAATTCTTTTCAAATATGATATTTTTTTTTATTAATTATACAGGTGGCGCAAAAGTAAACTTACGATATTTTAAAAAATGTTAAAAAAAAAAATTGAAAAACTTTGATTCTTCTTGTGGATTATTTTTATTTGATCTTTTAATTTTTTTTACATCAAGTCGAGAATATGATGTCATGTAAATCTCCGCCGCCACAGTTGATTGTCACATTAGGGGCCAATCGGAAAATTTATAGCATTTTCTGATAGGAGGATTACTTTTGCGCCACCTTGTACTATTATTACAATTTAGTTTAGTATATATAATCCGTCATTCCGATGTGGAACTTACACGTCAAAAAATCTGTAATTTTTTTAATAGTTTACACACAAGTAAATCGCATGTTTGGAATCGCGTGTTCGAAACACAGTTTATTTGGGTGCAAATACAACTCATTTGCTGTTAGTATTATGCATTTGAGCAGAAGCTTTAGGGTGTTTGGGAAAAAAATAAATATATGTTTGATGCTGAATTTGTTTGCTGAAATTTGTTAAAATGACCATTTTTTTCAGCGAGTAGTAACACAACTAATTGTAAAGAAAATATAATACTTTTCGTATCTTTAGTATTTCCTTTGACCAATCAGGCTTGGAGAATAAATTTAAACTAAATTGTCATTACGTTTATTTAGACTAAACTAATGTTCATTTTTATTTGTTTTCAATAAACTTCATTACATATTTTCTCTTTCTTTGCAGGTATGATGTGATGAATTTATTATTTGTTTTAAGAATTTATTACCGGTGAGTTATGAATTAATTGAACGTTGTATGTTTAGCCCCGAGAATTGTAATGTAAGTCAGCCATCAGTCCCTGTATCCACATATTCTTGTAAAAATAGGTGTCAAATGTGGAATAATTTCAATTATTTCTTGTATTTTCCTGTACAAGAAATAACAGTGAACACACGATTTGTAATGTCTTCTACATTAGGATGGAGTTTATACAACGCTTATCTCTTTATATTCTCTTGTATAATCTTTAAGTATACGCGCCCCGGTCGTTGAGTTGGTAGCGTGGGTTGAGATCGCAACTACACGTTGAGCCGAACTCTACCGCCATACCCTGTCCTTCTCCGTTCCCAGTTGGCCAGACTTGAACAAAAATCGACTTTCAACTTGCCTCTTGAACTTGTATTGCATCAAATGGGCCTACAAGCACTTATTCTGAGAAATATAGTATGCCTTGTCTCTAGCAAATAATGGCATATGGCCGATCAAAGTGAAGGGCATTCAAATATGCAGTTTCCTTAGTAGGCTGTAGAGAATTTGAACAATTATTATTTAGCACCATTTCTTGTGATTATTATGAACGATGATGATGAAACCTCCCAGCCAATAATCCCTGGAAATCTACAAATAACCAGGTCTTAACATTCTGGGAAATCGATTTTGTTGCCTGTACACACTCTTCTTCATTTCGGGGGAAAGTACAATTCCAAGAAGACAAGACAAGTAAACTATTTCCTAAACATATTTGTTGATAGTCATCACTGGTGATGGTGTCCATGTCCATGATATACCACAATCGGCCGACAAAAGTCGGAAAGTTACAAATAACTTAAACTTTCGATTATATATAAAAACCACATCACTTTTCCTTTAATCCATGCATTTGTGCTAGACTATCAATCACTAGCATATACAGTTTGTAATGGCAAAATCATGTGCTACGTAGATGAATATAAACTCCATACACTTGGTATGCACCAACTTTTGTGCATTGATATTCACTTATCCCTCGTTGGCATGGAGACGTCCTTTAATGTATTACGCTTTTAAATCTTGTTAAATCCTGAGCTTCAGCAGATTTTCGTTTGTTTATGGAAAATAATAAAAAATTTTAATCCATTATCCCATGATCTCTTTTGTGGTTTTTTCTTCTCAAGAAAAAGTCCAAAGAAAATTCAGGAAGAGAAAAACTCATATACAAAAGTCCATCGAAAGTCAGCTGAAAGACGATTTCCTCATATGTTCAGAGAGAAAAAGAAAAGAAAAGACGACAGAACACAAGGAACGAAAAGAATTTTGTTTTATTTAAAACTCACACACGCACAACCATCGTGTGTGTGCCAAGAAATGCATTGGCACATACGTGTGTGTGGGTGATATGGCTGGCAACTTCATGCTTGCCACCACAAATGCATGCACGCCATTACCCAAAAGCTGTTTATCACTCGCATGCACAGATACGCATAAACGCTGCCTCGTCTGATTACACAGCCCTATTCATTTACATGTGAGTGAGCGTGTGTGAGTGTGTGAATGTGTCATGCTTAAGAGCAATCCCTGCTATAGCCTTTTTGTGCGTGCGTGCTGTTATCGATGTTGCCGCCGATGTTTATGATGTCGAAGGCAGTCGTTGCTTCAGCATTTCAAAGACATATTGGCAGTTGTTTGTGTGTGTGTGTGAGAGAGCCCATTTTTTTTGTCTCGATTATCTACCCAGCATTACACATTGCAGGTCATTCTTATGAATGACATTTTAAAAGGCGCCGGCAAAAAAATTGAGTTTTTGTTGGACATGGCAAAAGATCCCGCACACAGTCGCACATCGCTTGAATAATAACACAATTCAGAAGGACTTGCGCTTGATGTTACCAAATCCTACACCCGCCTCTTGAAAGGTGGTTCTCCAAACGCATTACGCGGTTGTGGATGATTCCTTTATTATTTCTCTAGAAAAACATTAGCAATTCGATATCGTCGGTCGCAATCAGTTGGTATACAAATATATCGTACACAGCTCAATCATTGGGTCGTTTAGGAAAATACGCCCATATAGTGGAACTCTGAGACTTTATCTATTGGAAACAGGTAAAAGGCGAAGATGGATTTAGTTAATGGTTTTTCTGTGGATTTTCACAACTTGCCGAGTTAAGACTCTGACGGAAATCTTTCCCATATCGAAAGCAAGAAAAAAATGTGACAACACAAAATTTAACACAAATGTTAAAGGCAGAAACTATTTAAAATTAAGTAAACATTGTTGCTCAACTAACCAAGGAAATACGATAAGGTTTTTGACAACTGGTCTTTTCGTTTACGTTGTTATGAAATTCAAAATTTCAAAAAATCATTTAAAAAAAGATCGGTTGCTTATTTGTTGTTGAACTTAGTCTTTCCAGCAGATGCTTTGTGGTGTCCTTGGGCGTGATTCCCCGAAATAGCTTTTACACCGTATATTTCTGCTGAGTCTGTAACCGAAAGTAGCACATTTCTGGTTTTGTTTTCGCAGCTAGCGAATGCCAAAACGAATTGGTCTTCCACCTTAAAGCTGCAATTGTCTGACTGGATGTTGTCGCATTCTTGTGGTTGTCATTACCTGCGTTTTATCCTCGTTCCCCGCCAATCACAGTTTCGTTTATTATGTTCCATGATGTCAATATCAGCTACGTATGCCAGGATCGTCCTGTTATGCAAGTTCAAGTTTTACAGCACACAATTGTTCAGATTGCAGAAAGAATGAGACCACGTTTAGCGTAGGCTGATAGACTACCAGATTTTAGCAGAGGACTTTAGTTCAGTTGTGACATCATGTATAGTCGACGTTATTTTATGGGTATACGAAGGATGTGGTTACACCCAGCTGTGTTCGAAATATTGCCTAGATTTTCGCTGTTATTGTCTGGATTTGGCTAATCTGGTCGGATGAGGTTTGTCAAACTTGAAGCCACACTGGCAGCATTCAACGCATTCATTAACATATATGATCACATGAATATTTACAGGCAGAAGGCAATGAATACATTGTCATGGAGCTCGAACGGAACAGACTATAGACATGACTTGAACCCTTCAGCGTTATTGTCATTCTTCTCAACACACATTTGAGAACTGTGGAAATATTTGTTTACTAGTAAGTTGTAATGCGCCTATGGCGCCCGTTGAAATATGGAAAAAAAATTTTTGTTGAAAAAAAAAATTTTGTTGAAAAAAAAAATTGTTGTGGAAAAAAAAAATTTTGTGGAAAAAAAAATTTTGTTGAAAAAAAAAATTGGAAAAAAAATTTTGCAAAAAAAAAATTTTGAAAAAAAAAAATTTTTGTTGAAAAAAAAATTTTGTAAAAAAAAATTTTTGTAAAAAAAAAATTTTGTAAAAAAAAATTTTTGTAAAAAAAAAAAATTTGTAAAAAAAAATTTTGGAAAAAAAAATTTTTGGTAAAAAAAAAAATTGGGGAAAACACAATTTCTGTACAAAAAAAAATATTATTTTTTTAAAATTATAGAATGCCTATTTAAATTCCTACGTACTGCGTGACAGAGTCAGTGAATCAGTGTCGAGGGTAAATATATATTAAGATTAAAAACTAACCAAATTTCTTTCTAAAACGTTTTACTTTCTGTAGCAGCAAGAAACCATTTTAATCCCTGCAAGATGTAATCGTCGTACATCAACACTTTTTTCGTTCTAGTCAATCGTTCTAGAAGAGTGTTTTCTTCATATTCTTTATAGTTCAGAAAATGTGGTATTTTAAAGCTGTGAGATAAAACAAATTCCCTGCCCACAGTGTTGCTGGATCACACAGACTTTTGACCACTAAGGGATGAGAGTCCCGACTGAAATTCCTAACACCAGTGATCAGACGACCGATATCTGAGGAGCAGATACCGTTAAAATGGAATATGGAATAGCGATACACAACCCACGCAATTCCGAAGAGACCCAATAGACTTGAATACCCTACTATCACCACCGCTCTCCTCTGATCGCAGTCCAGAAGCTGCAACGATTACTTTGAGCATTTTTGGCCGGACATAGTTACCTGATCAGAAGGGGTCAAGTATTTCTTGTAGCGCTTCTAAACACTTGAAAATATGGCTAGACCAACTATTTGTTGCTGTTCGGTTCCTTATTTAAGTTTTTCTTTCAAAGAGATGTGGCATCGCCCATTGAGGACCGTTCAAGTTGTTCACACAGACCTAGCACGGATTTTCTTAAAAAGACAGCGACATCTAGAGTTTGCTGACTATTTAGTGGACTGATCGTCTGATATGAATCCTTGGAAAAAGTGTTCCATATGTTTTTAATTTATAAATCGATTTACAAATCTGAACTAATTGCATTATCCTACAACGGATGGAATTTCTGGAATGAATTTATTTTATAAATTTTATATTTTACTGCGAATTTCCAGAGACACAAATCTATAAATTGTATTTAAAAACTTAAATTTGAATTTTTATAAAATTATTAATCACTGATTATTTTTGTACATTAATACGTTGGTTAATCGGTTGATAAGCATCGGTTGATAAGCAAATTCAGGACACCTCGCTTTGCTAAGCCACTAACTGTCATACAAATGTCAGTTTAATAAACTTAAATAGGACGTTGTGCTTCTGATCGAAACGCTGCTGCTAAAATGTTAAAATTTTAGAAGACGACTGTTTTTCGAAGTCACTTCACATGTCTGTACGAGTTACTAAAACGTCCAATTGCATGTTTGTACACTAGCGTGGCTCATCGTTATACGGGAAACCCACAAAGTTTAGTGTGCTGAGAACTTGCTTTCTTAATACGGGTTATTTTTTTAAATATTTTCATAGTACACATTCTAGGGACACCCTACTATACATAGTTTTGTTTTTCTTTTTTTCGTTTGTTTGGAACGTGCTGTGAAAGGCGTCATTCATTTCATGAACACTGATTGTGCACCTTAACGCATTGAATGGGGCACATCCAAAAACAAGACCTGCAACATCATCAGCATCGCAGTGAAAATCTCATGGAAATGCAAAAAAAATTGAATTTTTCTGTTTTTTATTGTACCTCTTTGTTAAGACCTCTTCAGCAACACTTCGTAGTCATGATGTTTTTATGGTTTGTCGACATCGTCATCATGATAGTGAAAAGCTCATGGAAATGACAAAAAAAATCGGTATTTTTTGTTGCTGAAATCATTGATGCCTCTTCTTCAGCATGACTTTGTAGTCACGAAGTTTTCACAGTTTGTCTTTTTGTTTGTTGCGTTGTTGTTGTTTTTTATATTTTTTTATATATTTTGCCAACAGGTAGTTTGAAATACTAAGGGGTATTGTTGCAGTTCAGGTATAAATTCGTCTAAAGTGAATGTATGAAAATTAAGAATGTTTTATTCAGCTGTAGACCCGAGCGACTTTCCCTAAACTACATCTATGAGCTGTGTCTGTGGATCTACAATTAAAATCAATTTGTTCGAACCAATCACAATCAAAATTGAAACCGCATCAGGCCATGCAGGAATACTATTAATATCGGTGCGAGGGACTCGCATAATGTGCGATCCTAATCAAATTCTGCACAGTTTGTCTAGAGTGTCTTTTCAGAATTAGACTATACCGGTCCATGTTTTGCTAAAGCTCTTTCGTGGTGCCACATGTAACATCTGACTCAGATCACAACCAGCACAGCACAACTGTAGAGAAATCGTTCAATTTGGTGTAACCTAAATGTCTACATTAAAGGTGGGAATCTACCTTAGCCAAAGAAAATTTATCCTTGTGCTCTTTAATGTCATATATTTCTGGTGCTGAGCAATCCATTATCATGAATTTATATGCACCCTTTTGAGGCCTTAATGGTGTCTACCTCAGCCTGAGCAGTGCAGTCGTCTGTCAATGGGTACTTAGAGTATAGCCCAGTTTTGTTATGCTCTACCCGGCATTTGCTCTTTTTCGTCTGGGCGCGTGTGTGTGCGTCTACTTTTTTTTTTTTTTAAATAAATTATCCTAATAAAGTCTATAATTTTAGTAAAATATCGTTTGGAAACTTAATTTAATGACACTTTCAGTTCATACGAGACAACGATGACGACGGCAACTTAAACTCACATCAGGATATACGACAGTGCCATAAACAATTTACCAACATTTGTTCTTGTCTTTTTCACACGAGACTCGAGAAATAAAAGAAAAGAGCAAGCAGCATTTTAAAGCAATAAACGTTATTTCTGTCTATATAAACATATTATAAAAGAAATAATGTGGTCCATTATCACTGTATGGGTGAGGGAGTGTTCGACAAAGTGTTGTCTGTGTATGTGTGGTTTTTAATACGTACTACCACGACTGCATAATGGAAAGTTTATGAGTGCGCTCTCTATGGTTGTCACAATATTTGTCAAATTTGATGTGGGTGTGTGTGTGTGTGTGTGAGGAACGACAGTGTGCGACTCTTTGCTGAACTGGGATGTGTGAGTGTGGGTTTGTGTTTCTATTTATGCGTTCTCATATAAAAGAGGAAAAGTTTTCAGTGAAAACAACTTTAAGAAATCGCACAGTGGGGCAACATCTACAATAATCTGGAAGAAATCATGTGAAGTTTGTTCAGAAAGAAAAAAATGATTAAGTAGAATTGATGTTCAGTTTGGCAAGAGAGGTTCTTAAAAAACCTTAAACAAAGGGTCCTCTTAGGTACACTATCCTACTTCTCCAATTTAAAATCCATTCAAAACCTGTTCAAGTTTTGGGACCATTGATTAAAATCTGGGTGTCCATCCACTTTTCTTTAATCAACTGATTGGTCTAAAACAGAAAAGTTGAGCAGTGATTTAATTATAATTCAAATTTAACAATTTTTATTCTAATTTTGAGTCCATGGACAAACTCTAGTAGAACCCTGTAGAAAGGGGTTTTCCAACAAGAGGAGTTTTTTTTTAATTTTGAAGTTGAATTTATTTCCATTTTGTAATTTAAAGCCTGACGGCCAATTAGAACTAATGACAATATGCAACATGTTAAATAGAACTACCAAAGAAAAATTTAATTCAAAGAAAAATTTAATTTTTTGAGATAAATGATTGGATGTTTATTTCATAACTAGTAAGTTGTAATGCGCCTATGGCGCCCGTTAATTTGCTTGAGAAAGTATTTGTTACTTAATTTTAAAAATTTTGTAAAAAATATTTTGAGAAAACTATTTTGTAAAAAAAAAGTTCAAAAAAAAAAAAAAAATTGTGGAAAAAAAATTTTTGCTGAAAAAAAAAATTCTGTTGAAAAAAAAAATTTTGAAAAAAAAAATTTCTTGAAAAAAAAAGATTTGGAAAAAAAAAAATTTTGTAAAAAAAAAATTTGTAAGAAAAAAAAATTTTGGAAAAAAAAAATTTTTGGTAAAAAAAAAAATTGGGGAAAACACAATTTCTGTACAAAAAAAAATATTATTTTTTTTATTATTATTATTTATAGAATTATTATAGAATGCCTATTTAAATTCCTACGTACTGCGTGACAGAGTCAGTGAATCAGTGAATCAGTGAATCAGTGAATCAGTGAATCAGGGAATCAGTGTATCAGTGAATCAGTGTCGAGGGTAAATATATATTAAGATAAAGTGGATGGTATGCCGTTAATAATTAAAAACAACAGTAGCCAAATGGCCACCACGACCACGCTTACAGGACCATTTCATGTTCATGAAATTTTCCATAAACACCAAATCGCAAAGTGGCTGCCCTACGACCTCGACAGCCTCACGAATTCTATCTTTGAGGTTTTGAATAAACGCTGGGCGTCGACCTTATATTTCACGTCACCGTAGAGGAAGAAGTAGCAAAGTGTTAAATCAAGATCTCGTTGGCCAATTGTGATCACCTCTTCGAGAGATAACACGGTCCGGAAATTTTTTAGTTTTGCGAACTGTGACTGCAAGATTTTCGCCATTTTTGTAGTGAACTTATCAAATGTCAAAGAGTAAAATCTACCAAAATACCGGGTGATTTCAAAATAACACCTCTTGTTGGAGAACCCTGTACATCTGAAATATTATTTCTAGCGCTTTGTTGCCCCACTTCCTCAAGTCACAGTGCATCGGTGGGGGGTGGACGTAAAAGTGCTACCGAGAAATAGACAGACAAAATGTTTTTTTTCGGTTCTTAAAAACGTATTACATCTCCTTTCCTGAAACCCTCTACACCTTCTTTAGAAAGCAAATAGCATTCTGTACGCCGAACATTGCACAGCAGCAAGCCAGCAGCGAAATGGCGTAAAGAACATTTTAAAGCAGCAATAAAGTTAGTTTTCCACTTGAAGATTTATTAAAAGGAAATAAAGCAGACAAGTAAAATATACAAAACACGTCAGGGGGTCGATAAAGATGAAAACGCCGTGCATTGCGGGATGGTGTGGGGGTATAAAACGAAGTTTACGTGACAAAATGTTGGTGGTTCCATAAAAAAAAAAGGTAAATTCAAATGAACAGGAGGAAGAAGGAGAAAAAACGAATCTTAGAAGCCCTACAGGGACTAAAGGTGTTATTTGATACTAGTAAGTTGTAATGCGCCTATGGCGCCCGTTAATTTGCTTGAGAAAGTATTTGTTACTTAATTTTAAAAATTTTGTAAAAATATTTTGAGAAAACTATTTTGTAAAAAAAAATTTCGAAAAAATATTTGTGGAAAAATAATTTTTGTTGAAAAAAAAATATTTGTGGAAAAAAAAATTATGTTGAAAAAAAAAAATTTGTTGAAAAAAAAAAATTTTGTGGAAAAAAAAAATTTTTGTTAAAAAAAAAAAATTTTGTTGAAAAAAAAAATTTTGTTGAAAAAAAAAATTTTTGTTGAAAAAAAAATTTTGTTGAAAAAAAAAATTTTTGTTGAAAAAAAAAATTTTGTGGAAAAAAAAATTTGTAAAAAAAACTTTTGTTGAAAAAAAAAATTTTTTTGAAAAAAAAAAATTGTAAAAAAAAATTTTGTAAAAAAAAATATTATTTTTTTTATTATTATTATTTATAGAATTATAGAATGCCTATTTAAATTCCTACGTACTGCGTGACAGAGTCAGTGTATCAGTGAATCAGTGTCGAGGGTAAATATATATTAAGATGTTCGGACATTGAGCTAGAATTGCAGAAAAATGATTATTAATTCCGTTTGAAAATTGAAAATTAGTAAAAATACTATCCCATGTTTTCTATGTATTACCTCGGTACAAGCAAAAGCGGTTTTCATTCCAATAAACACAAGGACGACCGTGGTGTGATAGGTAGTGTGCATACATCAAAGACAGGCTCGTGTCCTGTTAAGATCATCTAACAGTTTTCAGCGGCTGTTTCCACCTCGTAAATGCCGTCGTCTTCAAGCTCTCTAAGCCATTCAAAACATCTGTAGAAAAGCATTACCCATTCGGAGCCGGCATTAAATTGTAGGTACTCGGTCTCATATTATAAACAGCTCACTGCTTTAAGAGCCTTCCGCTGTTCCTTCAGGGAATGTGAAGTTGAGCCCATACATCCCCATTTTCTACAAAAACTCACTTCGGTTCAAATATTCTGCAACATATTACAAGTTTTCCCCTACAACTGTGAAAATATGACCTTCTTCCTGCCGTAGGGTGTATGACAACAACAACACAAAACAACATGTCAAAGTTTCAAGTCAATAAAAAAATACTAGATGTTAATATGCTAATAACCGAAGTAATATCCCTGAACAGGGAATGACATTTTATGGCACAGCCTTCGCTGTTTCGCTCAATGGTGGCCAATTTATGTATTGTCCCCTAATAGATCTTGGGGGAGTTGGTGTTTATCAATACTAATGCGGGCAATATTTGCAAGATGTTTTTTTTTGTTCTGGAAACTTTTATGTTTTTCTTCCATTTTTCCACTTTCAAAGAGATAAACGATTCTTTAATAATTTGACGTTGGTTTTCTTTTATTACATTCGGAGGAATTCTACCAGAACCCAGCCGAATATGCACAAACACAGTCTGGCGCATATACATGGGACATGGAGGCGCTTAATGTTTTATAATAGAAATTTATTGGTTTTATTGGTTGAAAGGTATATTATAAGCTCTATTAGAAGTTACGCACACATACAGCCATCGATAGAGGCACCAATACAACCGCAGTGGGTGTGTGTGTGTGTGTGTGTCGGTACATGTGTATGTAGGTCGATAGAAATCTATGGCATCATAAATTTTGATAAATGAAGAAGGCGTCAAAAACAATGCCACAATGACCAACCATTAGAACAACAGCAACAGCAGCAACAACAACAACATAAGCGAGGGCATAAGCAAGAGGAACAACAACAACTTCATACGAACAACAGCGATACATAACATTTTATCGATAAACTTTATACCATCGTATTCCTAAATTAGATCCGATATAGACATGCAATGCATGGGACCTCCTTAACACATGTATGTACATACATATGTATGCTGGTAATTGTTTGTGACCAATTGGCGGAATAAGTAAGGATTTTCACTGAGAGGCCTTCTTGTAGTTTTCACAGGATCGGACCTACAGTTCTGCTTTCCTTTTTCCAAGCATATGTTGATGAAATATCCGAAACTTGAAAGTACTTTTCAAAATACTTTTGAAGCCATATCATCGTGGTAACTTCTAAAGTGTCCCGTAGGCGTTGCTGAAGCCCCAATCCACCACTTGTAATTTTCAGATTATTTTTAACACAACCGAATAACCGTTTTCAGGCCACACTTTGGTTAATTTAATATTTTTAATCTTAACAGTTAAATGTTTTATATATACTACGGTGTTGGCGTGTTTTCTGTATTAGCCAACAACAAAAAAAAAAATAAAAACATTAGCCGTAGCTTGACTTCGTTGTACCAGAGGTAACGTCAGGGTACAACCCAATAGCCAACTTCACACATATACATGACCTCTTATACACAGACATATGCAGGTCTGTACGTGTGTGTTGTTAATTTGCCGCATGTCATATGTCAAAATACCAAAGAACTCACAAAAACACATACTCCTTATCCCGATGTAACGGTGCAGGGATGTCCAAACGTTTTGATTGTTGCGATTGCCAAAATCGATTTAGATTTGGTAATCAGGGATTATGGAAAAGTTCGAGAAGCAAAGATAAAGTCCGTTATCCACATGAAGCGAATGTAAAGTTAAATTGACAAGGACATAGTTGACTTCGGGCTTGGTAAGAGAGTTCAAGATATTAATTTGAATTTAACCTAACCTAACCTAACCTAACCTAACCTAACCTAACCTAACCTAACCTAACCTAACCTAACCTAACCTAACCTAACCTAACCTAACCTAACCTAACCTAACCTAACCTAACCTAACCTAACCTAACCTAACCTAACCTAACCTAACCTAACCTAACCTAACCTAACCTAACCTAACCTAACCTAACCTAACCTAACCTAACCTAACCTAACCTAACCTAACCTAACCTAACCTAACCTAACCTAACCTAACCTAACCTAACCTAACCTAACCTAACCTAACCTAACCTAATGGACCCACCTAACCTAATGGACCCACCTAACCTAACCTAGCATATTAACGGTTTCACAGTTTCTCTCCTCCTCGCGGGCCGACAGCAAGACAGTTGAGAGCTAAAAAATGCACTGAAGTGCCTACTTCAAGGTTTTCCCGCTTTCTATATTTAACGCTAAAAACGAAACTACGAAACACAAACAACTACAAACCACACCGTCAGCCATCCTCTCGTATACTCAAACACACACACACAAATACTCAATATTCTCACTACATCGTTACATCAATAACATCCAAAGACTCGAGGGAAATTATTGGTACAAAATATGCCAAATACATCGAAGTGAAGAAGAAGAAGACGAAAACAGGACCATTTTTGTAGTAGGCTTGTATTTACTACTGTCATGTCAGTGCTACAACACAATTTACTTCGACCACAATGCCTTCACAGCCAAACTACAACTGCCCCTTTTCACACAACAACAACAAAAAACCAATAATGCCAATATCAGATATGTGTACTCGTACTACACATACATACATCTATAAAACCTATAGTCACCTTTATGCTGCAGATGAACATTTATGAAATTCCTGTAAAAGTCGAGGCAAAACAAAGGCACTAACAACATTCACATGTACCAAGTTTTGGCTTTGACAAGGGAGGGCAGTGTGAGTTGCCAGACATTACTGAATGTAGATTTTTGTGAAATTCATGTGGTTTTAGAATTTTTTTATCCCAACTTATCATACTCCTTAGATTTTATTTCTGCTGTGAACAGTGGGAGATTATGGCCTAAACCAAAAATTTAATTTTTCGTAAGAAAAATTAATTTAATTTCTTTTTTTATGAAAAATTTAATTTTATGAAGAATTAAATTTTTCATAAGAATAATAATAATAATTTTTTGTTTTTAGAAGAAACATTTTTTCATAAGAAAAATTTACTTAAAAACAAAAAATTATTCGTAAGAAAAATTTAATTTTTTTTTTAATTTTTCTAATGAAAAATTTAATTTTTCTAATGAAAAATTTAATTTTTCTAATGAAAAATTTAATTTTTCTAATGAAAAATTTAATTTTTCTAATGAAAAATTTAATTTTTCTAATGAAAAATTTAATTTTTCTTATGAAAAATTTTTCTTATGAAAAATTTAATTTTTCTTTAATTTTTCTTATAAAAAATTTAATTTTTCTTATGAAAAATTTACTTAAAAACAAAAAATTATTCTTATCTAAAAATTATAACAAAAATCACCAAATTTTGTTGGGGTATTTTTCTTAATGAAAAATTTGCCAATTTTGTATACGTTTTTTTTTTGGTCATCTATCGTTTTTATTTTAGGAACATTTTGGGCATTTTTTTATAGACTGTTTCACTGTAATCATCACTACGATACTGGCAAGATCCTAAATAAAATTTTTCCGGAAGATATCCTAATTGTTTGATTTTTTATTTCTGTTTCAAGTTGGCTTCGCAGCCTATTCCCGATCTTCTTGTCCTACTTAAGAAATGTTTCCGAAGTACTTCATGTACTCTTGGTCTTGACATCAAGATTTCGTATATCCCTGTCGGCGGTTTCCATGGGAAATTGTTGTCCATTTGTTTCCTAACTGGAGCTTTCTAATCCAATCGACCCATATGTCCTGGCACTTAACGTCGGAATATAGGTCTCGTTAACTGAATATATTACCATCGCAGTTCCGAAGAAGAACCCATGTTTCTTTTCCGTTCTCCGAATGAGAGATCAGTGCCTGTTTATAGGAGCTACAGTTCCATCGATTGGTCAATACGATCTATCGTTGAACTTTGATGCGAACATCATTCTTTCTCTTAATAGCGTATTCCTTGCTGTTCTTGACTACATCGCCTTTATTTTGTCGTTTCTACGGAAGTTTAAATTATAAAGCTGGACCTGTCCTCGTTCACCATAGCCGATTCCTTCATTTCCTGGGACTTAATTGGGACTCTGGCTCATGGACTCTTCTTCGTACGAAAAATCTATGACACTATGCTGTATTATTTCTTTAAATTGATCCACATGCCCCCACTGTGTTCCATAATGTAGGTTATGTGTAGTTTTAGTGTTTTTTTTTTGCGTTTGTGGATCATCTTAATATTATTTTCTTTATGAAATAACAGCATCGACGACAACAACACACAAATAGTACAATACCAACAACTCGAACAGGAGTATCCATAACAAAAACCTATCGACATCATTGATATATGATTTTAACCTAATATCCTCCTCCCCACCGTCCACACACACACATATAGTCTCGGACGTATGTATCATTGTAACATGTTATTTCCATCGAAAGTCTTCGGGTTGCTGTTTCCTCCAGGTATGTTCGTTGCGGAAGTGATGTCGTTCTTTGTTGGCGTTGGTCTCAATGCTCTTGCCCTAGGTAATAATAGTTGTAAGTTGAAGCATTTGTATGCTCTTGGCATCTTTTATTTTTCACCATCATAAATTATTATATATTTCAGTTTATTTTGTTGAATTATCGCTTTCCATAAGAAGAGGTTTTGGGTGGTCTGAGGGGCGATGTCAGATGACCGTATGTGTGAATGAGAGAGTCCATAAGATTATGTCATAATTTTTTTTTGCAAATGCGTCGATGTTGTATATGTACATAGAAATATATCTCTTAGTGTTAAAGTGATTTAAGTATTTTTACTGGATAAATTGTTAATGGCAAATGTGGGTTTTTTGCTAGAAATTCAGGCATCAGAGCCATCGTTTCCCTGGGAGTCCTACAAATTGAAATGATTCAAGAAATCGAAAGACAGAGAAGAAATCGAATATGAAAATAGATGTCAACATTTGTCTGAATGCCGTGGGCTGAATCGGTTGCATCGACCTCAGGCGCCATCTATATGTGAAGTGTTGACGCTTCGACCTGATTGAAAGAAAATGTCGGGCGAATCAACATGAATTACTACTAGAGCTCAGGTCGTCCTAAAGAGGAAAAATTTCAATAATTTCCATGTACCGTTATTGGATAATCTTTCTTCTTTAATACATATATATTTACCCTCGACACTGATTCACTGATACACTGATTCACTGACTCTGTCACGCAGTACGTAGGAATTTAAATAGGCATTCTATAATTTTCTATAAATAATAATAAAAAAAAAAATAATATTTTTTTTGTACAGAAATTGTGTTTTCCCCAAATTTTTTTTTTACCAAATTTTTTTTTTTACAAATTTTTTTTTTTACAAAAATTTTTTTTCACCAAAAATTTTTTTTTCAACAAAATTTTTTTTTTTACAAAAATTTTTTTTTTACAAAATTTTTTTTTCCAAATTTTTTTTTTCAACAAAATTTTTTTTTCTACAATATTTTTTTTAAAAGCACAAATGAGGCACTGAGGCATTCCACATGAAAGGGTCAGTCGCGTCATCATAATCTTGCACTCTCATTCATAAAGTCATGGACGTTTTCAAACGAACTCGTAGATCTGTTGCTAAGCTATTTTCCCCCCATCCGAACAAAACATCCACCTGATGTATTTGCTATTTGGTTGGCTTTTAATTTTGCGATTTTGTTGTATTTCGATTTCTTGATCGTATTTCCTTTTTAGTGCATCATTTTGAAATGGAAAACGTGCTTTAATTTTGAGTTTGATAACGATTTCGTTATTCCAAGCGAGTAACTGCAACGTTATTGTCGGTCAGTGCTGTTCCCCGCAGAGTATGTTCAGCTTCAGTTTATTTTAATGTATCTCCATTCTGTTCTCTATTCAATTTCAGTGTGAGTAAATATTTTTAGTACGTTGATTTGATTTCTTTATTTTTGTGGGTTTCTCAGTTTCCACTACTTTTCTTTGGCAAGATTTGTTGTGGCAACGTTGCCATGTCTGCTGACCATTAAATGTTATTGACATTTTTTGAAAATGGCTTACAGCATTTCCAGTAGGTGGATGCGGAGTGACTGATGTTGGGGTTGCAAAAACTTTGTTACTAACTGAAATTGTATAATTGGTTTGGCTGCACCAAGTAAAGATAATAAAATAAATAAAATGCAAATTTGTTTAAGAAGAATTCAAAGTTGCTGCCTCTCCCTCCAATGAAATCGCAATTATTCAAAACTTTAACAAGATATTATCCTGCGCAGGGGATTTGCTATTAAAATTGAATCTTATTTGTATGAATGACTCCCCTTTGCGTAGTTTTTTCTAATCGTGCAAAGATTAAAACTTTATTTAATGAGGCGTAAAATATATAATCGCTTCTCAAAAAAATGAAAACAACAAACATCCACATTCACTGATATCCTTAAACGCCAATTTAGCAGCTCCCACTCCTGTCTACTTTTATGTCCCATCAGTGTATGGTTTCTCTTCTGTTGTTGCCGAGATTTCTTCTGTTCGAGCCTTTAAGCATTTTTCTTTTTGAGAGTGGGACAGAGACACAGAATGAATGTGTATGAAATGTAGAACGTTTTTTTCTTCATGTATTTTTGTTTTTTTTGGGTAATTGTAACAAAATAAAATTACTTATGAAACAAAAATAAACATAACAATAATACTGTCCATAAAATATTAAAGGAAACAACAGACCTGAACGAACGAACGACCGAACGAACAACAGCAACAATGAACGGCCCGCAACAGAAGAAACATTAGAGGAGAATAAAAATAAAATTTCCAAGGAAATAAAAGAATAAACACCAAATTCAGACATTGGCAAAACTTTCGAATGGGTAGATGACGATAATGATGACGATTGAGCACAGTAGGACAAAGTGGATGTCGACATTGTTGTTGTACTCATATGTTGACAATTTGAAATGTGATGTAAATTCAGATTTGGAAACTGCTCTTACTTACTTATTTCCCTTAACATTCCATGAAGGAACAGACGGGGAACTTCTCTCATACTCACTGACCGGGACCTAGTGTTTAAAGCTGGCTCCGAACGGCTTCTCTAGAGAAGTTTTACATGGCTTAGAGATTGCTCTCTTACTCGTAAAGTCGCCAACATTTACGAGGTGGAAACAGCCGCTGAAAAAATGTTTGATGGTTTTACCCGGTTTCGAACTCGGGTTCTTCTGTGTGATAGTCGCACACCACGGCCTTCCTTGGAAACTGCTCACCGACTCTAAAACCTGTTCTATCTGTAGTAGTTTTTTTTTCGTGTGTAGTGCATTGGAAACACGGCTAAGCACAGTATTTATCATGATTTTATGTCCGTGTAGACCTTCATGGCAAAGCTTTGCTGTAAAAGTTGATTCTAATTGGAATAATTGATCCGCAAGGACACACCGCACATAAAGATGTTCCACAGCTGCCAAAAAAATCGAAGTCAGCCGAAAACCACTTCCGCGGAAACGATTAAACAAGGTCTACAGTGAAAAAAAAACTGCAGGAGCAAATAAAGCTGCCCATGACGCAACGCTACAGGGTGCAATAAGTACAGATTATTGTATGGTTATTAACACAATTAGCAGGAACTTTTCCAATCAGTTAAGAAAAACTGGGAAATGGAATTGGGCCAATATGAGGATATTGCATTGTATAGGATGGTGACCGGAACTCTATCACAAGGTAATTCCGATAGGAGCCCTATCAGTGGAAAGGACATTTCTCATTTATTGCTATTCTTCGTTTCATGCTGACCTTGTCCCACCGTACTTCCGCTAAATATTGACTACAACGTACACCATTCCATTTCCGCGTGAAAGTAAAAACAAACGAAAAATATGAGTTGAAATATTTGTTTTTTTTGCTGTTGGTGTTGTTGTTGTAGCCATCCTCATACTTTGCTCGCATGTACATACACACATACATACATACGTATGTTTTGGGGCGTAAGTGTTTGACTGTAAGAGAAACTTTCTACATATTTAGTATAAGTGTTCCCTAGAGGCATTTTAAGCTAAAGCCCAACATGAAAAAAGGCAAAACAACAACAACAAAACACCCGAAATGAAG
>OY282514.1:7534891-7954891 GCA_958296145.1 Hydrotaea cyrtoneurina | reverse complement strand
TGTGGCGTTTCGTTCCCTTATGCGGTGTCTTTGTCGTTCATTCTGCCTCGCATCTTTGCCTTTCGACTTTATTTTTCCAATTTAAAAGAGAGAGAGATCCATTGATAGCCATAAACATGAATTTAGTGGGAAAAAGAACGGAATTGAATGTTATAAATCAGATGGAGTGGGGACGAGAAACGGCCAATAAGATTAAGGAGGCGAAAGAGCAAACATCCTTACGAAATGGCGAACGAAACTTGAACCTATGCGGGACAACTTTCGGGGAAATTTATAAATTCCCATTGTAATATATTGGGAACGAGGTAACTTCTTTGAACTGTCCTTTCAATAGTATTCGGAATTGCCTTTTAAGACTTTGTTCGATAATCTGCACTTTATTAAAAATTACAAATAAAACCCTTGAACTTTCTTCCTCTCGCCAGGTCTGCTGTGTACACATCAGTTATAACTTAATACTACCTTGTGATACTGGCTTCCCTAGCCAAACACAAAAAAAAAAACCGAAAATATATTGTGGAAAAATTTATTTCAAGGATTTGTAAAAGAAAGAATCCCATCATTTTGCGATTGGAATTCAAATGGCATGAATGAAATGCATTTTAGAAATTCGATACGTACATTTTGCTCTGTAAACCAATAACCGCAATGGTTTTGTTAAGTACATAAAATTATTGTTGTTGCCCAAAACCAATGGTAAGTTCAGTTCTATTTTATTTTTTCCGACATTTTTTTGTTGTTGTTAAATGTGAATGTAACAAACAACCAAAAAAAAGGGGAATAAAACACGAATTCACAAATATTGCAGTCACGAGGACAGTGTGAAAATGCGGCAAATAAGAAATATCGCTGATTTAATTCCAGATAATTGTTAGGTAACAAATTAAATTAAGGGCCTCCTACAGAAGTCCTTATATGTCAACTAACTTCGGTTTGGGCAAACAAAAAAAATGTTAAAAAGGTCTTTAGGTCAATATTAAAAGGAATACAAATGCTAAATGTTTTTTTTACAAAAAAAAAAATTGGAACGAAAACCAAAAAAAAATAGTGTTATCAATTGACACACTTAGAACTTCTGGTGTTGTAGACGACTTGTTTCGAACCCTACACAAATTAGCATCAAACAAATTACACCGTGTTACAAAAAATAAATTTTTTTCTGTCCTATGAACTAAATGCACATATTCGGAAAGAGGGGAAAAACTAAAAATACACGTGTATGGGCGATTTTCATGTACACTAGGGTGTCCCAAAAAGAAAAAAATTTTTTTGCTCACGCGTTTTTTGATAGATTTTAGGGTAAGGAAATTTTGAATTTTGTTTAAAATTTTTTTGGAAGTGGTTTAGAGGTCGCACAAATTGGGTTTTTGTCAAAAAACGTGGTTCCCTGCCATATTTTAAAAATAATTTAAGATTTTGTCATTAAATATTTTTTTTTTAGATCTTAAGTTAACAGTTCGTAAGAAAAACGTCCAATCTTTCATTTTATGTTCAAAAACCGCCAGGTGTGTCAGCGATTTTTTCCATATGGCAGATTAAACTAATTTTTTTTGGTTTTTTTTCAAAAACATTGACTTTAACGATTTATAACTTTTAAAATTTCTATTAAAGTTACAAAAACTAATGATGCAGTTTAAAAGATAAATAAATTCTAAACAATTTTCATATAAAAAATGTTTAATTAGTCGTTACTAACCCAGAGTTATCTACACTTGTCGAATTCAATCCATTGCATGAAAATATAATACTAACCTTTAGGCTCCCAACAAATCATAACCAAGAAAAACAGAAAACACAATACTTTAGTTGTTTAAAAGATATTTATTGCGACTCTTTCGATGCTGCTCTATGCCCTGCAATAAATTTTGAAAATCTGTTTCAGAAGTTGTCAAATTTGCGTAACTGCTTGCCAAGGCCACACCACGTTCGGCGCCGTCGTTTACCACATACAATTGTTGAATTTTGTTTCTTCCATGGAGAAAGTGTTCGTTGGTTCCCCATTTTTCTGGATCTAGTTGTAAAAATGCTGTCGAAATATCGCAGGCTTTAAAAAAGTTAAGGCTAGCTTCAGAAATAAATGTGTAAATTTCTGCATTTTCAAGCAATTCTTCTTTCAAATTGGCCTTTACTGATTCCTTGTCTATAGTTGGACGAAGTAGATTTTTTACCATTAAACGTAATGTATTGCTGTCTATACGTTCGTCAAAAAATGCTAAGGCAGCCAATTTCTCCGATAAGTACCACTGATGCCGCAAAAACGTTTTTAATGCAGCGCTTGCAACACTGTCACTCCAGGAGCGATCAATCGGCGCCGAACGTGGTGTGGCCTTGGCAAGCAGTTACGCAAATTTGACAACTTCTGAAACATATTTTCAAAATTTATTGCAGGGCATAGAGCAGCATCGAAAGAGTCGCAATAAATAACTTTTATACAACTAAAGTATTGTGTTTTCTGTTTTTCTTGGTTATGATTTGTTGGGAGCCTAAAGGTTAGTATTATATTTTCATGCAATGGATTGAATTCGACAAATGTAGATAACTCTGGGTTAGTAACGACTAATTAAACATTTTTTATATGAAAATTGTTTAGAATTTATTTATCTTTTAAACTGCATCATTAGTTTTTGTAACTTTAATAGAAATTTTAAAAGTTATAAATCGTTAAAGTCAATGTTTTTGAAAAAAAACCAAAAAAAATTAGTTTAATCTGCCATATGGAAAAAATCGCTGACACACCTGGCGGTTTTTGAACATAAAATGAAAGATTGGACGTTTTTCTTACGAACTGTTAACTTAAGATCTAAAAAAAAAATATTTAATGACAAAATCTTAAATTATTTTTAAAATATGGCAGGGAACCACGTTTTTTGACAAAAACCCAATTTGTGCGACCTCTAAACCACTTCCAAAAAATGTTTAAACAAAATTCAAAATTTCCTTACCCTAAAATCTATCAAAAAACGCGTGAGCACCAATGAAAATCGAAATTTTTGTTTTTTTTGGGACACCCTAATGTACACGTCAGAATTTTTTTTTAAGTTTGAAGTATGAAGCTCGTAGTGGCCTGTGTGAAAGACTTTGGACCGATTTTTAACCCTTTTTCAGTGATCCAATCGAGCTGAATTTTTGCAGGCAGACTCGTGGAAATGTCTGTATCACGTCAAATTTTTTAAAAAATAGATTTTTATCAATTCTCAAATTTTCCCCAATTTTTATTATTTTTGAAAAAAAAATATTTTGTTCACTTTTCTTAGCATAACTTGAAGATACTCCAAATTTTTAAACTACTTAAGCGTTGCCAAAAAAAAAAATGTTTTTTGCCTGAAACCTTAAAAAAAAACGATAACCATTTAAAAAAAAAAAATTTATGAAAATCTGAGAATTGATAAAAAATCTTTTTTTAAAAAAATTTGACGTGATACAGACATTTCCACGAGTCTGCCTGCCGGCTTTCACACAGGCCACTACGAGCTTCATACTTCAAACTTAAAAAAAAAAAAAGTATGACGTGTACATGAAAATCGCCCATATACGTATATTTTTATTTTTTATGCCCTTTCCAAAAAGTAAATTTGGTTCATAGGACAGAATGTGTGTAACACGGTGTTAGCTTCAGACATTTATACATATTTTCCCATACCACAAAAATTTACTTGTTTTGTAGGTTATAAATATCAAATATATACACTAGCAAATGCCCGCTACTTCGTATGCGTAAATTCCACTTTTCTAGTAAAACACAAAATATTTGTTTTATTTTTTTTTTATTTATTTATAATTAATTACAATACAAAGTACATTTATATTCTAATTTCGGTCCCAGGGTAAACTGGGCGACACAGAGCTTTTGGCTAGATTTTTGAAGCGACAGACCAAAGCCTCTGGTGGGAATCGAACCCACAACCCCCACGCTGATAGGCAAGCACGCTACCAACTCACCTACCGGGGTGCTTAAATATTTGTTTAATTACATTGGTTTTTCCAATTTTTCCATTTTTTGCCCCTTTATCCCCTTCTTACAGTTTTTCACCACTCACGTTCATTTGATATAGTTTTTCCCACTTTTGTATGTTTTTCTACAACCCAATTCTACACGCTGAAAAAAAATGGTCATTTTAACAAATTTCAGCAAACAAGTTTGCATCAAACATATATATATTTTTCCATAACAAAACATTAACTTGTTTGTAGGTGATAAATATCGAATATATATGTATGCAGTTTTGTCTAATTTTTTAATTTTTTTCAATTTGTGAATTTCTATATATTTTCTTATATATTTCATAATTTTTGGACACTTTTGTCAACTTTTTCAATTCGTTCCAAAATATAATCATTTCTGTCCACAACAATTTATTTTCAAACATTTTTGTTTTCTCTCCATTTGTACCATTTGTACGAGAAAGAGATGTTAATTTAACTCGCACGGTTGAATGGTTGTAAACACACAAACTTTTATTTTTAAATATTTTTCTTAAACTAAACTAATCTTAAAGAAGGCACAAGAACGCGATAGACGCATGCGTGGCGTGGTTTTGTCAACACACACATGCGTAACATCTTGTGGAAACGTCCACTCATTATCACTATGCTCGTCCCTTTTCCTAAAAATACCACACCACAAGAGTTTTAATTGCCTGCTTATCGTAAAGAACCCAAGCCCATACACACATGATTGAATACATTGAATAGTACAGTTGTATACTTTCAGCAGAAAAGGATAAAAAACCATGTGAGGATTTAAAGAAATCTGAACAATTCTTTTTTATCCGGTTTCCCCTTTTTCGTCCCATCTCTAACTCATTTTCATCGGTTGGCAAAAAAATTGTTTTACCCCATTTTTACTATTCCCCTTTTTTATCCTGTTTCGGTACGTTTTGAAACTCATTTCCACCAGTTATTGCCAAGCGTAATTGTGGACTAATTTTCCCATTTACATCCTCTCCCCATACGAATTTCCAAAAATACCTTTCGGTCCGGTTTTTGAGAACAGAACGAAGGATTTTACATCACGCAAGCATTCTATATACTCGTATATAGATTATTTATCATTTAAAGTATACCAGTTTTAGACCCTTTTCGTCCCCTTTTCCATCACTTACAACTTCCTGTCGATTCAAATTTTGTTCACACACACTTTTGTTTTTCCCCTTTGTGCCCCTTTTATCCCGTTTTGGTACGTTTTGGCCACTTTTTCGTCCCACTATTTTCCACATGTTTTTGCCAAAAATTTGTTTACATTTTTTTTATTTTTTAACCCTTTTTACTCTTTTCGTCCCCTTTTCCATCTCTTCCAATTGTTGGCTCATTCCTGCCGATTCAAATTTTGTTCACACACATTTTTGTTTTGTCCCTCTTTTTATCCCGTTCTGGCCACTTTTTCGTCCCTTCTCGAACTATTATCCACATGTTTTTGCCAACAATTTGTTTCACATTTTTTTATTTTTTACCCCTTTTCATCCCTTTTTTATCCCCTCTTGTTCACTTTTACGTACCATTTCTAATTCTTTTTCCAATAGTAGTCGAGGACCCATTTTCCAACACAAATCGTAATATTTGATTATTTTGTATTTTTTTCGAATTTCTAAGGGTTTTAGAGACGCGATTTACTTGTGCGTAAACATTTAAATCAGACAGATTTTTCAGCGTGTAGTCATAAAATGTTGTTCAGTTACATCGGTCACAGCACGGTCTTTCAATCCGTGACCCAGCGCCTATCAAGGGGCTGTGAAGTTGTCTTTATGCTCCATGATTTTTTCCTCCTTTGAAACATTTCAATCACACAGAAAACCTCTCATTTGCTTACTGAAGCACTTTGCACTAACCTCGTTCTCTAAACTAAACTATATCCCGCAAAAAAAAAGACTGCACAAAAATATATTGTAAAAATTATATTTTTCTGATACCAAAGACGTACGTGCTTTAAATGCCACAACAAACTATTTTTATTGTTGCACATACGGTTTTGCGCGGTTTTCGAATGGCGGGGCAAAAAGTTCACTCCGAAAAACCCACAAAAGTATGCTGCAGCTACAGTTTATCTGTACTGCTACCGGATCTCCCCGCCACCCGGCTCTTCAACACAGACTCATTCATTTCTGGCCAAAGGAAGGAAACGCTAAATTATGGCAAATTCAACATATATCGAGGCAACATTACTTTCAAAACCCAAGCATGACTTGCATGCACGAAACACGAACATGGGGCGAAAAAGGAAGCAAATGGATAAAGAGTATCAAGTAAGAGGTGGAGTAAGCGAAATTTCGCATAGAAAAGGGTTAGGATTTCTCAACTAATACCGTCACTTGTGAATGATGCCACTGTATTTTTTTTACACATGCATGTGTGTGTGTGGTTGTGGCCATGATGATGTTCTTCAAAGTGGCCACAAAACAAAACTAATGGCTTCTACACTTACAATCGCATTAAGAACAAGATTATTGAAAATGAATGTTTCATATTATGGCCAAAACGAAGCAGAAACAGCAGTAGCCCAACAGCACCACTTGTGTTCAGAAATAATGGTCAACGATTGTTTTCGTTGTTTCCTTTTTTTTGTTGTTGTACTTTCTCTCCACATGGAATACAATGAAATACTAGAAGAGTTATTGTTACCAATCAAATGTATTGCTATTAATTTTGACCAACCATCCTAAGACACGCTCAATTATTTTCAAAGACTAACATTTGTTTAGTTTAGAAATTTTACAATTAAGTTGTGAACTTTGTGAAGGAGTTGTAATGTCTGGCGGGTCTGTTTCATTTGCTGAATACATTCATGGTACAGAGGTCCATAGTACGAGATATGTTTAATAGCCGAAATGAAATGAAGTACACAATATACTGGAAAATGGGAAAAGGATTTTGGAGATAGAAATTAATTTCTTTTTATAACTTAAATGTCATCGCTTGACCTCGTGTATGTTGGGATGAGGAGCACGTTTGCATGATCGGCTGCATCTTAGGAATCATACATATATAGACTGTACAATATGCCATTGGTCCCGGTATGCTTATCAGGCTGTCTAAACTTCGAGTAACCACGTTGAATATGATTACCTTTTTTTTTTATGTTTATGTTATGTTGGCTCTACAATCCATCCTACATGGCGTGTTTTTACACATGATCTTAAGGTTTGTTGAGCTTCATTTTATCTTTCAAATGTCAGAGGATATTTAGGGCGTTGGCGGTCGCAGATTCGGGGTTTATGAAAACTTTTGGTCCCAATCTTATGTTTCTATCTCAAAGCATACATTTGATCCTGTCATTGTCCATTTCTCGGAATCCTTCTTGAAGTATTTCCCTTACAGTCTACTGCTCGGAACGGTCTACCCGGATGTTGCACTAATTTCTCATTAAATTCTTTTCTCTACCTCAATTTGGGTATTTAAAAATCTCGACCACATATACCAAAAGAGTTTTTTAAACAAATTTTGTTTGTTACCACAAAAAGAAGAAAACAAGACGGAAACGGAAAGAAAAATAGTTTAAAATTGTTTGTGGCTGCTCTGAGGACATTTGATGCCACACCGCCGGTTCGTCATCCTAATGCTGTTACTGTTTCCATTTCTGTCGTTGTCCTGAGCTTTAGAAATGTTGCTACTTACTTTTTGCTGCTGCACATCAGGAAAGAACATTTTTGTGCAATGCGTCTGTGAATCTATGTCTGCCTGTCTGTCCGTCCGTCCGTCCGTCCGTCCGCCTGTCTCTCCCGCTCTCGGCGTCCCTTAGCCACGTTGAGGCACTTTGTCAATTAAAAGTTTTTATAAGAAGAGAGACCAAGACTGCCAAAAACAACAGCAATAGCAACACACACATACGCCGCCATCCGGCCCAGGATGAATAAAGTTGTGAAAATGTTTCTCGAGCTGTTTTGGTTTATGTTGTTGTTCTTGTTGTTGTTGTGGTTTTTCATTTTAATTTAACGCAGAGCACACGAACAAAAAGAACAACCGAAATGGGTCTCTAGAAATGAAAATGGAAAACGCTGAATAAATGGCAGTCACACGAATGCCGAGACGGAAAACGGAAGTCATTTCAGCAAATAAAAGGAAATTGCACTTACGGCAGCAGTAGCAAGCGACAACAACTAAAAACGACAGCCAACCGCCAACAACAACAAAAAACCAGACGGACAAACTAAAAAAAATTACACCCGTATGGCAGAAAGAAATGTTTAGAGGCATTGTTAAATGGCGTTCACAATGAAATGGGCGATACAGAAAATTACTTGCAAATATTCATTGTGTTTAACGTTTACGATTATTGTTATTAGATTGTAACAATTAGTCAATTTGCTGCTCGCTCGTAATTTTCAACAATTAGTAAAAATGTGTTGGAAATTAGAATTTATCGGAGCATACAAATACTGGCTAGACTGATAACAGTTATAGCCTCTTTTGTATAGCGGGTGGTCCATGTAGTTGTTTCCTCTTCGCACTGGAAACCTTGACAGAATCTCAGTATCAGTCAGTCATGGGTAACGAAATTGATCGCTTACGCTTGAAGAACATTGGGGAAAAATGCAAGTTAATTTCCTCGTAAGCCATCTAAAAAATGCTCTAGAAAATCATTCACACAGCAGGTCTTGGTCAGTGTGTGAAATATAATGCAATCGCTCATTCTCATCTTTGAAACATTATTGCCATAAATATATTTAATTGGGATCCCTTTAGTTTGCTTCAATACTCCATGATGCCGATTTGCTTAACCATAGAATATGTAGTAAACTGCTGTTGTATCCTGTGCCATCTATTGATATTAATTTACCACTCATCAGAAGCTCAACGTAAATACCACTTAATGGCCATTAGTGAACTGACACAATTCTTCAGAGTCGGCATCTGTTGGCCCCATTTTGGCTCGTAATACACCAACAGGCTGAATGATTCAGCAGCAGTGAAATATCAGATTACCCCTCTCATTTGACATCATTTGAAGCCAAACATCTGTATCGTGCTAGCCAAACCCATGCCACTTAAGATGCAAAAGCATGTGGCGGCGGTAGCAGCAATTAATAAATCCAAAAGTAACTCAGACGGAATCTCTCACAAGTCATCGGAGACGACATTCATTCAGTCATGTTGTAAATGTGCCAGCTCATCAATGTCGTCGCTGGATGCCACAATAAGGCGAGAAAGGGTGGATTGCTCAATTCGAGTGCATTGACATTACAAAATTTCTTGGTATGCCGCTGATGGCGGCATCTGTTGTGCCACAGCGATGACACAGAACGTTGTCTTTACTGAGCGTAAAGGAGATTAAACTCTAGTTGTTGTGTATTTGTTGGAAATAAAGTTATTGCAAATTTATGGTTGCACATTCTCAGGAGAATTCCTTTCGCAAGGCTATTTGAAAAAAAATATGGCATTAAGAAATGACTACCAATTAATTCCTTTAATTTTTGTATAATCTGTGGAGATTAAACGAAAATCTAATCCACTCATATCTGTAGTCGTGCTAGTCACATTTTTTTGTATTATTTTGACATTCAGGGGATGCCCCCTACAAATGCAATGCACTGTGTTAGCGATTGGAAAGAAGGGTATTGGAGGGAGGAAAGAGGAAGTAGGGTTTGTTGATGTTTGCCTTGAATTGGATAATGTCATAGCTGGCAGGAAAAACACTTGCTGGAAGATTATTTCACATGCGAACAGTACGGCTGAAGAATACATTTTCTCTATAGTGCGTCATCCGGTCAAGCGGCCATTTGACAATGAACGGATAAACGCATTCTCTCTCTCGCCTGTGACATAGCTGCCGAGATTATTCGATTTAACACCTCGGGGCTATTTTTTGTGGTCTTATTTGAAGTCGTTGACGCCTTCGAAGACAATATTCCGCACCAAATGCTGCAAAAAGTGGTCGAAAACGGGACCTCTCCAATGGGATTTATTCGAGCCAGCCGACGCAAAATCTTTCCCAAAATCATTTTTAAAACATAATCTTATCTTTATAATAAAGATATATTCTTGACCAAAAGATTAAATTATATGCATTTCATTTCTACTTGAAAACCACACGTCTAAAAAAAACCTCCTTTACAAGTCAATAAAAACTAAACGAGTTTATCTCAACATTTTGGGTTGAAATATATTTGACAGTGATGCGGGGGTACCTTTGGTAGCGTCTTTGGCTCCACCCAAGAAAACACTAAGTATTCTTAAATCGTGAATTATTAGTTACGAATGACATTTTTATTTTCAATTAAGAACAGTATATGAACTGTACGTTATGCATTTTGTAAAACAATAACACCTCCAACAGATTCAAACCAATGGTTTTTCTGTTCGTCCTGTCGAGGTCCTGTCGTTCTAGCAGCTAGTTGGCGTCGGTTATACCTTCTCTCGATTCATATCGAGTTTTCTCAGCGATCGCTCTATACGAGTTGTTATTGATGGGGGGTCAACGACTCTTGACCGTAAGAGTGCCACAAGGCTCTGTCTTCTCTCCTTCTCCATTTCTTATTTCCATTGACAACCTGTTGGTGCAGACTCCTTTGCGGATGACAGCAACCTATGTCATTCATACTCATTTGATCATCGGCCAGGCCAAGTCCCTCGGAGATAGAGGACAAAAGGCGAATGATGAATGACTCACTTAACCCATTTTTTGCCGCGATGCAAAAATTTTCGAATCTATACGCAAAAGTTACTTTTCTAGGGTAATTAGTACCCAATAAATACAAATCCGTCGTCAAAATTTTTCTACCTGTGATAGTTTTGCCAGGTGAGACTGTTCGAGTAGTCGAACAATGGCCGTTGGCGAAAATTCAAACGAAAAATTCATATTGATTTAGACGATATCAAGGAACAGGAATCGATAAAATATTTTCATATCTTAATATATATTTACCCTCGACACTGATTCACTGATACACTGATTCACTGGCTCTGTCACGCAGTACGTAGGAATTTAAATAGGCATTCTATAATTTTCTATAAATAATAATAATAAAAAAATAATATTTTTTTTTTGTACAGAAATTGTGTTTTCCCCAAATTTTTTTTTACCAAAATTTTTTTTTACAAAATTTTTTTTTCAACAAAAATTTTTTTTTTACAAAAATTTTTTTTTTTTACAAAATTTTTTTTTCGAAATTTTTTTTTCCACAAAATTTCCACAAATTCAAGAAAAAAATTTTTTTTCACCAAATTTTTTTTTTTTCAGCAAAATTTTTTTTTTGCACAACATTTTTTTTCCAACAAAATTTTTTTTTCCAACAAAATTTTTTTTTTCCACAAAAAATTTTTTTTTTCAACAAAATTACAAAAATACAAATCCGTCGTCAAAATTTTTCTACCTGTGATAGTTTTGCCAGGTGAGACTGTTCGAGTAGTCGAACAATGGCCGTTGGCGAAAATTCAAACGAAAAATTCATATTGATTTAGACGATATCAAGGAACAGGAATCGATAAAATATTTTCATATCTTAATATATATTTACCCTCGACACTGATTCACTGATTCACTGATACACTGATTCACTGGCTCTGTCACGCAGTACGTAGGAATTTAAATAGGCATTCTATAATTTTCTATAAATAATAATAATAAAAAAATAATATTTTTTTTTTGTACAGAAATTGTGTTTTCCCCAAATTTTTTTTTACCAAAATTTTTTTTTACAAAATTTTTTTTTCAACAAAAATTTTTTTTTTACAAAAATTTTTTTTTTTTACAAAATTTTTTTTTTCCACAAAATTTCCACAAATTCAAGAAAAAAATTTTTTTTCACCAAATTTTTTTTTCAGCAAAATTTTTTTTTTGCACAACATTTTTTTTCCAACAAAATTTTTTTTTCCAACAAAATGTTTTTTTTCCACAAAAAATTTTTTTTTTCAACAAAATTTTTTTTTCCATGTTTCAACGGGCGCCATTGGCGCATTACAACTTACTAGTATTCAATAATAACACAATTGTTCTGATATTAATATGCATGTTTTATTGATATTGTAGTTGATTTTTAATTTTTATTACTCCTGTTCCCATTTGTGGTAGTCGGCAAAGCACGTATCCAAGTGCAAATGGACTTGGCAGTTGGAGCACATTCTTTGGGTAGGTTTATGGCAAACTTTGCAACGTCTGGCCTTTTTTTGAGGATGCACAATAAGTTTGTGATGGCCGGAGATACGAGGAAGTGGGCGAATCTGGAAAGTTTTGTCAGTGGTGTCCTCTTTCTCAGATTCAGATGATCTCGTCAGGCGTTAGCAACAAGCAGAAATAATCAAACAAAACAAGAAAATAAAGTTGACTCATGTTCCGTTCTGTTCTCTTGTACATGCCAAATTTATATTATACTCTCAGTAGGATTACCCCAACGGCCATTGTTCGACGACTCGAACAGCAACGTTTTTGTTTCTCTGAGAGTAATTGGATGTACAAAACCAAAACACAAAGCTCACTTACTGACTATTTTCGACCTTTGCCTACAATTATAAAGCACTTTTGGGAAAAAATAATTTACAATTGCATTCTATTTTATTAAAGGGAAATAAGTCTTAATGTAAGGTATTTTTCAATTTTGTTGTTCGAGTAGTCGAACAGCGGCCAAAAATGGGTTAAACGCGATTTGGCGACGATTTGTGAGTGGTGCCAAATTTGGTCGCAAACATTTACACCACCTACATCCGGACTAAAATGGAATACAATTCCCATATATGGGCAGGGGCTCCAGGGACATCTTTGCAGCTTCTGGACCGTGTACAGAGGAGAGCGGTGGTGATGATAGGGGATGGCTCTATTGTCTCCCTTGAGCATCGCCGGAATGTGGGTTGTGTATCGCTATTTAATAGATATTTTAATGGTATCTGATCCTCATATATCCGTCGTCTTGCCCCTGTAGTTAGAACATTTAGACTATCTAGGGTCTCTCATCCGTTCATTGTCCAATGGCCGGTTGACCCAACGACGCTCTATAGAGAAAATTCGTTCTTCAGCTGGACTGTTCGCATGTGGAATAATCTTCCAGTAAGTGTTTTTGCTGCCTGCTATGACATTATCAAATTCAAGAAACATCAACAAACACTATTCCCCTTTCCCCCCCTCTAACACCCTCTCTTCCTATCGCTAACACAGTGCATTGCATGTATAGCGGGCATCCCCTGAGTGTTAGAATGAAAAAAAATGCCTCTAATTGTATACCATGAACCTATCCGATATTTTTTTTATACATATATAGCTATCCTATCTGTATGTAGAATTTAAGCAATTCAATAACTTCCTCTCTGTAATTCAGGGCAGCGGTGTTACCTGGAAAATGTTGAAGTGTCGTGAATCAAGCTTTTTCATACTCGTAAATCATAGCAGCTGTTTTTCCATATTTTTCACCCAAAAAAAAACTCACCTTTCATAGTAAATTTCCATAAACATTTGATATACATTTTTTTTTTTTTTTTATAAAATTTAATGTTGTTTTTATTTATGTCTTTTGTTCTTATTGATTTTTTTTTCTGTCATTTCAAACGGTTATTGTTGTTAAATATTACAAAATCATAGACTTACATCGGTTTAAATTATAAATGGTAGACATTAAATGGGAGTAAATGCAGAGTAGAGAATATTGAAATGATATTTAAAATTACAAACTACCGTTTTTCATAAATGAAACAATTAATTAAGTTTAAATAAATGCATTCTTAATTGTAGAATATTATCTTAATTATTTCCATATAAATTATAATTAAAAACAAATGGATGGGTTTGTTGGTGGAGCAGAGGTTTTGGGGAGATATTGAAATATGAAACCCATTAAGCCGTTTTAAAATACTTCCATGTGTGTGTGTCTGTGTATGTTTTGTGGTGTTGGGGAGATTTTTTATTTTGTAATTCCATACAGTATTATTTAATTTATTTACGTTTGTGTTTAATAAATTTTCCAAGTTTAACTAACTATTTTATGGTATATATGTATTTTAGTTTGTCTGTCTGTCTGTCTGTATGTATATTGATACAATTTACTTGTCGTCCATCCTCTATATATTTATATATATGTATGTGTGTGTGTATATAAATTTGTTAATATATAAATGTAATGTGTGTATTTTTTTTTCCAGTTTTCATTAAATCCTTATTTGTGTGTTGTGTCGTTCGTTCTCGGCTTTCCTCGTTCTTTTTTTGTTTTAGCTTACATACAACTTATCCTAGAATAACCTACAGATTATCATTTCTTAAAAAAAAAGTAATGTTACAATACTTAGACATATGTATGTGATGTTGTTGTCATTCCTTAAATCTGGGGAGGGGATTCCGTTAAGGGAAGAAGGTGATGTTCTTATTAAGCGATTAGTGATCCTTATACAAATTTGATTTGCATATGAACACTTTATGATTCTTGTTTTTTTTTTATAACTTGTCATTTTTTTCCGATTCATTTTTTTCTTTTTATTTATCATTTGCATTCATTCCTCGGTTGGTTGTGTGTTTGTTGTTCTTAGAAATATTTACAATTCATTGTTTATTTGTTTGGTTTTTTTCTCGTTTCCGTTTTTTTTTTTATATCAAAATATCACATTGAGAAATGTGTTTGTTTGTGTGGTTGCTCTTGTATCTTTTGTTCAATACAATTGTATGTTTAATGGGAAACTAACAAGAAATCAAATCAATTAAAATGCCTTATTTTTCTAAATAAAAGGAAATACCATAAAACTGAATAAATAGCCTAAGAAATCCTCTTACTGAAATGATACATTGATTTAAAAATAATATTTCCAAATGTCTTTAGCATCGCAACTGCAAAAGATGAAACTATCAACCCAGTCAACATCTTAGTGACAGTGGAACAACTCATGTTACGGATCCATTTTGGGGAATTTAATATCTGTAAAGTTTATTCGATTTTTAACTGATTTGATGTGTGGCTTTCATTCGCCATAGACAGAGACAAAATATTTACCACCAAAAAAATTTATTACGCCAGAATTATTTAATTTCGCAACTGATTGTTATTATTTACTCTGTTAATTGGTTACAGGAATCTATGAATTTACAATTTGAATAATTGAATTTAAAATTTGTGTAATAAACAAATAACCGATTATGTGAGACTTTACACTGAAAAAAATAGTACTAAACTCAAGGACAACGTACTGAAATTGAATAAATTTGATCTTCATATGGACTCAGTATAAATTTACTCCATTTAACAACTACTTACTTATTTCAAGTACGAAAAATATTCCAGCATACTCTAATTTAGTACAATGTACTACAACTGAGTAGAAACAGCATAAGTACAAACGTACTTGAATTGAGTACATTTCTGGTCTCGAAATGAGTTTGTTTTGGAGCTTGATTTTGTATGAACATTTTTTTTTGGGTATTGATTCCAGATGACACAACAGATCTAGGGAATTCTATTCCCCCTACTTTTCGGAGCAGATGTGGAACTTATCGACTATTCATCTGGATAACAATGTAATACCAAAATCGAATGTAGTCAAGTACCTGGAAGGATCATATAAAGGCTAAACGAGATCATCTGAATATCAAGACTTTTAAAATGTATTGGCTGCTGGGACCTAAGTCTCAACTTAGTATTGCAAATAAACTTAAGCTTTACAAAGTTATATTTAAACCGGTCTGGACCTAAGGTATCCAGTTTTGGAGAACATCCAGTAATTGAAATATTAAAATCTGACAAAGATATCAACCAAAAATCCTGAAGCTCATTACAAATGCTCCTTCGTATTTCATCTCGATTTAAAAGGTTGACCAAGTTTTACAGTCGTTTCTTCATTCGCCTTATGCATATTTTTAATTTTTTTTTAAAAATATTTTTCACTCCATTTTTAATTAAATCTTATGAAAAAAAAAATTGTATCAATAAAAAGTGTACTAGTCCACAATATTGGAGTTAGATGACTGAAATTTACATATAGGGAGTTTTGGGAATTTTCCCCATACAAAGACACTCAATTTTTTTATATTTTTTTATTTTAAAGAAATTTGTTTACTAGCAACGACTCTCATTCATCGAAAGGACGAGTTTATTACAAATTCGGCAGTGCCCCTTGGCGGTCGATGAGTTGGCCCAGTGGAAATTAAATCAGTTGTTTAACTTGACTTTTTAATTCATTTAAAAACCGCAACGTCTCCAGTAAGAAATAACTGACAATATATAACTCTCATTTCGAACGAACATATCGCTTATTTACTTGAATAGTGGCATAACTCAAAATAGGATTTTTTCAGGAGAGCCGTTTAAAATCGTCAATTTCGTCGGACTTTCCAAATATAGAAAAAGAACTACAGGCTATTTCAATAATATGGAGACCTGTCATATGAATCCATAATACTCAGTAGAACAATTTAAATTAGAGATTTACAGCTTTTCCAAGACCAAAAATATATAAAGTGAATTTTGAATTATGCCACTATTCAAGTAAATGAGCGATATCTTCTGATGTATTAGTGCTGTGAAGGCATGACTTGGTGCATTTTACTGTTGCCGAGTGAATACAATGGCCGGAGCCATTGTCTTCATAAAAAAATTGAGCCATGGGTTAAACTATTACTCGTTACTTTGCTGAGTTGCTTTAGATGGAGTTAACTTTTAGAAGTATAGGGTTATCCATTTCGTGGTTTCAAAAGTATAGGGCTGGAATTCGACATCTGTCAAACTAAGTTGTTAAACCAATTTTTTTCTTTTCAGTTGGAAGTCTGACATGGACGAAAATGAATCGCTTAACTACCACACAACCTACTACAAAAATGGTCACATATCGTGCTTTAAGAGGAGATTTTGGTCTATGGTTATGAAGCACATTTCTCACTGGGTGGGTATGTTAATAAACAAAATTGTCGTATTTGGGGTTCTGAGAATCCTCAAGTAATTGAAGAGAGGCCATTACATCCACAAAATGTCACTGTTTGGTGCGCTCTTTGGTCCGATGGAGTGATTGGACCTTAGTTCTTCGAAAACGACAAGGGAACGGCAGTCACCGTCAATTCGAAGCGTTATGGTCGTATAACTGACTTTTTTGTGCCTGCTATTGAAGAATACGACTTGGAGAATATGTGGTTTCAACAAGACGGTACCACATGCCACACAACTGGAGCGAATATGGCTGAATTGCAAGAGACATTTCCTGGCCGCGTAACTTCTCGTCGTGGCCACATCAACTGGCCACCAAGATCATGCGATTTGACACCATTAGACTTTTTTTTGTGGGGCTATGCGACCGATAATGCAGATAATCCTTTAACTCTTGAGCACTTAAGAACCCACGTTCGTCAAGTTATGGCTGAGATTCCTCCCAAAGTGGTCCAAAACTACCTCAAAGGAGTCAATGCTTGCCATACTTCGCGTGGTGGTCATTTAAATGATGTAGTGTTTCACACATAATGTCAACGTTCAAACTTTATACTATAAAAGAAGAAATATCATGAAAAAAAATATTTTATATGTGTTTTATTGACGTCTACTTTTAAAAAGCAAAATGTATAGAATACCACATCTGCCAAATATTAATTTGTCACTTCACCGAATAACTCTTCCAATACAAAAAATTACCATAATTGTTGTGTAAGTAAAAGAAAAAATAAAACCCTAGTATTTGTCATTTTTAAACATTATTATTAAAATCAATGTATACTTTAGAGGATTTCATTCAAATAATTATTATTGCCTACTTTTAGGCCTTGTGTGTGTGTGTGTGTGTGTGTGTGGGTGGGTGTGTATGTGAAAAAGTACAAAATATATGATAAACCTACCACTGCAACAAATACATAGGTTTGTGTGTATGAATGCTTATATGCTTATAGAAGAATTTTGGTTTAACCAAAATGAATTCTTTACATAATTACATTGCAATTATATGATTGTTATTTTACGGTTTGTCTGTAATTACATTCTCTTATTTCATCTGAAGTTTTATTTAAAAAAAAACCAAAGTTTACTTTTATTCCCGGATTAAAAAAAAACCCCACAGTAATGTACACGTACATTATCATCTGTCTTCGACATATATATATAAATATATATATATTTTTTATATGCGCTCTCTCTCTCTCTCCAAATATATATATATATATATTTATGTATGCACACCGACAGCACATGCAACATTTATTTAGTTAACCACTCTATGGTATGTGGCAGTTACTTTGTACAATGGAGATTCGCCGCCGCTCTATAGTCGAGCGCCGTTATATGGGACATTCCATCTCTTCCCACAGAGATGACATGCTTATCTACGTATTTGTTGTGGTGGTCAGCTGCGAATGCGGATGATAGTCGCCGGCGATATGTGATGGCATCGCTGTCGTTCGCATCGCTGTGCTGGAATGACCCATAATGCCCTGGGGTCAGTTGACGCTGACCAATGGTTCAAGTGTGGTTAAATGCAACAATTGCTGTTGTTGCTGATGCTGGTGTTGCTGCTGTTCCGATGATATTATGGTCGTTGGTGGCGGCGGTAATACCACCACTATGGCCTCCGGTGGCAAAGTGCTGTGACGGTGAGCGGGTGTCAAAGGCGTGCCCAGCATTGTGGGTGCTCCCGCTGACGGTGCCCCCGGTGGTATAACGGTGGCGGCAGCAGCCACGGCAGCTCGGGCTGTGGTGCTGCCACAGTTAAGAGGTGAGGCTAAGTATCTTAAATTTAAGTTGTTACAACTGGAGGAATCTTTTGCTGACGATGCCGTGCTTGTTGCTGACAGAGGTGGTTTCGTAGGTGCCATCGGCGCTGGTGGCACCACTATCAATTCGTCAATGGTACACACACGATCATCGATGGGAAATTTGAAATTTATCTCATTCGCCTGTGTATCGTTGCCGCCGTCAGCGTTGGCGCTCTTATTGGGATTGAGTGGCTCGCTGGCCATACTTTCGAGACTGTGGCCATTTAGGGGTGTTTTCTTGGTGGTGCCGTTGGTGGGCGAAGCCGTGGCTGAGCCATTGCTGTGGGCCGTAATGGTAGTGGTCGTTTCCAAATTCTTCTCCAAACATTTGTCTTCACCTAAAGGCATGAGATGGGCGAGAGAAACCAGAACCAACGAAAGAAAATTAGAGTTACAGGCTACCAAATACTGTTTGGTGTTTGTGTGTGTGTGTGTGTGTTGTTATTGGTCTTGAAGGGAATACATAAAAAGTTCATTTTCGATTCGTTCGCCCTGTTGTTTGTGCGATATTTGGGAAAAATAAAATTTTAAACACGAAATAAATTTCTTGAGGGAATACAATTTCCAGAAAAGAACAAAAAAAAAAACAACAACAGCGAACATGGCAAAAAAAGAAAATTGTTTGGAAAACAACGTATGCACTTTTTTTTTTACTTCGGTCGAATTGGTAATGATGTTATGGGAGTTTTTACATTTGATGGTTGCAGGGAAAGTGGATTTGGTCTTGTTGTCGTAACAGAATGTCTGTTTACGGCAAACTAAGACCAAGAGACCTCGTCCTGGCTGGGCGAGACGACTGGCTGGGGATACACGTATATAGAAATGTGTCTGTCAATGGTGGTTTATTGGAAATCCACACCGTGACACATGTGAAGGTTGGCAAGTAAGACGTAAGCATAGTTTGCAGTTACACTGGTAGGGGAGCTGCAATGATTTCGGAAAGATGCGATGAGGTTACCTTGGGGCATTTTTGTTGTTATCGTTCAACGGTTTGGGAAGAAAAAATCTGAATATGTCTAGTTTGTGTATGCAGAGTGGAGGTCCGGAAACGAAATGGAATTTCCAGTCAATTACTAAAATAAACTACAAAATGTCGTTTGAATGAATTTATCAGTGAAGAAATTGTCAGAAAATGTAATGATTAATTTTTAAAAATTGTAATCCTACCGACCTCTAAAAATTATTACTAAAAAAGGACCAATGGAACCCAATGGACTATTGGTAATATGAAACTACAGGATCGACCGTTACATGACAGTATCGTATGAGTGTATTTCTGTCTTGACTCAATATAATTAAACTAGTAAGTTGTAATGCGCCTATGGCGCCCGTTAATTTGCTTGAGAAAGTATTTGTTACTTAATTTTAAAAATTTTGTAAAAAATATTTTGAGAAAACTATTTTGTAAAAAAAAATTTCGGAAAAAAATAAAATTGGAAAAAAAAAATTTGTGGAAAAAAAATTTTTGCTGAAAAAAAAATTTTAGTTGAAAAAAAAAAATTTGTGGAAAAAAAAAATATTTTGTTGAAAAAAAAAATTTTTGTTGAAAACAAAAATTTTGTTGATTAGGTTAAAAAAAAAATTTGTTGAAAAAAAAATTTTTGTGGAAAAAAAAATTTTGTAAAAAAAACAAAAAATGACAGAGTCAGTGAATCAGTGTCGAGGGTAAATATATATTAAGATAGTTTCCGAGCCAAAGTAATTAACGAGTGACAAATAAAAGTTTTTGAGCAAAATAGGAAACTATCTGTTTGTAAAACTTCTCACACTCCACCGTTGATCCGTAGCTAGGGATTTGTGGATCGTCATTCCCTTTGAGTCACTGACAGTCGCTTTCTCGCTTTGTATACTCCCTCGCTAGCAGTGGCAAGGGCCGTTGTCCTATTGACAACTTTCATGCCTAAGTCCATTATAGCTTATGATCTAGGTCGAATGTTGTTCGATGCAGCCTTTGCCTCTACATTGTATGAATTAGTGATCTCTTTCCATACTCCTACTTTGTTGATAGAATACAGAAATACATAAAATATTTTTTTTATAAAATATTGAAGAGTCACCCAAAAATATTAACCAATTGAGACATTTAAAACATGTGGTTATATCAAAATCTTTATAAAAAACACTTGTTGCATCCATCACGTCTTTAGATTGTTCTCCAAAACTATTTGGCAGAGTTATCCCTTGATATTTGCAGTCCAACCTTCATCTCCTACATTCTATTAATATTAATCATACGCCCGTCTTGCGATTAATCGATTAAATAAATGTCACATTAGACAACATTCGTTATTTCTATTTTGGTTTTATTCACTTGCCATTAATTATCCGACCGGACATTATCAAATACCTCAAACATGACCATACTTTGTTGTTTATTTCTTTGGGAGAATGACAATAAATTTTATCGTAGCCCTTACACATTTACCCCATGTTTGGTGTGTTGTTTAATTGCCTGCAAAAATGAAAATCAGCCAAAACGAAAATTGCTGACACTTTTGGTCACAACTCTTTCTCGCGCACCCAACAGAGCCCGGGCCATAATTTCGCTGGCAATGCCAACAGCGAACAATGCGATGCGGCAGGAAAAAAGTTTAGCTTTTAAAAAGTTTTTCCTTCCTCATTGTGAACAGTTTTAAGTACCATTAAAAGTAAGAAAATAAATTTTCTGACGCTTTTTTTTCTTCTTCTTCTTGTCCGTGTAGTTTGTTGTTGTTGGCCAATTGTGGAAAAAGAGTGCGCAATAAAAATCACACCAAAATATAAAGACGAGCAACTCTTGAATGTTTGATTTCATGCCATTGCTTTGGTGGGTCTTCGTTTCGATGTTACCGAAATAACTTTTTTCCCTTCTTTTGCCATGATTCCGTGGAAAACGTGTGGTGAGATTGGGGGGTGGGGAGAAAGTTGATGTACATTTTAAAACAAATGTTAGAAATATATAATTGAAGAAGAACTATTTTGAAAGTGGGTCAAAGAGTATTATAACAAATTTGTGTTATTGCCAATTTAATTTTTACCGCAATTCCTAAACCATTTAAGGCCACATCACAAAGAAATCAAGACTAACAAAGACGACTCAAACACGAAAGCCACCCAGGGAGGGGGAGTATTGAAAAAGCGCACCAATTCAACATCAAATTTCTAACGTTGCTTTTAATCCACCCTGTTGTTTAGCTTGTTTCTTTCTCCCAATAAACAATAGTTAAATTAAAAAGTTTTTTTCTTTCCATGTACACATTACTTGTTCGCCAGTTTCGTTGCAGTTTTTCTATGGGAATTTTGCTGTGCCGCATAGTTTCCTACTTACTTCCATTAAGATGATCCTCTCGTGTATAGTATCGGGCACGGTTTTTCGAAAAGCATATTGCCACTGAGATTATGATGATGGCAATTATCACAAATATAACGCCACCCAAAATGGCAAGAGTGTTGAGGCCACCTGAAAGGGAAGATGTGAAATAAGTGGTTGATTATTTGCGGTTAGTGTTGTTTTAACTGGGACACGAAAATGACCGTATGGCGACATTGCTCAAATGATGATGTTGTTTTTTATGGTAATTTTGTAATATAAAGAAAATATTAAGAATTCTATGGAAATAGTTTAGCTAATAGTCAACCTAATGATTGTACGTTTCCGTCCATTCGTCTCAACGATCGTCCGTCAATCTATCTCTCGTCCTACCATCCATCCCTATATTCCTGGTCATCCTACGATATATTCTATCTCCGTCCAAAGGTAGTGCTGGCATCTACTTGGCAAACCTCGCAGTAACACAAATTCATCCAGGAAGTGCACGAATTTATCTACCTTGGCTTCGCCATCCATAGATAGAATGAATGATGTCAGAAATGAAGCGATAATGCTACTTAGGGCTAAGCTTACAATTCATGTTAAACTAAATCAAGACTGTCCCATAAGCATATTCGACATGTGTTTTGTTTTGGCGGTGAAACACTGAAACGGGTACTTATGACAGCAAACCATGCGGCGATTGATTTTTTTGAATGAAAAATCGTAAGCAAAATCTATTGCCCGCTCTGTGTATACGAGGATAATGGGAGCTGTATTAAACGTAGCACATTAAAAGAAAAAGATTAAGCAGTTTGGGGCATGTTGGTCGAATAAATACAAATTCTCCAGTCAGAACAGCGCCAGACCACAGGAGACAGGGAAGACTGAGATTCCGGTGGAAGGACCATATGGAAAAAGTAGTGTAAATCCTTGATGGCACGAACTGGAAAAAGCACACACAACATCAAAGTGCTTAGAAATCATATATTAAGCAGGCCCAGAATAACAAGAGCAGGGCCAGACTCACAAAAGTTTCGAAGTAAATGCCAACTCCTGTGGACGGCCGTTGTTCGACTATCACACATCAAACCTAGATTTGTGACCTGATAAAAACATTAATGATTTTTAGCGTCCGTTTCCACCTGGTCAATATGGGCGACTTTAGGAAATAATCTACAAGCCTTTTAAAAGGTTTCTAAAAAAACTATTAGCAAAACAGAGCCGTCTGCCAATGATAGATCCTGGTGATAAAAAAAAACGTTTAATTTTCATTCGTTCTCAGTGAACAGAGTTCCAAAAAGGCGTGTCTGAAGTCTTTAAAACAACTAATTGGAATTCTGGTCAAAGAGTTCCCAAAAGGGTTATCATAAGTCCTAAAAACAACTAATTGAAAGTCTGTTCAAATAATTCCAAAAAGACGTATCCTAAGTCTTCAAAACAACTAATTGAAAGTCTGGGCAAAGTCTTTACTTGTACCGATTTTGCTAGTTGGTGCCAGGGCCCTTCTCCAAACCGAACTACTCTTTTTAAAGCAACTTTTCAATGTCTTTAACAAATGTTTTCGTCCATTTTTTTTTCAAAAGTCATTACCGACATTCATCTGCACTGTACTTACCTCGTTCAAGAAAATTGTGTGACGTAATGGCTGCATTTTGCTCCTCGTCCGTTATGTACTCCAAACAGGAATCCAAGCCATTTGCATCCAAATCCGTTATCTCTGCGCCCCTTAATGTTTTGGGCAAAAAGCAAATCGGATATGTTTCCCATTTCCATTGCAGCTAAAAATAAAAGCAAACACAACGAAAAACATGAGAAATGGCAAAAAGAACACACACACACACACCGTAAAATAACAATAAAAAATAACAAATTGTAAATCATAAAAAATACAAAAACTCTATAAAGAATGGCTTGCTAAAGAGAAGAAGAAAGAACAAAAAAAAAAAACACACAACAACAACTAATAATAGATAACATCCATGAACAACTGCGGAAGCAAAACAACAAAAACTACTATGACAAATAACTGTTTTTTTTTTTATCTCATAAGTTTATTTCGGAGCAACAGCACAAAACAGTATTTGCATAAAATTTTAAAATACTTCTGGAACGGGAGCATGGCGATGCACCAACAACCAGCACGAATGTGCTTCCATGAATGGAATGCAAAACAAATTGTCAGTTGAGTGTGTTTGGTGCATCCACCTTTGGAAGAAACTCGAGGTAAAAATATGAAAATAACCAAATTGTGAATAGTGCAACCGAAAATATATGCAATTGAATATGGTGGCCAGGGAAGAGTATCACAAAAAAAGGGTAAACCAAGGAGCGATCTTTAATGTTTAAAATTGATTTTAAGTTTGCAGCAAATTTATACTTAACATGGAATATGGATTTGATACATTTCTGATATTTTGTCTCACTATATCCACTAAAAGCCCTTTTAGTTGTCATGCATGATTTGAGCACTTACCCGTCTTACCACATCGATTAATTTGCCCATATGACATTCGTCACATATCAGCGGATTATTATCCAAGCGAACATTACGTATAGCCTGAATGCGCAAAACCAGTTCTTCATTGATGCCATGCAATTGATTTCGGGATAGATCTAGAAACTGGACATATAAAGAGTAAAAAGTTAAATATTTTTATGTTATTAAAGAATGAAATAAGTAGAATATTCAAGAGATTAGAAGTGGGTGTCAACAATTAGTTGGTTATAGATGAAACATATATTATGCGGTTTCCACTTTGAAATTTCTGAATTTACTTATTTTTTGTCATGCCATAAGGGTCCAAAAGGGGCACTTCACTCAACGCACTGACCGGATCCTACTGATTGATTTCTTTGGAGAAGTTTTTACATGGCTCTCTTACTCACGGAGTCGATAAACATAATTCGATATTCTTGTTGGAACTTAAAAGTATTATTAACCCTATTCGTACCAAACCAAAGTAACGCCAGTAAAACGTAAAATGGTTTGAAAAAACAACAAAAAAAAAATAAATAAAAATTCGAATGGACATTTCTTTAAAGTAAACTCTTAAAGGAATGAATCTTAGAAGTATGGGATGATAATGACTAAAGTAAAATAAAATACATATACAAGTATTAATTGGAATAGTGACCCAAAGTCATTGCCTGGCACGAATAGGGCTAAGATAGCTGCAGTGCAGCTGCCATCATCAGACTCCAATGCCAGAGATGACACTAATTATTGAGATCGATGAAATCCAGATCGTCATCGAGAGGATGAGACCGATCCTCAACTACTTCATTAACTTACTCGTTTGCTTTCGAAATCAGAATCCAACTAAAATGTCTCATTTAATCTTAATTTAGTTTTTCGAAAACAAATCATTTATAAAGGGTTTTCCAACAAGAGGTGTTATTTTGCTACCCGGTATTTCGGTAGCTGTCACTTTTGAAGCACTTTTGACATCTGACAAGTAGAAAGTACGCTATTACTAACAATGCAACGATACACGCTTCAACAACGCATTGAAATTATTCCAATTCACTATAAAAATTGTGAAAATCTTGCAGTGACAGTTCGCGAAACTAAAGCATTTTTTGGTCGTCATAAAGCACCTTGTCGGACCGCAATACCAGAAATAAAAAAAATAAAACCGGTGCACATTGCTCAAGAACAACTGAGAATATTTGCTGCTGTAGCCCAAAGTGTTGAAGAAAACCCAGGTTTGTCAATTCCTCGTCGTTCTTTGGAAGTGGGCATTCCACAAACGTCATTACACCGTATTTTGCCTGAAGACTTGGGTCTTAATACTTATAAAGTTTAGCACCAGTTAGCACATGAACTCAAGCCGGTCGATCATCAACAACGTCGTGTCTTTGCTGATTGGGTCCTTGAAATGCATGAAAATGATCCGGAATTCCATCGAAAATGCATCTTAACTGATGAGGCGCATTTCCACATCGGTGGCTACGTCAACAATCAAAATTGTCGCATCTGGGGCTTGGAAAAACCCCAGAGTTACTGTTGAGAAGCCTCTCCATCCTCAACGTGTGACTGTTTGGTGCGGTTATTGGACCTTAATTTTTCGAAAATGATGTTGGATCAACAGTTACGGTGAATGGATTGAGCTATCAAGAGATAAATAATGCTTTTTTACGGTCGGCGTTGGATGATATTGATCTGGACGTTTACTTTCAACAACGAAACCATTGCTCTTTTGCGGGAAAAGTTCCCAAACCGTGTTATCTCTAGAAGAGCTGATCACAATTGGCCACCGAGATCTTGTGATGTAACACCATGCGACTTCTTCCATTGGGGCCACGCTAATGATGAGGTCTACGCCAACAGTCCAGTGTCGATTTAAGACCTCAAAGATAGAATTCGTGTGGCTATCGAGGACATGGGGCAGCCACTTGCGATTTGGTTATGGAACATTTCATGAAAAGGATATAGTCCTTTAAGCGTGGTCGTGGTGGCCATTTGGCAGATGTTGTTTTTCATTATTAACGACATACCCCCCTCTTTATTATGAAACTAGTAAGTTGTAATGCGCCTATGGCGCCCGTTGAAGTATGGAAAACAAATTTTGTTGAAAAAAAAAATTTTTGTTGAAAAAAAAAAATTTTGTTAAAAAAAATTTTTTTCTTGAAAAAAAAAAAAAATTTGTTGAAAAAAAAAATTTTGTTGAAAAAAAAAAGATGTTCTTTTTCGTTTTAAATTAGGAAAAGGTTGAATCAAATTTGAAATTTTTGAGATACAACGAATTAATTGAAACATAATTGTTCTACAATTGTCTAAAATTATAACTTGAATATTTGCCACACAATTACAACATGGAACTCCGCTACCGTAGATGTTTTTTCACATCAAATTCAATATTTTGTTATATGGAATTTCTTAAAAATTGTACAAAAGGCATTTAAATTTTAATCTTTTTTGTTGTGATTGATTTTCTTAAGATACTTGATTGCAATTCAATATTTCTTAATTACTTCTTCTATGACGATGCTTCAATTAGTTTCCTCCTAATCATTTCCGTTTCATTCAAGTTGAAACTCCTTCTACTCTTCTGGGTAAAATTTCAATTAAATAATGACTTGAACGTAATAAAATAATATTATTTTCATCATCAAATCAAAGAGTGAAAGTGCTAATCGAATTTCTAGTGAAATGGCAAATCCTCTACAACAAGGAGGTTTTAAATTGTAAATACTCGGAGGGTAAAGAAATATGTTTATAACCGCAACATTAAGAAGAAAACAACAAGAGAAGCTGTGGTCAGAGCACTGGTCATTATCAATGCAGCCAAAGCAATATGTGCGTCTTCAACACTGGACAACAGTCAGTGCTGTAGCAACGCCAACCCACGCCTGTGGCAACAAGCATCCGACTTCTCAGCAGGAGTAACTGACATCATCCAGCTCCCAGAGTTTTGATAAAATGTAGGTTTATGTGTCTGTGTTCGTGGGGATCCACAGAACAATGCGTGTATGTGTGTGTGTGCTGGCGTACTTTTAGTATTCATAAAATTTATTGCTTACACCACCACCACCACCGCACTAAATTTATATGTTGGCCAAAAAGAATGTGTGTTGTTTGTGTATTTTTATACACACAAACACACATACTATATCCGTATATATCTTTGCCATCCATCTGACGTCTGCTAACAGCAGCAGCAACAAACAAACAAACAACAGCTGTAAGCACTTGTATTTCCTGTTGGTATTACAGCTTTTCGGAGAAACCCAGAATGAAAAGTACGAAAATCGCTGTAATACTGCTGAAGCAGATAAAAACACAAATATGAAAACAATTTTGTCCGAGGGATAGTCTAAAAATTAAACAATGCCAACAATTTTACATTTCAAATAACCGGAAACATTGTGTTTTTTTTCCAGAGACTAAGACGGCGCGTGTGTTGTATTTGAAAAAGTATTCCTCATTCCACTTAACAACATTAGGCCCGGAGCACAAAAATGGCAGATTTGTTTTTCTATGATAGGCTTATTTTTTAATTTTTTTAAGAATATTAAGTTTCTTGGGGCATAATTTGACTCGAGAACGAATTAACGAATTAAAAAATTTATCACTGAAATATTTGTAAAAAAATTTATCTGTGAAATATTTTATATCTTCGCATTGAAAGCATTTGAATCCGACCTACAGTTTCAGAGTTATTAACAAAGTTAAGACCGACATTTTTTTTTCTCAATTTTTTTTTTGTTGAGAACAATTGATTAAGTAAAAATTTTTAGTATTTCCCAAAAATGTGTATGTGTCTCCTAAAAAGAAAGGACTAAATTAAATTAAATCTAAAAGCGCCCCGGTAGGCGAGTTGGTAGCGTGCTTGCCTATCAGCGTGGGGGTTGTGGGTTCGATTCCCACCAAAGGCTTTGGTCTGTCGCTGCAAAAATCTAAACATATGGTCTTTGTCACCCGGTTTACCCTTGGACCCAAAAAAAATTAGAATATAAATTTACTTTGTATTGTAATTAATAATAAATAAATAAAATAAAAATTAAATCTAATTATTAAATCTAAAATATTGCATCGATTATAATGATCTATATATATGTGACTTAATGATAAACCACAAAAATGGTGCACGTTTTTTTTGCCATTTTCGATGCTACGAATTTTTTTCAAAAAAAAAAAATTAGAAAAAAATTTTCCGACTTGACTTTTTTTAATATTTCAGTGATACATTTGTTAAAATTTATTTCAAAGAAATAGGAAAATCCGTTTTGTATTGTGACAACTTAGGACTGAATAAAATTAAAAAAATAATTAAAAAACAGGTTCTATGAAAAATGAAAAAAAAAATAAGAATTACCCCAAGAAAAATTGGGGAGTTTTTCATATTTTTTAGATAATATTTAATTTTTTAAAAATGGAACAGTAAAAAATTCCCAAATATGTTAAGTTTGAAGATTTTTTTGTTTTGGTTTTTGGGGATATTTTCAAATCAAAAGTGATTCATATATAGCGCGTGTACTCGATATATGAGACGGGGTTATGACCGTTACTATCACATTTGAAAAATGGCACCAATTTTAAAATGGTCAATAACAACACGTAAATTTGGAATGGTTTTTCATATTTTTCAGGGTCCATCGTTCAATTGGGGTAATTTTTAAAATCTCGTAACCCCATCACATTATGAAAAAAATGTTATATGCATTTTATTTTTTTGTTTGGGGCTGTCTCAGTTTTTTTTGTTGCAATTTTTCATGTTTGATTAGAGCCCATTTTTCATAGGGGTCACTGTTCACGAAACCATTGCAGCCAATGTGGATACAATGAAATGCCTATATTGCTGGAAACATGTCGAAGATATTTTGACACTTTTTTATTCATTTCATTCCATTTCTTACTACACTTTCACCATAATTCTCATTCCACCGTCAGTCCATATGCAATATTGCTCTATTTCACACAAATGACCATTATTCGCAATGTCTGGGCCATGTATTACGACCGTACAAATGTACATGTATGCACCGCTCTCAGTGTCTGCAGTCATTTTTTCGATTATTGCAATTTTTGCCATTTTACTTTGTCCCGTTCACTTGGTCGGTTGTGTCACATCACACATACTCGTACGTTTTCCATAAGACGTATTGTTATTTGCAACTGACCAACACAAAAATTGGGAAATAAAATAACCAACGAAAAAGTTATCACACATGTTTTATAGGAAAACTACATTGAGAAGATGTGGCAAAATGTAGTGCAACCAACTCGGTCTCATTGACAGTGTACATTAATGTCTGTGTGTGTGTGTGCGTTTGCGTGTATGTATGTGTGAGCTTGATTGTATATTTGCAGACAGTTTTACAAATAACGTTGACAATTGCTTAAGATTTGCTTTTGTATGATGATTCTTCGTTACGTTGAAAAGTTGAAAATCAATTTTGAAAGAAGAAACGATTAAATTAAACTCACACAATCTGGATCTGTTTGTTCGCGTAGTAATCGCTTGAGGAAACAATAAATCGTTGGCTCGAGATTTAAAAAAAAAAAAAAATGTACAAGTTTATTTAAGAAGGACTTGGTATTACTGCAATCTCAAAAAAAAAAAACTGCTTAAGGTCTGACCTACTGGATATCGGTGGACCAGATTTTATACAATTTGGAATTGTTATTTGATTTCTTATAGGTCTTAAGCTTAAGTAAATCTCAAAAGAATATTGAGAACTCGTGCTGAGCGGCCAGACTCCAAATGTAGAGAAACTATTTTATGTGATCGACCAATAATTATATTTGATCTGTTACAGCACCCTGATTAAACATTTGATTAAAGCCTAATGGACTTTAAAGACAGACTTCCTTGGTATTTTGGACACCCTAGGGTATTTTCTCTGGTTCACACCGAGCTCATGTGGCAACCACAGAATTTTTGTGCGAATTTCCTCTATTTAATTCAAATCCTACCAATAAAGGCAAAATTCTGAAATTTTGTTTGTATCGAAATAATTACAAATTCTCTCGTTTCCACCATAATTTTATTTAATGTGAATATATACTTATTATTATTCCCTTAAATTTTCGTTTTCATACTTCAAGGTTAATGTCATCGGCTAAAATCCTCCCTGGTTATCTTTGGCGTTTCACACCCAATACATATGATGAATGAAAGTACACAGAAATCATTTTGTTTTATGTCTTCTGAATAAATAATTCGACGCTATTTATGGTCACCTTCAACATTTCTGTGTGTCCTTTGGTCATATATTCTTCAAAAGAGATTTTAATGGATAAAGCCACTCGGATGTTCTTCGAATAACGAATGTCTGTCGATTGGAACATGTTCACATTTCCAAAGTATTTTATGATTGCATTTTATTGTTTTCTTCTGTTTCATCTGGTTCTTGTTCGTTGCTGTATCTGTTTCACAAACGTCACTTATTCACACACCCACTTGCACCCCCAGACTATTGTTGGTATTCGTGTGTCTGTTGGCTCACGTTATGGCTTGTGTCTCGGTTACTTACCTCCAACTCCCGGCAGGGCTCAATGACTTGCAAGGACATGACATCCAAATGATTACCGGAAATATTCAAATAACGTAAATGTTTAAATGGATTTAACAAACCAACTGGCAATATATTCATATCGGCAATCGAGAGATGTGTCAGGTGCGGCAAAAGCTATAAAATGTAGAATAGAAAAGAGAAGAGACGAGACGAAAAATAAACGAAAGCACAGAGAATTGTTACAAAAGAATAAAGTAGAAATAATGTAATAATATCGCTGGGTTGTGGGCGAATGGATATTTTTGTAACTGAACATTTTCTTTTATTTGTCTAAATGGTTTCGTATGGCTTGAAGCGGTGATGGGCAACAGAATGTCGATGAGTATTGGCTGTAAACATGTGTTGGATTTTTTTTATGGTGTGTTAAAGGATGTTTTTTTTTCTCTCTAAAATATTTATGTTTCTTGTGGTAAATTTTCTTTTTAATAAAATAAAGTATATTTTTATTATTGACACAAATATTTTTATGAACACTTTGCGGTTATCATTTCTTTCTCATTTTGTACGTAAACGTGAAAATACATTGGCTTTGCATAATACAGATTGTGTATCTGGCATTTCTTTCGATGTGTGTGCTATAAATCGGTAATATTTCGCCTAAAAGTAGGCTATTCATTTCCAAAGTAATTCCCCCTTAAAGTAGGCTTTAGGAAAAACGTAAAATTCTTTTTGGTACACTGAATATATGGTGGGTCTTGAACTTCGACATGATTTTGTCAAAAGGATGAAAATATAATATTCCACAAAGTATTTGTCGGATGTACTTTTACTGTTTTGTTTAGGAGGAGACGTCCTACAATACACAAACATATCAAATTAAAGGCAAATATGCTTCTTCCGACACTTTGAATATATGGCTAGCCCGGCGAGCATCACCCTCTATCTTTATGCCCAGAACATCAAGAGTGTCTGATTCGCCAATATCCACACCACCCATAGAGATGGACGACGATGCTGGATCTGGTGAACGTTTGTGTGACACAAACAGCACTGGGTCTTTTGTGCATTAAAATCTACTTTGTTCATTTGGCCCCACTCACAAATCGTCGCCAAATCGCGGTTAAGTGAGTCGTTCTTCGATTGCCTTTTGTCCTCAATCACCGAGGGACTTGGCCGATGATCAAATGAGTACGAATGACAGAGGTTGCTCTCATGCGCAAAGGAGTAGATTGGGTTGACATTCTGTCCCAAGCGGTCGTCAATCAAAATAATAAGAAATTGAGAAGGCGAGAGGACAGAGCCTTGTGGCACTCATTAGAATCTTGACAGATTTCGTAACACTAGAATATATGCCAGCGAAAATATTGTCTTAAAACAGGCCATAACTTCCACATTTATCCATAGATTTTCTTAAAAAATGCTTATTTTCTTCGCGAAAGTGTGAATTATTCGAAAAGAAAAAAACGAATAGTTTAAATTTTTTTTTGATACTTTTGTGATACAAAGACAAACAAAAAAATTTGTATCGAATTTAGAATTTTTCCGGAAAAATAAGTTAAATATAAAAAAAATAATTTTTTTTTATTAAAAACTCCTGACCTAGAGCTTGAACTCATTAAAAAAAAAAAATTCGAAATTCGATACAAAATATTGAACATTAAATTTGTTTTTATATTTTGTCTATTGCTCTATCACTATTGTTTTTATATGAAAATCATATTCACAATATTTGTATTCCTTATAATTCCCTTTAATTTGGTGTAGTCGATGGTTATTCGGACGTATTCTTGCTAAATAATATGGGATATAAAATAGGCACATCAGACAAAAAAAAAATTATGTAAGCTTTTTTTTAAAGAAATGTATGAATAAATTTTTTTTTCAATGCTCACGAAAAACTCATTTTTATTTTCCGATTTTTTTTTTGTTTCATAGTGTTATCAATAATAACGAGATTATTATTATTCTTCAACAAACTATCTCCGATGAAACTTACATATTTATTTATATTCTAGTCCATTGTCCAACCATAAACAGCGTTAGTTGTTTGTAAATAAATGTTATTAAGAGTTTTTTAATATATACCTAGATCAAAAGAATGCTGTACTGTCTGCAATTCATGCCTTAATTAAAGGTATTCCTAAAAATGTATCTTTTTTATTGAGTCTTTCTAAGTATTTCTACGAACATTGTTAAACTCAAGGACAACAACATATATTTCATAGAATTTGTGATATTTACATTTTTGTGAACTGAATCAAAGTGAACAACAGCAAATTGTATTTCTCCGTAATATGAAAAACATGCCCCCAATATATTTTATTTGAGTTTCTCCCTGAAATCTTAAAGAGTTTATAAAAAACATTAGGTAAAAACATTTTATAGCAATTCTCTTACTGTCTGTTTGGAAATAATAAAACCGTTTCCGACTCGCTAAAGATAACGAAAATGAGTGTTTGTGTTTTGTTAGAATAAGTTCAGTTTAGGAACACAGATATAAGTTTAATTTCATAGATATGGACACCATAATTTTCTAATACTCCCACTGTGCGATATGTTAGGATTGAATTCTGGCGACATTCTCGCAAATGGGCTGAATGAAAATAACTTTTGTACAACTCTGCAGCAGTACAGGATTAATTTAAACCGAATAGAATTTTTTGTGCTGTTCTGATATTTGACTTTCCACCATTATGCGTTTCTTTGGTAAGCCTAAAAGTATGCTATACACTTTTTGTTTCCCACATGATGAATAGCCTGCCACTGCTCCAATTTTTAAAAAAAAAATATGTATCAATTCATCACGTCATTCGAAGGCTTTGAAATATACATTGTTAAGTCCGTCACTTTGATTTCAAAATTTGACAGTCGCGCTGCTGCTTATTAATGATCTCCCGACAAGTCATGTACACAAACAACAAAATAAATATCTACAGAATATGCTTTATTATCCCATCATACAAATAAATTGCCATCCTACGAATTACAGATAAACAGATTCTATTTTTCGTATCCATCATGTATATATAAAATATATTTTGGTAGGATCTATTTCGGCTTAGTTTTCTGTGGCTGTGACACCTTGATATTTTGCCAAAAACAACGAAGATATCATTTGCATGGTGTCAAGATGACGCCAAACAAAAAGTCAGTCGAAATGGCGTTAGGTTGGGCGGATGGGTGGATGATTATTTACCGTGAGCCATGAGAAACATTCAAGCATTCACACATTCATTCTGTCGGCCAAACTCTGCGCCATGAAAAACCGTCAAGAGCGTTATTAGTCGTAAGGACACAATGTGTCGGTCATAATCAGCCAGAGATTTATACAGAAAATTGTGTAACTTAAATTGTATATTCCAGCAGTGGTGTATCGAACAGCACCATAAACCGAATAGACAGATTTTCGAATAGGCTAGCAGACTGTAGCAACCAATTTTCCTATTCAATATATTTTTGGGTTGGCCAAAATTTAAATGCCAGCATTTCCACTCACACATAGCGGAAATTGGCTTCTCATTTACAATTAGTATCAGCACTTTTAGAATTATATCGCTTGTTGAATTCTTTGACGTTTCCTTTGGACAGCCTTTTTGCATACCTTAGTATTTCCACGTTCGACTGTACAACATTTTTTTCTTTTTCTTTGCAATGTTGACTTTGTGTGTCTTCACATGTTTTCCGATGCACTTACCAAAGGTAGGCTGGTATGTTGCCAAGTCTACGTGTAGTTTTCGTATATTTTCCATTCGTCAGATAGCACATAATCCTTGAATTATTGGAGGAAATTGAGTTTGACAGAAAACAAAATGAAAATAATACCTCTGCAGAGATAACCAAAACGACTTCTTGCTAAAGATTAAATTCTTCGAAATAAGTACGGTGTTCTGTTTTGTTTCTATTTGTTTAAGAATCAGTTTATTCAAGCAAACGGAAGGCTTATATTTATTTTGGATTTCATGAGAATTTGATCAAATTGAAAAATGTAGCCTAAAAGTAGGCAATTTTTTATTTGAACGATTTGTAAATATGTAAATAAATATGTTATCTATTTTGCAAGAAAAATACAAGCTAATAGAGAAAACCTTGCAGTTACTTTGTGAAATTGTAAACAACAAAATAAATATTTGAAAAGTGCCTCATATGTAGTGTTTTACTTGTCAACTATGGGACGCCTAATAAACCATCTTACTGTCAACAGTTTATTGTGAATGAAAAATATTATAATTGTCCATCCATGTGTTTGTAAGCCCTTCAGCTTGCAAATGGATTGCGAAAGTAGAATGGAAGTTGACATAATCGGTCGGTACTTGGTATTAACTATTTTGCCATAACTACTGTTATGGTCAATTAGTTGTAAATTAAACTATTCTGTTTTTAATTTTCTTCACTTTGCAGAACCTATGTTGACGTGACAAATATTACAAAAACCCAAGAAACTCCACCGATACGAACACTAACCGTGCTGTCTTTGCTCACCAAGGGACACAGAAATTTGTATTGGACCTCTAATGGACTCTTACAGATATTCTAGTTGAAGAGAAGAAGCAGAGTTCATCGGATCTGTAATGAGCTTCGAAATAGATTTCCCGAAGAAGGTATTCCAGAATAAAATGAAAATAAGAGACCCTCTTAAAGAAACTCCATGATAATGTGGGATTATTTGTCATGTGCCAAGAGGTCCTGCCGGAATACCAGACCGGAATACATGCACATTTCGTCTTTACCACTTTCAGTCAGATGGCAAACATTTAAATAACGAACACCATTAATTCTGCGATTATGTACGCTGTGTGTAGTTAAATAGCTCTTCAACATTGGATTGGATTGAAAAGCATCCCATATATTTACTATTCATAGCAGCAATGGCATTTAACACAATTTTGTAATTAATTCCGATGCCTTAGCGAGTAGCGTATACTTTCATTAAGTCACACATTGCCGCCTAAGATTCTGCTATTATTAGCACTTGGTAGTTTTACCTAAAAGTATGCAATGATTACGTCTTTGCTGGCATTATCGAATTTTAACTACTTAATTGAGCACAAGCTCTAAACCAATGATGTGTTAATCGCTTAATTAAAGGTAATGTGGTTTGATGATTGTCGTTAATTCAATAATTATCCAAAATTTCCACAAGTTCTTCAGGATGTGTGTTAGCTCCGTTTTATACGAAGATTTCTGACTTACGAATGGATATGATTTGGTGTGATCTGGGAATTTGTTAATTCTTATAAAATGACAGCTTCATGTTTACAGTTAGAAGATGTATTTTACAATTTCACTTATGTATATTAGGCTCAACCTGATTTTGATAGCTTGTGGTGTAGAATATTTCTGAGAATTTTTTTAGATTTTTTGGAAATGGTTTAGAGGTGCGAAAATTATTTTTTTCAAATTACTTAGAATTGTTCCATTAAAACTGCATCATTAGTTTCATTACACTTTCATGCAATTTTGAAAAGTTTTGAAATATTTTTATTAAATTGCCATAACTGCATCGAATCTGTGGCTACAAAGGTTTTAACGCCAAAGGTTTAACTTTAGAACGCCAACAGTAAAATCGATCATTTTCTTTTTCAAATTACTTAGAATTTGTCCAGCTTTAAAACTCATTAGTTATTACACTTTCATGAAATTTTCAAAAGTTATGTAGCGTTTCATTTTTTAGTTTATGTAAAATTTCTCCAAAAATGTTATATGTGACGGCTAAACAAGAAAACAAATTAAAAAACTTATGGTTCTTTTCTTTTGAAATTATGACGTAACGGCTTTGAAAATGCTTTTTATTGACCAACTTGTGTTTAAATGTCGAAACACCCGACATTTTTGCAACAAATCACTTTTGCGAACTCCAAACTCTCTACAAGAAACCTAAAAAAAATTTCATAAAAAGGTTGACGAAAATTGTTTGGACTCATATGTCATGAAAGTTCGTTATTGAGCCAGCTTTAGAAATAGCAAAATGTATCATACAATTAAATTAGTCTATTTACTTTATAAAATGTATGCAATGTTTTCAATTTCTTGTCGCCGCCTCAATGTATGCACTATCTTTCAATAATAAATTGTTCCCTCTAAGTATGACAGGAAATTTGTTCCTACACGTTTGGTTTAATCGTTAAACGTCCTTCATCCAATCTTGTTACCGAAAACAGCTTTCAAACGAACGTTTTTTCAACACTCCCGAAATTCTGTTGCTTCATCTCATCAAGTGCCGGTCTAATGTATGTGTGTGTGGCTGTGTATATGATGTTACTTACTGGTGATGTTTGGCTCTTAACTTTTCGCTTGTACTTACGTCAAATGTCTCTCGTATTTCATGGAGATTCATGTGCACGTTGCCACTTATATTCAGAGTTTGCAAATGGCTAAGACGCCTCACTGACTGCGGTTCTAAACGCACCAATTTGTTATACGACAAATCCAGAAAAGTCAAATTAGTCAAACTTAGAAATGAATCGCTGGGAACTTTGGCCAAGCGATTGTAGGACAAATCTAAATGAACAGCAACATACCAAAAAAAAAAAGAAAAAATGAGAGAGAGAGAAAAGAAAAAACAAGACGATAAAATAATGTAAGTAAATTTGTAAATTTCTTGGTAGATATTTGCGTTAAGAGTGAAAAGATAATAAAAGGAAAACATCAACAAAAAAAAAACTGAAAAATAATTTAAAAGTTAAGTAAATCTTGAAATGATTTCTTATGCGAAAAGTTTCTTATTTTCTTTTTTGTCAGCATTCTTTATGTTGGGACCAGATACATGTTGGCCGCTGTGGTATTACTTACCCAAATGTTTGAGAGTCTTCTGCGAACGGAATAGTTCATCGACAACCACGGATAATTGATTGCCATCCAATAGAAGTTTGCTTAAATGTTTGATGTCACGAAATTCATCCTTGTCAAGAAATTTAAACTACGCGCAACGTTTTGTAGAAAAATGACAACAAAAACCAAATAGATTTTACTTTTTCTGCCTTTGCATATATTTTACATTTCATACCTCATTTCTTCCCAAATCGAGTTCATTCAGTTGCGGTAATAAATTGTACAATTGCGGATTGATTTTCTTCAGCTGACAGTTACGACATTTGAATACTTTCAATTGCTGTAAGGAAAATATGGGGAAAAAATCGAACGTCAGTGAAAGAGTGTATTATGGCAAAAGAATGAAGGGAGAAATGGGTTGGCATTTTGACAACTTACGGGCACATCGCGAAAGACATCCGGTGGCAGATCCTGCAAAGGATTACCACTTAAATCCAAATATTTCAATTTGCTCAACATGAAAAAGATGCGCTGCACTAATTCACCGATAGAGTTGTCAGCCAAATTCAGTCGTCGTAATTCCTGGAAACGAAAAATAAAGGAAATTTAAAAATATTCTGGTTACAGATTTCCCAACAAATAGATAATCGAGGAATAGGAATAGGAAACTTCTGCGACAACAGTGAGTAATTTATGTCACCGACATGGTTTGGGTTCCTTTGTAAAGTCCTTATATGACCTTACCCTTGCATATGAATGAAATGTGCCTTTCTTGTGCCTGTTGGTTCGTCACTTATTTGTGAGAACAACTTGTACGTACATACATGTGTGCCAGGGTCAGTGTCAACTGCCTTTACCTGTTTTGGCAATGCTAACTGGTGATCTGCCCCTAGTTTTCGTATAACTCTTACTATTCTACTTTATTTACACGGGGCATCAACTAAAATGCAAGACTAAGCTGAATTTCCATTTTTTTTTTGACTTAAAGCATGTTTCTATTCACCGAACAAAATAAGCAAAATTAAATACAAATATTCTCCAACAGAAAACAAACAAAAATCTTCATATTATCCTTTCAGCTTGTAAAATGTTCACAAGTCAGAATGTTTTCCGGCAACTTCTCATAAATAACTCACAATACAACAGAGATAAAGAGCGAGAGAGAGAGTGGGGGATTTTTCCTTAATAAACTTGAAAGTTTACTACACAAAAGAAAATCTTTTAGGATTAAAATATTTTCTGGTAATACTGCGTACAAAAATGCTCTGGAGATGAACGAGTATGATTTAATATTACGTCAAAATGAAAAACAAAAGAAAAAAAAAGTGGCATTAAATCTCATTCTTTTTGCAGTATTACAAGATATTAAGACATTTTTATAGTCGTGGCATTATTTTTGCAGCAGCACACAAGGAAATGTTTGAATCGAAGGATGTGAGTATGTAACGCTGAAAAGTGAATGTCTTAAAGTTTGAATACGATTTTAAATCAACTGCGATGCACCGTATGAAGTAACCGAGGGAGGTGAACAAATTTAATTCGAATTTTTCGCCTAAACTCTACAAGATCTAGTGTACATTTGAAGTTTAATCATATTGGGAATTAAAGAAGAATTTCAGAATAAACTCCACACCACTCTGGGTTCAGACACCACAATTAGCCTCATTGGGAGGCACGACATAATATTTATTAAAAATTTAATAATCTGAAATATGTTGAGATCTTTACATTGGCATTCTCTGATATAATCAAATTTTTAAACCGAATTTGGTCTGAAGTAATATGTGGTTTGTAGAACATTGAAACCCTAAACAAGGTGGGACATTTTGATAATATGACAGATGGACCGATATGATTGAAATTTGATTTGATTTTGTTGACTATTGGTTACTTGGTATGGAAAATTTGATCTACGGCGACTAGCACTTGTGGCTTTTAGAGCGGGGGTATGCAAAATGCAAATCAAATTTCCCAGATTTGTTTTTTTTTTGCGAATCGTACAATATTTTTTTTAAATTTAGAATAATTTTTTTTTTTAATTAAACTTTTATTAATTTTTCCCCGAACTTGTATCTGAGCGATCAGCAAATTCAGTGCTAGTTTATGTGGAGAGACGAACATTGGTGAATCGACTCCGAAAGCTATTCTGGATTGATTGGAAATTTGCTTCAAAGTTGTCCTTGGATAGATTTTAAAGAGTCACACTCTGTGTCTGCCTCTACATACAACAAGTATCCAAGCTTGCAGATAGTAACCGAATGGTTGAAGATGATAAGGGGGGAAATGTGTTTAATGACAGAAACAAACGATCTCATAGAACTAGGCTCCAATGACAATCAAGAAAGGACAGCGCCTGGAATTTATTTTTAAGGAGACCAATTACAACGAGTATTATCTCAGAAAGGGCAGTACATATCGCTCATTTACTTGAATAGTGGCATAATTCAAAATTCACTTTATATATTTTTGCTCTTGGAAAAGCTGTAAATCTCTAATTTAAATTGGCTTTTGTTCTACTGAGTATTATGGATTCATATGAGAGGTCTCCATATTATTGAAATAGCCTGTAGTTCATTTTCTATATTTGGAAAGTACGACGAAATTGACAATTTTAAACGGCTCTCCTGAAAAAATCCTATTTTGAGTTATGCCACTATTCAAGTAAATGAGCGATATCATACATCCCTCGCACTCTCCTCGCATTCCCAAGTGTTGTCCTTTAATTCCTTTGTTATTTTTTCGTATTATTCATTGTCGTCAGTTTAAAATGTTCATTATATTCATTCGTTCTTTAATATATAACAATGAGTATAATAAATTCCTACCGAGTGTTAATCACACAGGTCTAACGAAAAGAATTTCAGGCAAAACTCGTTTTTTTTTTCATCTCCTCCAGGATCTACTGAATATTTGCCACCTTTCAAATATGTGATTTCAGCTATGACGTGTATAGTGTTTGAAGTAAAATCTCTCACCCTTGTAAAAATTACAAAAAAAATGTTTGTTGGCCAGTGTTAAATGAAGATTGCCGTTGTCCTTTGTTGTCGCTACTTACCGTTAAATTACAAAATACCGAACTGGCCATGTTTATAATTTTATTCTTCGATAAATCCAATTCAAGTAAATTATTTTGTCCGCGAAAATGACTCTGTTGTATCAGCGAAATGTTATTCCTGGAGAAATCTACATTCACAGTACACGATTGTTAATGACGATGACGGCGAGGGCGACGGCGATGGCAATAGCAGGACGACACGGTAGCCATGATGACGGCAATGGCGATGCAGACCACGGCGTCCATAACGATGCGCAGCATGTGGATGACGATTGTATTGGTGCAGTCCGTTACGGTACACAGAGCACAGTTGGTGCCCGGCCACACATTCAGGATGTCCATTCATAATTTGAAGGTTCAGATTTCGTGTTTATATTTCCACAATGATGTTCGTGTTGTTGGTGGTATTGTTGTTGTCCATGTCCATTGGGTGGCATTAAATGAAATTACATTGATAAAGGATAAGTAAGAAGTAAGATAAAAAGTTTTACCAACAACAACAAAAAAAAGAAAAGGAAAACAAAAATGTAATGAAATGAAATGTCTGCAGTGCTTTTGGTAAAATTCTTAAGAACTATCCAAGTAAATTTAAAAAAATAAAAACTTCAGTTTTCAAAACAAAGATGTAAAGCATATTTATGTGAGCGATTAGAAACGCTTCTGATGTCGATAATATTTCTAGATATTTATTCCCGTATTCATACAAATTTAAAACAGCTTTGTTAAGAAAAATGTGAGAACAATTGTTTTAAATTTTTATGAATACGAGGGATGGTATTTAATATAATGTGGTTAATCATTTTTAATATTGTCATAGTTGTAGTTTATAATTGTTTAACTTTTTGCCAACTCGCCTCTTTAATAGCTTTATTAGGCGCTGAGGTACAAGTACAAATAATAAACAGAAATAATCTCGAGTCAGCATTAGCACATTCAATTTAAATTAACTTGTGCTTTATGCCAAGCTAATGCGCAGTCAACTGGACCAAAATATACAGAATCGAACTGCATTTATAAGCGCCACTGTAGGCGAGTTGATATCATGGGTTTGGGTTCGATTCCCAACAGAGACTTTGGTCTATAGCTGCAAAAATCTTGCCGTATTATTATAATTATTATTATTTATTTATTGTAATTAATAAAGAAATAAATAAATATAAAAACAAAGAAAACTTCATCTCAAGGTCGAAAGCAAAAAAACTTAAAAAAAATAGATTTTTTTAAACCTTATTTCTCCTGTTCAGGTCCGTAGGTAGCAAACCGTTCAAAACTCAAGGAAACAATCAGCTACAAAAAAGTAGTTCAGATCTCAATAAACAATTTTGCAGTACATCTGAACTTCGTAGGAATGATTCTTAAAAGTGTATCAATTCACATGTGCTTTCTAGACTAGTATTCGCCCATTTTTGGGCGTATGAGTAATATTCATTTGTAATCCTAGCACTCATACGTACAGGTGGTTAGTTAAATTGAATTGATGTAGATTTTTTTTTGCAATTAGCTCGAATTGGATTTTTATTAGCTGTCACCTCGTCGAAGACCTTCTGTAGTGGTGAATGTTTCGCAGAGGTCGGAGAGTTTGTATTTCTTATAGTTAAAGAATTTTCTATTAAAACTCATATAGTACAACTTTGCCTCAGGAGAGTAAATCAAAATTCCAAATGCTTTGCAAAATAATAGCCTGAGAAAATTATCACTTTTTTGCAAAAATAACACCGAGGCCCCAAAAATATTTGGGGGCCCATAAAAAAAGTGCATGACTTTGGGTGTCTTTTTTTTTTGGTCTTTCATAACGTTTATGATTATCTTTCCATGACTTACAAAAACATATTAAGAAGTCACATATTAGACGGTTTTTCTGGGACAGCCCTTATGAATCGCTATAGAGATATATTTAAGAACCCCTGATTATTGCTGTGCGCTTGCTTGTGTCTGTGATTAAAGTTAATTACATTCACACACACAAATTTATCCGAACATGTAAGCATTCCTGCCGGTCATTTGTAAACGAGGCTTTGATGAAAAAAACCCACAAAAAAAAAGAGAATCAACAACTTTTTTTTTGCGTTCCTTTATTAATTTATTAAGCAAATAAGGTTGTTATTAAATTAAGTAGGGATTTTCTTTTTTGTTTCTCGTTGTCGATAAATATTTTTTTTTTCATATAAATTACTCTAATTATGAGGCACTGTGATTTTCAGTTATTATTCATTTATTGTATGTATGTCGGAATTAAATATACAAACATAAATAAATACATACATTTAGTCGAATTCCATAAATCGTCAAACATGAAATGCAGAATTACAAATCGTAATGCCAACTAATGAGGATAACGTAGTGAGGCATTAATGCTACAGGTATTAAGGTTGTCAATGGGAAAATGATTTAATTTTTTTTTTGGAAAGTTTGCGTTATTTTTTGAATTACAAAAAAACGATATTAAATCAGAAGAAGTATGTGGGTGTTCACAATCGATCTGATAGCCTACACCTAGTCTGACAAGTGGCTGAATATTTCATCAGAAATATTAACCCCCGTATTCATAAAAATGTAAAAAATCTTTGTTAAGAAAAATGTATGAAAATACAAAAACAATTTTCACACATTTTTCTTGACAAAGGGTTTTTTAAATTTATATGAATATGGGTGTTAGGCTCAATTAGGAAATCAATCCATTTAAACATTAGAAGTGACTGTTAGGCTTTGTGGTTAAAGGGTTAAGGGCAGATTGCTGTAGAACAATCAGTTACGGTTGGCGCTAAATATGTCAAGCAGAATCTACTGGGTTCAAATTTGGCTTAAACACTCATTCGGCCCAATAATGTTGGCCACTTTAATTGAACATATAAAACTTTTTTTTAAAGCGTATATAATAAGCCCGTAATTATTAAGATCGGAAATATACTGGTGAATTGCCGAAATTAGTGGAAAAATTAATTTTTTCAAGAACCAAACACTTCGAATTGTATAAAAATATATTTTCTGGTCTGTCGCTGCAAAAATCTAAACATATGGTCTGTGTCACCCGGTTTACCCTTGGACCCAAAAATTAGAATATAAATTTACTTTGTATTGTAATTAATAATAAATAAATAAATAAATATTTTCTCAAAACCACATTAACCCAGCCATTACACCGGGCAGTAATTGTTCGAAAAACTCAACACACTCACACTTTTTTTTAACAATACACACACATTTTTGCTACTGGCCGGCCGACTGGCAACGAAAATTCAATGGCAGTGAAATTTTGGCACAAGCAACAGAGACGAATGTTAGAGTTCGCCAACATATTTTTTGTGTTAATTTATGGGATAATTTTATTGTTTAATTATGTTTTGACCGTTTTGTCGTAATAAAAACTGTTCAAATTTGTTAATTATTATCAACGAAGTATTCTTCAGACTTGTTTGAAGTACAAAAAACAAAATGTAGACGTATTTATGAAAACAAATTTGCTTGTCCATAGTTTTCCCCAAATGCTTTGACAATTTGTGGTGTGGGGCAACATTGTGTTTTTGTCACTCTTGTGACGATGATTTCGAAAGGATTTTTTCAGATGATTTTCGATATTTTTCTTCTGTTTCGAAGATTATATGTGTGCTCAACTGGCAACAAATTAGTGTAGAAAATTTCCAGAAATAATAAATTTCGAATTGCCGCTTTTTATGAATAACTCACTTAACATTGATTTGACATTTTTTTTTTTTTAAATGAAAATCTGATTATTCTCATTAATGACATTTTTCTTGAGAAACTGCAAAAAGAATCCAATAAAAGCGACATTCTTTGTAAATAAACGCCCACTAATAAAGTCACAAAGTTACAAATGTCCTCTCATCATTTGCCTTCTGTTTTTTTTATTTTTTCTTTTCGCATATTTCATTCAAAAAATCAACTGTCTATCGGTCCAGTGTGACACAAATGGAATGCAAAATATTCCAAGTTTTATGCTGTCAATGGGATTTAATTTTTTTTTTTTATTCAAAAAAATATATTAATATGTATCTAAATTCCATTTAACCACCCGAAATGGTTTCTAGTTATCCACCCGCTCCCGCTGCTACAACGACTCTATGCCTGGTCCATGACAATAAATGGTTTTCCGTTATCCACCGCCTGCTGCTCTATGCCCACTCCATGACACTGAATCTAATCACTTCTGATGGTTTATTATCAAAGAGCTCAAAGGAAATGTGAAATAATAAACAGGCCGTTTGTTGTTGTTGTTGTTGTAAACAAATGCAATAATTTCCAAGTGTCATCAACATTTGTTTACTTTATTTATTAAAGACAAACAGCAGGATGATGATTGACTTTAGATTGTCAAATGGCGTTGTTTGCTTTAATTTTCGTTGCCAGCTATTTCTCTTGCCTGTTTTTTGTTGTTTATTTTTCTGTTGGTGACTCTTGTTAACGTAATGTTGGTACCCACTACAACTGATGATTACTTTCTCAACAAAACAAATAATAAAAAATGACAGAAAAGAATACACAAAAAAAGAGAAACAAGCAAAAATCAAATACCATAAAAATGAAGTTTTTCCTACGACTGAATAAATAAGAAAAGTACCCGCCCAACAAAAGGCACGGTGTAGACAGGAGATAGATAATAGGGCTGTAATCAGCCTCGTAAATAGCGACTTGGATTACGGAAGCATAACAAAGCGAACACATGGTCGGCCAATCTTCATTGTCACCCTACACTCTCGGTCAGTTATGGAGAGCTTGTCGATAGAAAAAAAGGCAGCGAGTATTAAATTATACTTCATTCACCAACAAAAGAAACGGGCAACTCTCTAGTTTCTATGGAATTAAGAAAGAATATAATTTTAGTTTAGTTTAGAGTTGGTAGCATACTTGCCTATCAGCGTGAGTGGTTCGTGTGGGTTCGATTCCCAGCACAGGGAAAAATGTAGCCATATGCACCCATAATTACTTTGTATTTGTATTGTAATTAATAAATAAATAATTTTAAGGCAACTATAGGGTCTTCCAAATTTGAGCATCTTTTTCGTCAGTTTTTTTTTTGTATCATTTGACTGAAATTTTTTTCCTCTTCTCTTTTGACAGGTGTCAAGTAGTATATAATATAATAAAAACAAATCTACTAAGAACATTTTGATACAAGGAATTAGGAAAATCTCAGAGATGAAGATTAGAAAAAAACCAAACCATAACGTTGCAACGTGTTGATTATGTTGAATCGGTAATTTACGACTTTCAAGCAGTGATTTCAGTGATCCCAAAAAAAAGGAGATTTGAACCGCTTTTGATATTAAAAACATTTAAATTTCTAAATATCTACCATAGCATTCATAATACTGATATGAAATCGACCTCCAATGGAGACTTTGGAAAGAGAAAACAAAATCGCAGCCAAGTTACTTTGCCAAGGGGTCCAGTGCTATAAATGCTTAAACTATTATTGAATTCAATATGATGTGGGCAACAGCACTATGACAAACTATAAAATTCTTAAAAATTTAACACAAGATTATCTTTGCCTCCTGAATGACAGTTTCGGTGTTATAAGCAAATATTAGGCAAACTTTTTTTTTGTTTTTTCTGATTAATCGAAAACAATGTTTATTATTTTCAATAGTTTATCATAAAGCCACACATTCTTACATTTAAAATGATATAGATCATTAAAATTGAGCGAGTATTTTATTCACAATTTAATGAAGTGCCGTACATTTGTTTATAAAACCCAAGCTTTCAGTCAGCCGAAGGCATTTTACTCATTAATTTTTAAAAATTTATTTCAAGAAAATCGATCGTATCCGTTTCGAAATATGGCAAAAGATCTTTTAAATTTAAACCACTTTTCCGATCATTTTCGGATTTAATCCGATTTTGATCGTGGTGGATTTTTATTACATCATCTTCATTTCTGTCATACTAATCTTTTTTTTAGGAAACAAATACGTTGAAAAGATCAAAATTGACTCTTAGCAAAAAAAAAAGCTGCGGCATTGCGCCTTCGTGGTCGTTGTTTACCGCTTACCGCTCTGTCTCTTGCTTTCACTATTTTCAGCGGAGGTTGTAACAAGTTTTTTAATAGAAAGGAATTTATTTTAAATTTCAATGTCTTTTTTTTTGTCTTGTGCTACTCAAAAACAATAGTCAAGAGAAAATAACGGGAAAGAAAAACAAACGCCACAGCGACTGTATAATAAAACAGTAAACAGAAACGCCCTCGCAATTTATGTTTTCGAAATTTCCCATTATTCAGCTTTCACTATTTTCATTTCATTTTGCACGGTTTGTTGTGATGTAAATACTGGAGGGAGAAATGATGACAAAAAAAAAAAAGAAACAGTTTTATTGTTTTATTTGCCAACTTCATAAAGACAACAAGCACATAAGAGATACATACAGATACAGGGTGGTTTGGAAGTCCGGAGACTGCTTGGATGTCAAGTGGCCCTGCCATTACACGTACAATTAATTTGTTGCCACACCTTGTCTTCGAAAGAAAGGAAAACATATCGAAAATCATCTGAATGAACTGAGGGTGTACATGTGCACGTGCATGTTCATTTGAAAAATGTCGTCGCAAGAGTAAATCCTCTCCGAAAAATTCTTTATTCACAATAATGTAAAAAATTTAACCTTTCTTAATACGACAAAACTGTCAAAACACAATTCTGTGGTTTTCGCGAATAACCGATTAAGTATATTTTAGGGGGGGTTTTGATTTATTGATAACAAAGTGCTAAATTTCAAAGGGCCTTCCATTAAAGTAATTTTTTTTTAATACAAATGATTCGTTACTCTGTTTTCTTTTTTTATAACAACTTAAGTTATTATTTCTACAGAAGTCCCAATTTTAAAAAAATTTCGTTGTTGCTCTCCCGAGAAGTTTACTTTATAACTTCTTGTTATTCGTGAAAATCTCAGAATTACACAATAAAATAATCAAATAAATTAAATTGACACAGCAAATTTGTTTTTTGTACTATAACATTCGTTACTGACTGCATGTTTCAAATTTCACTGCCAGCAAAAATGTGTGTGTATTGGTAAAAAATTTGTGAGTGCATTGACTTTTTCGAACAATCATTATCCTGTGTAATGACTGGGTAAACTGAAAAGAAATCAAACTCCGCTGAAGAATATTATTTCAGCTGAATGTTACGAACTGTATTCTACTTTGTGTGGGCTTAGATATTATTTTATGGACCAACTTCTCAATGAACGATCGTTTAGCTTTTACAATATTTTATTCTACTTTCAGTTTTTCACTGTTTAATAAGAAAGTTTACATTTCCAAGTGAGTCGCCTTTGGGTCACCCTGTACTACCATATAATCAAACAAAATGTCATAAATTCTTACAACAGTATAAATTGCGTTCTGTTTTTATTTTTTTAAATTTTCGTTTTCCTAATTTCTAATCTAATTGAAAGACTTTTTTATTGGTTTAATTGTTTTTCGATGTTGGATGAATGTTTGAGTGTGTATAATTTGATTGGCTGTAAGCTTGATGACTGTTTATTTAACTTTGTTCTTTTTATTTTTATTTAAATTTTTTTTTGGAAAATACTCACCTAAAATTTCCAAATGCTGTAATCCCCATAAGCACTCCGGTCCTATTACCGGCACATTTGAGTCTGTTATTCGTATCACTTCCAATTTGAGAAAGTTACGCAAAGAGTTGCCCGTGGTTACGGAATTACGCGGCCCTTGAATGATGATGACTTGAACATCCTTGTCGATGTTTTCGGCTGGGAATCGTGTAAGGCCACCTGCAAATGAAAGTGATCGCAATGAGAACATTAGGCAAATTATCAGTAGACTTGGGTAATGGAAATTGATTTATTTATTTTAACACATTTGTTGTCTTGATCAGTTTTTCACAGGCCGTGTTTTTTTTGCTAACACAGTGATCAGCTTTTATAGGGGGCATAAACTGTGTTTGTCATTTAAAAAAAAATCCAAAAAACTGAATTTTATATTAAGTCCTTCTGTTGTTGATTACACCTGATCACACATATTTCTGCATCTGTCTGTCAGTTAAAATAATGAAAATTGTATAAAGGATCCGCTGCCACCAAACTGAATGAAATTATACACAAATTGCCACAGTTTGTTGTTGCTGTGTTATCGTCTAACTTATTTGCCCGCAACAAAAACCAGTAGCAGTTCTGCAATCTAAAAATCCTAATAACTGGGCGACTTTTGTATCATAAAATTCTGTATGCTACAGCACGAAACTTGTATAACGAAATGATGAATTTCTAATGATCGATAACTGGATATTATTTAGTGAATAATATCTTATATAACTCGATTTCCAACCGGCAAGGTTTTATCGACTTTTAATTTCCATCGGTTCGGCGCTTTCGGAAATAAGGAATTATTAATACTTTTCTGTTCACACTTGCTACAATTCTCATCGTATGAGACATCGCTGCGTATGTAATTCGGCAATGCTCACCTTAATGCCGATTTTTTTTACTCGTGTCGCTCTCTCGTCCGACAGTATAAGAGAAAAATACAAAAAAAAAACACACAAATTTCAATTTCATTATAGACGTACTAGTAAGTTGTAATGCGCCTATGGCGCCCGTTGAAATATGGAAAAAAATTTTGTTAAAAAAAAAAAATTTTGTGGAAAAAAAAATTTTGTTGAAAAAAAAAATTTTTATTAAAAAAAAATTTTTGTTGAAAAAAAAATTTTTGTGGAAAAAAAATTTTTCTTAAAAAAAAAAATTTTTGTTGAAAAAAAAAATTTTGTTGAAAAAAAAAATTTTCCTTGAAAAAAAAAAAATTTCTTGAAAAAAAAAATTTTTCTGGAAAAAAAAAAATTTTGTTGAAAAAAAAAATATTGTGGAAAAAAAAAATTTGTTGAAAAAAAAAAATTGGAAAAAAAAATTTTGTAAAAAAAAAAATTTGTAAAAAAAAAATTTGTAAAAAAAAAATTTTGAAAAAAAAAATTTTGGAAAAAAAAAATATTGGTAAAAAAAAATTTGGGGAAAACAGAATTTCTGTACAAAAAAAAAAATATTATTTTTTTTATTATTTATATTATTTATTATAGAATTATAGAATGCCTATTTAAATTCCTACGTACTGCGTGACAGAGTCAGTGAATCAGTGAATCAGGGAATCAGTGAATCAGGGAATCAGTGAATCAGTGTCGAGGGTAAATATATATTAAGATTGATGGACGAATTCAGTAGGAGGTACAAAAGAGAAATCCCACATATTCCCAAGCAAGCGATAAAAATTCGTTCCATTTCATTGCCAGTTGATACACACTGTCCGAGAGCCGATATGTAGTGAAAACAAAAAATCGCCCCATCAGAAAGGCTTTAAATTTGTAAGGGATTAAAAAAAAGGATGCACGTGAATGAACGCCTGTACAAATATTCGCCATTTATTGTTGTTTCCTTTTCATTTAAAGCTATTTGTTAATGCGGCCCTTTTCGCAGCACCAAAAAAAAAAATATTAAAAAATGAAGAAGAAATGGAAATTTTCACACTAGTGCTTTCTACGTGCACTTTGCCGGAAATACAAAAGCGTGTAATAAAGGTCTATAAAGCAGAAATTGCCCAAATAATATCTTTTATTTTTTTTTTTGTTACAATTCGTACACGAATTATATGAGTTCTTAATTTCTTCGCACTTTTACACCTTTTTTATGGCTAAATTTCTCTTGAGGATGCATAAAATTATCATTTATTTTGTTGTTGTTGTTGTTGTTTTTCTTTGGGCCGTCTGTTGGCAAAAGAAAGGAAATAAAACGATAGAAAAAGTGTACATTAACGTGCAACTTCCTTCCTGCGCTACTTCCGAGTGGGCATTCGTTTTTAAGGCAAATAAACATTTTTGGTATTTAAATTGTTTTATTTTCCTGTTTACGGTCCTTTCCGCTTTCGTTTGCAATTTTGTTAATGTCTTCGTTTGTTGTGTTTCTTTTTGAAGTTTTCTTTTGCTAATAATCTTTTTTCGTTTTTTTTTTTTTTTTTTTTTTTTTATTTCCAGGTAATTACTGTAATTTTGCATTGCTTTCCATTCGGATTTTACCTTTTGTACATATGGTTTGATAACGCTTCAATTCGTCCATGCCACATGCACACTCCACCGGGCATTTCCGTTCACTGCCCTGGGTTAATATGAACAGCATTGCGGCGAGGCACAACGTAAACCACTTCACCAGCATCTGCAAAGAAAGACAAAAGCAAGAGAAGAATTACAAATGGAATGGTTAATTAATGGAGGGAAAATGTACGTAAGAAAAAAAAAAAAAACAGAATTTGTCATTTGTGCTAATTGTGGTTTAAAAAACGTTTTCTCTGTGGTATTATGAGCTTAAAAATGTAAAATTATGAAATCCAATCACGACGGTTACGATACAAGTAAAGCTTCTAATTGGTTACAGCGGGGCCTGTCATCTATGCCCTTTACCATTCGGTAAGAAATTATTAAATTTGTATTTTTTCGGACTCCAGATGTACTCATTGTTGATTGTGGGTTCAGAACAGAACTTTCAACACAGAGTGTTGACGACACGATCGAGGAGCAAGAGAATTAGAAAATAGTCATGAATTGAAAAGTGTGGGAAATTTTTTATTTTTTAATGAAAACTGAAAAAAAAAAATTTAATTTATTTGACATTGTCAATTTTAAATGGTCTACCAACAAGGAGTGTTATTTTGAAGCACCCGGTATTTCGGTAGCTGTCACTTTTTTTGCTTTTATTCTATGACATTTGACAATTAGAAATTGCGCCATTACTAGAAATAGAACGATACACGCTTCAACAACGCATTGCCATTATTAAAATTCACTACAAAAATGATGAAAATCCTGCAGTCACAGTTCGTAAAATTGGTTACAATTGGCCACCAAGATCTTGTGATTTAATACCTTGCGACCTTGCGTCCTTTGGGGCCACGTGAAAGATAAGGTCTACGCCAATAGCCCAGCGTCGATTCAAGTCCTCAAAAATAGAATTCACGAGGCTATCGAGGACACAGGGCAACCACGTTGCGATTTGGTTATGGAAAATTTCATGAAGAGCATATGGTCCTGTAAGCGTGGTCGTGGTGGCTTTTTCTTTATTATGAAATAAACATCCGATCATTTATCTCAACAAATTTCATTTTTCTTTGAATACCAACAGAACACCTCTTGTTGGAAAACCATGTATATTACTGGAGGGAAAAAATCTTTGTGAATATTTTTGAAGTTTATTTTTAAAAAGTACAAATAAAATGGAACGAACGTACGAACAAAGAATGCGAAAAAACACGGAATCTCCATGAACAAACAGCCAGGGGAATTCTCCTAGTCGTATTTTGCGGAGTTCAAGACTTTTAGTCGGAGTTGGGGTTTACAATTTTGAAAAATGCGAATTGGAGTTCCTCTATTTGGTCAAAATTCTGTATTTAAAACAAATGGATTTCGCATTAGACAATCGAACTTGCAAAGTCAAACAAGAGGACATCTTTGACAAAAAAAAAAATGCCGAAAACAACTAAAATACTTCAGACGCGTGGCTAGGAGGAACCATCAAGAACAGTGCTGCCAGATAATATTTTGGAAAAATCTTCAAATTAAATCAATAAAATCGTCAAAAATTAAAAAAATCGTCATATACTCAAAAAGTTGTGTTTTTGTTTAAAACAAGAAAATAACGATTTTTTTTCTTTGGTTTTTGTTATTGCGTTATATTAAGAATGTTATGCTCGAAATCAAGCAAAATGATCCCACTTTGTTTTTCCCCAAAGTTTTTCTTAACACTTTCTTTTGAAACACCTTCGTAGAGTCATGAGCATTTACACCATGACTGTTTAATTAATAACTAGTAAGTTGTAATGCGCCTATGGCGCCCGTTGAAATATGGAAAAAAAAATTTGTTAAAAAAAAAATATTTGTTCAAAAAAAAATTTTTGTTGAAAAAAAAAATTTTTTTGGAAAAAAAAAATTTTAAAAAAAATTTTTTTTGGAAAAAAAAAATTTTAAAAAAAAATTTGGTAAAAAAAAAATTTTTTGTAAAAAAAAATTTTTGTTGAAAAAAAAATTTTGTAAAAAAAAAAAATTGTAAAAAAAAAATTTGGGGAAAACACAATTTCTGTACAAAAAAAAATATTATTTTTTTATTATTATTATTTATAGAATTTATATAGAACTAGTAAGTTGTAATGCGCCTATGGCGCCCGTTGAAATATGAAAAAAAAAATTTAGTTGAAAAAAAAATTTTTTGTGAAAAAAAAAAATTGCGTTGAAAAAAAAAATTGTGTTGAAAAAAAAATTTTTGTTGAAAAAAAAAATTTTGTTGAAAAAAAAAATTTTTGTGGAAAAAAAAAATTTGTTGAAAAAAAAAATTTGTGGAAAAAAAAAATTTTGTAAAAAAAAAAAATTTTGGAAAAAAAAAATTTGGGGAAAACACAATTTCTGTAAAAAAAAAAATATTATTTTTTTATTATTATTATTTATAGAATTATTATAGAATGCCTATTTAAATTCCTACGTACTGCGTGACAGAGTCAGTGAATCAGGGAATCAGTGTATCAGTGTATCAGTGAATCAGTGTCGAGGGTAAATATATATTAAGATTATCCTAAATATAATAATTTGTGCACCTCACTGCCTGCGGTGAAGCATTTCTTTACTCTCTTTCTTGCTCGCTCATTTTTTAACACGTCATCATTCTCTTTTCACAGTCGCAGTGTGTGTGGCTGTGTGTTGTTTACACATGTGTGTTTGGCTGTTTCGTTGTTGTTGTCATGTTCACAAAAAGAACAACAAACACACATAAAAAGCAGAAAGACGTGTTTTTTTTCGACCGTTGTTTGACGGGCTTTTCATCTAGTAGAATATAATATGCCTATTTAAATTCCTACGTACTGCGTGACAGAGTCAGTGAATCAGTGTATCAGTGAATCAGTGTCGAGGGTAAATATATATTAAGATACGCGTGCCTGTTTCTCAAGTGTATTCTTCTTTTCTATAAGCAATATAAAATTAACAATATCTAAAACATGTTTTTTTTTCTTGTGCTTCCCTAACCCTCTTGCTTTTCCAACCCCTTCGCCCACGATCGTCGAACGTCTTTCCGGTGCAACCTGGATTGAAAGTCATCGTGTAAATCGGGTCGTATTCACAATTAGTTTACGGGGTGCTACAATCTATTGCAGTGGTTAAACGTAGCCCATGCCCATGGTAAATTTTTTGTTCTCAGCAAGAACATCTGTTTTCCCCGATAATCATACGCGTGCCCTGAACAACTGTTTTCGCGGATTTTAAAAAGCATTTTCCTTTACATACATTCATACATACATATAAACAAAGTTATAATGTCATTATCGTCCATATTGTTTTCACCATTATTTCATTTACTCAACCCTCCCTTTGGGTAAAACAAATAATGCTGCAGACTGTGTGTTTTTTTTTTTAAATACATTTTTAATTAATATTAATAACAACATAATTTAATTTGACCCTTTTGTTTTAAAACGGACTCACAGTGTTAATGAATATATTTGCGATTGTTAAACATAAATTTAAGGACATAATAAATTCGTTAGATGTCACAGTAATACAATAATTAATGACTGCAAAGGGGAAAATACTAAATGGGAAATATAACACACTGAAGGCGGGGAAATGACGCTGGCTGGGACTCAATTTCATTTCAATTGTGAAATCCTACACCAGACTTGAGTCAATAGATCTCGGCAATGACTCTAGTCTTCATGTATTATGAAACTCGTGATTCAGTGTAAATTGCTGAAAGAGAAAAACCCATTCAATTCTAATTCAATATTAAAGTTTTTACAATTCATTTAGTGGTGCGAAGAAACTTTTCGCTGTCTTCTCGGCGACACAGGGAGACAGAGCAAAATAGCCTCCAGAAATTTTGAAGAAAAAAAATTTGCCAAATGATATTTTTGTTTTGCATTTAAATGTTGAAAGTTGAAAAAACATTTTATTTCAAATGGCAAATGTCTGCGCTGTGAATACTTTTTAGGAGACACAGAAATTAGAATATTTGATTGGAATGTCGGAGACAGACACATTTTCTGGTTGTCGTTAAATTGTTCACATTTTCTTGTTCGCTTCATTTGGCAAATATTCTTTTTTATTGCTCACGTGTCTGGCGTTATGGTGTCTCGACGAAGTCGTCAGGCATTTATGGTGTCATGCATGTTGACGAAGAGGAATTGTTAAACAATTGCATTAGTAAATGCCTGATATCTAGTTGTTATTTTATAAATAAACGGATTTTTTGTATCTGTTATCCCTTATAAGTGTATTTGCTGTTGAAGCCCCCCGCCCCACTTTAACCTATTTCTACTGAGTATGTAAATAAATAAAGCCAAAGAAAAAATCAAAGAAAATAAAGGCCTGAAAAGATATAAACCCTCTTCCATGCAGAGTGGGGGAATCTCAACACTGACTATCAAATACAATCAGTTGAGACCTTTTTTAAACGATGGCCTGGGAGGTAGGAGGTAATGCCTGCCAGTTTGTTTCCGAACATTAAAAACATAAAACTACATTTGCCGAAACGAATACAATTTGCCCTGCAGCTATGATGTTTATACACTAGCAATGAAATGTTAACAAAGAATATAAATCTTCAAATAAATTGAAATATAAATGGCATAAAGTTAGAAAGGGCAGCATGACCTGCTAATGATACTGCCTCCAAAAGTATTCCCCTTTAATCTCAGCTGTCATTTAATCGTTTGCTGTTTCGATATTCTATAACTTTTTGTGGAAAGTGATGAAATTAATTCAATTCCACCGTGAGCAATACAAACCCACTGTGATTCATCGGGGTTGTAGTTGCCGGCCCACATAGAAATATTTTGCACTAGCACAACTGAATTTTAGCCAATCGAATTTTGACACTTTCCCATACTATTTCACCTATCTCTTGTAATAACCAAGAACTTCATCGATGCTTTTAAACCAAAATTTTACCGATTTTAAAAAGCCGTTTCAACTTTTTGCATTTACACTTAATACTAATATTCAGTCTTAAGTTATTCCATCGAGGCTTTCATTTGTATACACATTTCTTTACAGTTTTACTCAAAAAATTATATCTGGTGAACTCACTTTGTTCAGATAGAGTATGCCCCCATAAAATAAAAGGGTTGTCCAAACGCTGTTTGAGCTACACAGAACTGACTTTTGAAATAAGATTGTTAATATTTATTACGAACCGCATGACATGTTGGCTATGCCACCCACACACTATAGCGGATGTTGTAAAATCAACAGGGCCTCGGTTTCCTCTTCCTGTCTGATGTACACAGAAATTCTTGTTTGGAATAACATTGGGAAGGCAACCATAAGCCACATACCCAATATCATCCTGTCTCGAGCACAACTCACACTTATTCAAATTTCTTGCCTAACGTAAACGAAAAAAAAAAATCAAACAAAAATCTCAACATTCCTTTTGAAATCTTCATTATCATCTTTTCCCCCATGTTCATGTTCGAACATATATTTCGAGCCATTTAGGCATCGGACACAAACACAGACTTAACGTTATCCCACTGCATGCTTTTGGCATTTTTATTTTGCCATGTGTCCTTTCCAGTATCCACTTCGTGTTAATCAAAACCGGAAGTTGGCCGGTGCGGGAGAAATGAGAAATCCTACACACAGAACAACCAAACGCTCCAATATGGAGTGGATTTCGGAAAGTGTGTTATTGTTTTTTGTTTTGTGCGCCACGCCTGTGCCTACAAATTGAAGCGAATGAATCCTTTTTTGCAATTTTAAATGTGTTACGTTCAATCCAATGGATTTAAGATGTTATGAGATCGTATAGTTTACAGTTACACAGTCGGGGCAAAAAATCGAAACGAAAAACTTTTCTCTTTCATCCTTAATCATCCACACAGAGAGGAAAAAGTTGTTGAACTAATTTATTTAGCACAGCTTTACCATGGCAAATACACCCAAGGATACCCAGATACGCACACACACACACACACAGTTACGGATACAGACACCGATTGTGATACGCATACAGAGATAGCGTCGTAAATAAATAAAAAATATTTCAAAAGTATGTGTAAAATGAAATGTGAAAGAGAATGATTTCACACATCAATGACTTGATACAGAAGACAGCCAACAACTTAATACACACCATCGTCAGATGTTTATTTCAAATACAGATCCAGCCACCCGATATCAGCAGACAGACAAAGGCAAATGTGCGGAAAATTTGTGTATAATTATTTGGCCCGCAACGATAATGAGCATTGCGGAAGATTTTCTTCTTCCGATAAAGACAACAACGACTCAATCAAACGGAAAAGTTTTTTGGGTTTTGGCAAATTCGCATTTCTGTGGCAGAAAGTGTTTGCGAGAGATTTTCTCCAAAGATATTTGAGATGCTTAAAGTTGAATTTCAAATCAAGACTAAATACATAATTTATTTTGTGTTGCAATGACTTTTGCGAGTATAATTAAGGCCAATTTAAAGGAGCATAAAGGAAATTTAAATGAAGTCCTCAGTAAAAGTTGAGTTTCAGCGTATGTGATTTTCATATACACTTAGTTACAAAATGTAATGGGCAGTGTAGAAGTTCGGAGTGACAGATTGTACATTAAATCTTAAAAAGCAGCTGATCGAATGATTACCCAAATTGTCATCGGTTTTGGACTCGTAAACCAACATTGTTGAAAATTTCGCATTTATTGAAAATTTAAACTGAGACATGTCTGCGCACAGTGTCCTCAGTAAATATAGGAAGTGACCTTTTTGAAGCATTCACCACCACAAGAGGTCCTCGACAATGTGACAGCTTATCGTGCAACTTCGTCAACATATTGATGTTTTTGTGAGAGAAATCCTTCGCAAAATCTATGGTTCGATCTGTGTTAACAAGGAGTATAGACATCGAACCGTGATCTGTATGTGCTCTACCTAGTCACCAGGTGAAGGGCCAAGTGCAAGAAGACATACAAATCCTTGGTTTGACAAACTGGAGAAAACACGCACAAGTCCTAAGAGTTTGATAATCATTTGTTAAGCAAGACCAACAACAGGTTGTAGAGCCAACCTAAGTAAGTTAGTAAAGACAGATGTTGCTGAGCAGATGGTTTTTAAAAGAGAAATAAAACTGGCATCCACTGCTACATACGACGTACCCGAGATGGTGGGCAACGTCGGGCAAGTTTGTATGTTGAGAGGCTTCAACTCAAGTTAACCTTAACCCCATATAAGGAGACCCAAAATTAATGCTTTTCCTCTTATTAAAAGCAGAACTTAAAAAAAATTGATATTAAATTAATAGGACTAAACCAAACTGAACAAAATAAATTAATGTATTGCATTTTTTTTTCTTTTTACCAACATTCAAGGGATGTCCCCTATGAATGCAATTCACTGTGTAGGGAGGTGAGAGTATTGGAAGGAGGAAATAGGGAGATGTGTTGTTGAGATTGGCCTTGAATTTGGCAATGTTGTAACAGGCAGGAAAAACACTTGCCGGAAGATTATTCCACATGCGAACAGTCCAGCTGAAGAACGAATTTTCTCTATAGAGCGTCGTTCGGTCAACCGGCCATTTAACAATGAACAAATGAGATTCCCTGGATAGCCGCGTATTCCGGCTAAATGTTCTAACGTCAGGGACCGCACGACGGATATCTGAGCAACAGATACCGTTGCTTATTATTCAGAAACTTGTTTTGAAAAATCTCTGAAAACCCCAACTTTTCGAGAAAATCAGATACATTTTTTCCAAAAAAAATCTGAAAATATTCTCAAAAACAGATTTAGCAAAATTGTTTGTGTGTGGAAAGAAATGTCAACGAATCTCGAGTGAAGCTTGAAAAATATTAGGCACATTGGCTCTGTCGAATGCCAATCAGGCAAGATGGGTGCCGCGTTTGTTGGCAATGTATCATGGTTATTCAACTGCATTTTGAATGCGATTCAAACCCGTTTTGTGCAGTAGAAGCCACAGACTGGAATGGCGAAAAAAGCTTTCAGGTTGTACTTCACAACTTTTTTCTATATTCTTCATTATACACTACATTTTTTTATTTTGTTTGTAGCACCTAGAAATATGGAACTGTTACCATATATCTGGGATTATAGTGAGCAATTCTAAGGCAATCTAGCCATATCCACCCGGATCTGCCAAATGAATATTCGAGCACAGTAAGCGAACATTAAACAGTAGGTTCAAGTCAGTGAGTATAGAGAAGTCGAATTCGAGTGAAGTTCCCCGTCTGATCCTTCATGGATTGTTAAGGGAAATGACTAAGTAATAGCGAACATCTTAATATATATTTACCCTCGACACTGATTCACTGATTCACTGATACACTGATACACTGATACACTGATACACTGATACACTGATACACTGATACACTGATACACTGATACACTGATTCCCTGATTCCCTGATTCCCTGATTCACTGATTCACTGATTCACTGACTCTGTCACGAAGTACGTAGGAATTTAAATAGGCATTCTGTAATAATTCTATAAATAATAATAATAAAAAAAATAATATTTTTTTTGTACAGAAATTGTGTTTTCCCCAAATTTTTTTTTTTACCAAAATTTGTTTTTTCCAAAAATTTTTTTTTTCCAAAAATATTTTTTTCCAAATTTTTTTTTTTCAAGAAATTTTTTTTTCCACAAAATTTTTTTTTTCAAAAAAATTTTTTTTTTCAAGAAAAATTTTTTTTTCCAAAAAAATTTTTTTTTTCAACAAAATTTTTTTTCTACAAAATTTTTTTTTTTCAGCAAAAATTTTTTTTTCAACAAAATTTTTTTTTTCAACAAAATTTTTTTTTTCAACAAAATTTTTTTTTTCAACAAAAATTTTTTTTCCACAAGTTTTATTTTTTTTCGAAATTTTTTTTTACAAAATAGTTTTCTCAAAATATTTTTTACAAAATTTTTAAAATTAAGTAACAAATACTTTCTCAAGCAAATTAACGGGCGCCATAGGCGCATTACAACTTACTAGTTTCAACATAACGAAACAAACTCTTGATTTATGTCTCTTCCCTCTCTATAATATTCCGTATCCAGTTTGCAACACAATGACAGTTCATTATTACCATGATTTGCATAACATTTACATAAACATGAGTTATGATTTCCTTAATGATGCTACTTCCACCACCAGTAGCACCTAATGTCCCATGCAGTCACCACCAGCATCAACTTAACAGAGTGCGACTACAAAATATCACCTCAATTTATTACTGGACAGGACTCTCCCTCCCGTTCTCTGTAAATCGTTGAACAAAAATGTACTAGTGCCAAGGATAACACAACCAGGACCAATGGAATATTATAATTTTTTCCTTTAGACAAAACGTAGTAACAAACCTTTGTTTGTTTGCCATCAATTTCCAATCTTTCATGGAGTTCGAGAAATGTTGGCCATTTCGAATATTTATGTCTCAGTGATGGCACTGCCAATGATATCGACCGGAGCCATTTAAACGCCCTCGGTGCTTTTAAATTTTCCCCCATCACAGTCAAAAAAAAGTAAGATTTGTTCTTTTCTGGTTGGCTGTTGGTGTTATTTTTGATATTCATGACATGTTTCATTTGGCAATTATTGAAATCAATATCACAAAAGGGAAATTCGTAAAAGATACAAAACAATAACATCAAATGGAAAATATCACACATACATACAAACAGAAATATATCCTTGTGTACGTATATAATATAACAAAAATATTTTTGCATCAGAACAATACGACCGTACAGACAACGCATTCAAATCTACAGTGTGTTCCCAAAAGTTGTCACATTTGGGCTATTGCTTTGGATCGTTTTCGGAATACATTTCCTGAATTCATGCGTGCTCTCTTCCGTTTATAATACCAATAACAGTTTCTTTTCTCATGGCTGTCATGGTGCCCTCAATGTCTGCGTAGTGCCTTAATGCCGCTGAACAGACCTGAATACATTTCTGAAACCTTCAAAGTGAGTGTGTCGCTTCACAATCGGATACAGTTTATGTTGATAATTCCTTTATACATTTCAATACATTTCAGTAATTTATACAAAAATACATTTCAGTAATTTAGCTTTAAGTCATATACAGTTTGAGATTCCTATGAGACGAAATAGATCGAGAAGTATTTCCAGCCACCACGTGTATCAAATTTCCACACTTTGTATTCACGGGAGGATAGAAATGTCATCAAAGCCAAAATTGATGAACGTTCAATGGAATAAGTGCAAAAACCTTTTGAGGAATCCGTCCATTGCCACCCACTGTAAACGGTCTTTCTGTGTACATTTATTAAAAAATATTGTTGTTATATTTCGGTGCATAAATCGTTCGCTTGTTGTTACTTCAAATACCCGTCTCCTTTCTCCATTTAGCCATCCAGGGCATACCGGGAGGACACACCGACAAAATAATATAAACAAAAATATTTATGATTAATTGTTTAAACGCGTTGAGAATTTTTCTGTTCCCTGGCCGCTACGATTGCCCTGTGCTTGTTGAGTTGTATGATGAAGACCATTTCACCAACGCAGGGCAACAGCAAAAAAAAAACGAGTTCTTCCTTTAAAATAAAACAACCGAGTACGATATGCGAATATTTGCGTAAAATGTGAACAGTTTATTTTGCTGGCTGGCCTGACAAGAAAAAGAGCTGAATTGAAATATACGCCTGTCATAACTTCAAGTCAAACTAATTTGAATGTTTTAACAGTATTCTATGCTCTGGTGTACCGAGTGAGGCCTCAGAAGCTGATAAAGGCCAAATAATGACCCTTTTCAAACGTGACACTGATGGTCTAGAGCGTGTGTATTGGACGTTTAATCAAAAGTTTTGCTCTTGGTATGCTCAGACATATACACACTTATTTACACCGGGGGTTTTGTTAAATTAAAGTTTTTGAAATATTGAACAATGTCAAGGTGTTGGTGTGATGATGCTGATGCTGATGAATATGAAATGAAGGCAAGATTTTTTTATTGGCATGCACGTACTGATATCATTTAGTCTGTGAGGGTGTATCAAAAGTTTGATTGATTTCACGCAAAGTACTTAATTTAATTACAGGACGATGATGACGTCTGATTGCGAGCTATCACTTTGGGTGGGGAAAGAGGCAATTTTAAATAGACGACAAGTGTTTAACGAAGTGATCCCATAATGATGGTAGGTTGAAGCCAAAATGTCAAATAAGCAAATTGAAATTTAACTTCAATGCAAGTAGTGCAGAAATTTGAAATGTTCATATTTAACTCAGATAATCTTTGTTATTCCACAAATAGCATTTGTCAGTCTCCTGTACCTCGAATAGGGAAATTATATTTTTTTAAATCCCGGAAGATTTCAGAAATGTTATTATTCCTACAGAATGCTGATATTGGCCCACCTTTCGTATTAATGTGGCAATCTATCGTTTTTCCTTTATTAGTTCCTTCCAGCTAACAGTTCCTTTAATCTCTTTTCTTAACCTCAGGATCAAGTTTTTTTTATGTTCAGATGTTTAATGATTATTGGTTGTCGATTTTTCTACTTCCAATTGCTCAAATAGGCTACTCAAGTCGACTGTGGAATATACAGGGTTCTCCAACAAGAGGTTATATTTTGGTATTCAAAGAAAAATTAAATTTTTTTTGAGATAAATTATTTGTTTATTTCATAACTAGTAAGTTGTAATGCGCCTATGGCGCCCGTTAATTTGCTTGAGAAAGTATTTGTTACTTAATTTTAAAAATGTTGTAAAAAATATTTTAAGAAAACTATTTTGTAAAAAAAAATAAAATTGGAAAAAAAATTTGTGGAAAAAAAAATTTTGTTGAAAAAAAAATAATTTGTTGAAAAAAAAAATTTTTTGTTGAAAAAAAAACATTTTTGTGGAAAAAAAAATGTTGTTGAAAAAAAAATTTTGTGGAAAAAAAAAATTTTTGTTGAAAAAAAAAATTTGGAAAAAAAAAATTGTAATTTGTAAAAAAAAATTTATTTTTGAAAAAAAAAATGCTTGTTGAAAAAAAACATTTTTGTGGAAAAAAAAAATTTGTGGAAAAAAAAAATTTTGTGGAAAAAAAAATTTTGTAAAAAAAAAAATTTGTAAAAAAAAATTTTTGGAAAAAAAAAAATTTGGAAAAAAAAATTGTAATTTGTAAAAAAAAATTTATTTTTGAAAAAAAAAATGCTTGTTGAAAAAAAAAATTTTTGTGGAAAAAAAAAATTTGTGGAAAAAAAAAATTTTGTGGAAAAAAAAATTTTTTAAAAAAAAAAATTTTTAAAAAAAAATTTTTGGAAAAAAAAAATTTGGGGAAAACACAATTTCTGTACAAAAAAAAATATTATTTTTTTTATTATTATTATTTATAGAATTATAGAATGCCTATTTAAATTCCTACGTACTGCGTGACAGAGTCAGTGAATCAGTGTATCAGTGAATCAGTGTCGAGGGTAAATATATATTAAGATAAAGAGGAAGGTATGCCGTTAACGCCATATCGGACCATATCCTTTTCATGAAATTGCCCATAACCAAATGGCTGTTTTGTTTATATAGTTGAATCATAAATAAAAGATAAATATCTTAATTGTATTTAATACAAAAGGGTCACAACTCGAAATACAAAAGGGTCACAACTTCAAATTTCCCTAAACTGACTTTTTTCCATAAATTAATGCAGAGTACACATCTCTAATTGCAGCAAAAATGTCTTTCACATCTTCTTTAACTGAAAAAATGCAGTTGTGTCTTTTTTTATGTTAATTCTTTAAATATTAAACAACACTTCTTCTCCAAAAAAAACAGTTAATTAAATAAAAATAGCTATGTATCTGCGGTATATGTTCCTGTATTTTAATTTCCTTAAACTTTTGCATGTAGGATAAATTCTCAGTCCGTTTCTCAAGCTCCAGGTATGTTTTTGGCAAACTGCCGTTGTCCTGACAAACACTTTTCCTTAAAAATATTTGCTTTAACCAAACAACAACAAAAAATTTGCTTTAGAGGCAAAAAAAAAAGCAACTCTTATCTCTTTTACACCCGAATGCATTTCTCCGAAACCAACAACACCTTTAGTAGGAAATAGTTTTTCGTCAAATACCTTTTGTCTTAACGTCACTTTTCTGTTTCTGTTTCTTCTTACGAAGCAAACGTCGTGTATCCTTTCGGACGTACATTTTCATAGTGCGGAGCAAAGATAAACCCTTAAAGTGAAATGTGTTTGTATGAAATACGGAATGTTTTTTTTTGGGGTTTTCTGGCAACACCTTTTACCAAGTTTACATTTGGGTTTATGCCTAGACACGTGTAGACAGGAGCTGTGCCGGTGCCGAGCATATCAATGAATTTACCGCAACCGTACCAAGTGTTACAACCTACACAAACAATGCACAGAGCAACAAGAGCTCCAAGGATAACAGCAAAGAACATGCAAAGAAACCGAGATTTTTGTTTGTTCTAGTCACGCATATTTTAAGGGTTAAAAATAATTCAAAAGCACAGGAGGCAGTTTGAATATTAAAACCCATGGATAAACATGCTTAAAGCTTAAACACAAATCATTCAAGGGATAATTGATAAGAAATTGAAAGTAAATGTTGAGAAACTCAAGTCACCCGGCACCGGTGGCCGGCAGCATATTGGAGCGTAACGCTTGAGAGTGTTGGCGATTATTCGAGTTTCATTTGCACCTGAGCGCCTGAAAGGTCGAAAAGGCAGATTATGCAAAGATTTTTTATTGGTTAAGACCGATCGTTTGGTGATTGGTGAATCGTGACAAATGTGTAATTGCTGTTACAATAAGTTTTTCAAAATACTCTTATGCTAAGTGGTTTTATTCTCAAGCCTCCTAACTGAATGGGAAATATAAACAAAATTAAAATTGTAGGGCGGTTAATAAATAGAAGTTGTGGGCAAAAATGTGGCTTCATTAGATCGGGCATGCATCAGGTGGCTTTCTTTGGAGGATCAGAAAATTTTCATGTGGTCGTCGAGAAAACATTGTATACTCAGAGACATGGTAGGGATGTTAGAGCGGTGCAATCATTGATCCAGTTGTCGTTGCTGCTGATAATGCCGTTGCGGTGGGCACTACAGAATGTGGTGAGTTTAACATGATTTTCACCGCGAAGGCCATGGTAAGCTATCGCAGAAGGGCACCTTATAATATGATGGCTGTAAAGATGAAGGCCATCCTGATCAAGCTGCCAGTAAGCATGATTTTTATGGATCATAGCTTCCCCCTTGGTAGAGGGTCCAATTTTGAGTATTGTATTAATGTGATCGTGTAATATCCTGAAAATGGGTGATGATCCTCCAAAAGAGCACCCGGTTTCGATTTCAACATGCAGTATTTGTTTCAAATATTTTATTTACTTTATTTACACATATACAACTGCTCTGTCAAAAGTAGATATTCTTGCTGCATTTTATTACTCACATGCTAACAAATGCAACAATATATCCTTTCAAAAATCTCTCAAGCATCTGAATTTTATGCTTTTCATATGAAAATCACCTCCGGGGTTAAAATACTCATAAAAGATTCACACATATCGACGTTCGCACAAATCCACTGCAACGCCGGCATGCAATTTACAACAAAAAGTAACATTTCGCCAAAAAAAAAAAAAAAAATACAGCGAACAAAGCCATAAATCACAGACTTTTCTGAACGACGATTTCACATACAAGTCGCATTAAAGTAAAAAAAAAACGCGTTTTTTGTTTCTGGCAAAATAAAACCAAAGTATTTGAGAGACTTAGTTTGCAGAAGTTCACCTTAGGTTTTTAGATGACAGAGAGGGAGAGAGAAATAAACACGTCGTCCATAAAATACCGTCGCAAAGTAAGCGAACGTAGAAAAGTATTAAGTTGAGTGATTACTTGGCGAACGTGTTAGCAATCCGGCATTTATAGATGTTTTAAAAATTGAACTTTTAGTGGAATAGCAAAAAGAGACATACAGTCTATATATGTGTGTATGGGCACTTCTCGGAGAAATTCTTGCAGTTGTAGTATTTACGAGTGCCACATACCACACACCGTCTTTTCAAAAACACTCACAGGCCGTAAAAGGATTCACAGACACTCATAAAATACAAAATATACTATGTATGTGCTTATTTATAAGCCACAGGATCACTGAGACGTACTGGCGTATTTAGTAACAGGCTTTGTGTTTTTTTTTTCGTTCACCGAAAGTGGACGTTTTTGGTTACGTGGATCGTGGGATTGCTTCTTAAAGAAATATTGGGAAAAATTAACAATAAATTAAAGTATATGAAAAACAACAACCTGGTCTATACATGACCTGAAGCCGAACTAGAACAACAATAATTAAAAATATCTACATCTCCACATACATAACCACATTAAAATCCTTAATGTATAATACCTTGACAAGCAACCTGCACGATAAGTAGGTGATAATAATCTCAAAATATGGAAAAACGTCCTCAGACAATACTTTATTATTTGGCTGACAAATGCTGAATTCATTCAATTTCAATACACCCTTTAGTTAACACACCCTTTTCGTTAACTCGTCTACATTTTCGAAGCGTGTGACTGATATTCAGGTGCTGCATAGGTTGCACATTTAAAAACACTTTGGATGCTGTTTTTCCCTCACACACACACACAGTTAAACCACACATTTGTGTGATTATATATGTGTGTGTGTGTGTGAGTATGTTTTTAAGGGAATTTCCGTTTCGATGTTGTTGTTGCTATTGCTGTAGCGCATACATAATCTGGGGCATCCATAATCTAGCCACCATTATAACCAATGTTTCAGTCATATTTTTTGCAGGTCCTCCGTACATTGGTCTACTTGTGCTCCTTGTGGCATCCGACTTAAGCCACAGACTTTGTGGATTTGGTGTTAGTTGCAAGTCTGACACTAACTACAAGTACATTCACATATACAGCCACATAGTTTTTGCAAGTTTCGACATTTTTTCCGTAGGGTGGCTTGTGTTTGTTGTTTTTTTTTTCTTTTTGTGTGAATAACTAAATTTAGGAATTATGTCCCCCTGATTTTTACGATGGCTTTTGCGGCTGGTGAGAGGAAGGGAGGAGCTTGGATGGGCTTTTGTTTATCTATCCTTGGGTCATATATTTTCATTTATGTAATGTAAACACTACATGGATACTGTATACTATATGCTACCGCTGCTGATACATTCCAAATTGGTTATCCTTGAAAACTGGAGTGTAAAGTTCAAAAACACTTTATGTTTCCTCTAAATATACATGTGCGTACGCGAACAACATTTCGTTCGTTTGCTGAAAGTTTCCGGGAAAACAAATAAAGAACGAAAACTTTTTGCACTTGAAGCACTTCAAAGTTGTTGTTCGATTTGCTCTGAAAATGGCTTTCGATAATGATTGAATTTCATATTTTGTTTACAAATCGCCAGTGGCGATTATGTGGTATGAAGAACGGCAGCAGTTTTCAAGTTGTATAGCGAAATTATAAAAACAAGACACTTTAGTCTCTAACAAATCGATGGCGATGTTTGGTGTCAGCTACAGAGCAAACAAAATAAAAAAAAATGTTGATCAATGTTTTTGATGAATCTACTTTGAGTTCAATATGTTTTGGTTTTATATAATCGTGTTCATATATCCCATAGTAATGACTCATTCCTAAAAAAAATTTAAAAAAAAAAGTCATGGACGAGATGAATCTTGCATATCCACAGTGTATCGTAGTTGAGGAGAAATTTTCGATTAATAAAATCGGTTTCAGATAAACTGAAAATGTGCCTAAAAAAATGTAATCACAGTTGATTTAATTGGAAATAAGTCTCAAAAGATAAAAAAAAAAAAAATCTGAGCTAAAGAAAGTTTTTTTTTTGAAAATTATAAAAACAAGACACTTGAGTTTCTAAGAAATCGATGGCGACGTTTGGTGTCAGCTACAGAGCAAACAAAAAAATAATGTTGATCAATGTTTTTGATGAATCTACTTTGAGTTCAATATGTTTTGGTTTTATATAATCGTGTTCATATATCCCATAGCAATGACTCATTCCTAAAAAAAAATTGAAAAAAAAGTCATGGACGAGATGAATCTTGCATATCCACACTGTATCGTAGTTGAGGAGAAATTTTCGATTAATAAAATCGGTTTCAGATAAACTGGAAAATGTGCCTAACAAAATTCAATCACAGTTGATTTAATTGGAAATAAGTCTCAAAAGATAAAAAAAAAATCTGAGCTAACAAAAATGTGCCTAACAAAATTCAATCACAGTTGATTTGAAAACAAGTCTCAAAATATCAACAACAACAAAATCTGAGCTAAACAGAAATTTTCCTTTGAAGAAAATCTTATTAAGCCAAAGAAAAAATATTCACATAAAATAATTTTATTTATGTCCGATATTTTTTTGTTTGTATTCATTTTGTAAGATAGAAAACCTATCTTTATAAAGAAATCTATCTATCTCTTTAAGGAAATCTATCTCCTCTGATCTGATGGGTTAAGAAAAACCATCTAAGCAGACATGATATTTTTCTTGTGAAATTCTTTTACAGCGAAACTCAAATGTTCATTCTAATCAGAGCCAGACTAAAAACTGCCTTGTAGAAAATCTCATCAGCTCGACTAAAATGTTCCCGTAAAAAGTCTATCTCAGATGACCTGCAATTATCTTCTCAATACCAGCTGAACTCACATGTTCCGTTAAGAAAACTATTTCAGCATAGGTAAAATGTCTTTAAAAATAAAATTTTTCTCTGCTGGGCTGATATTTGAGAAGACCAATGGTTGTTATATTGACTAGAACTTTGCCCCCTTTCTCCTACAATATTTTATTGGCAGAAAAAGTGTTTTCTTTTAACTTTCCTTTGCTCTATTAACCCTTCTCACAGCCTTCAACTGAGCATTTTAATTGATTTTCCAATCAAATGATATGACCTTTCGAACCAAATTAATACAGCATGAAAGAAAAAGACAATAAAAACCCAATTCAAAGTTGTGTAAACGATATTTCGATGACCATTGAAGATGTACAGAAATCTTGTCAAAACTTTTCATTTCAGACCGAGGAAGAAAAAAACGGAAAGCAAACTAAACAAATGCGAAAAAATATGCCATAATAAAAACATGAAACGTACAAAAAGAAAACTTATTGAAAACTTCCAACACACACGCATGCAAAGTGTGACTATTATACCCGTAATTCAAATTTATATCTCGGACATATGTGAAACAACTTTGTTGAGACCTTTTGTATCCGCACTCTTACTCTTGACCACACGGACAGTGGCTCTTGACCCGCCACACGGTCAGGAAGGGGATGTGCACTGCTGAATCGCATAAAGTCATTCCGAGACATTCGTTTGCATATGATGACTTTTTGGTGGCAATCCTTTAGATGGGATTTTGTTTTTATGGCCAAAGTCATTTCCAATTGATTTGATTGATTCAAAGAGGGCGGTATCATTTTTAGTTGTGTTTCTTTTAGCTGTTCTGCTTAACTTTTAGTTTTATGGCTTTTCTTTCATTCATTCATTCTTTTGTTGATGTTTTATATGCGTTCTTTTTTTTGTAAGTTCGTTTCGTTAGTTTTCTCGTCTGGTCCCATCCATCTGTGTTTGTGTTTTTAGTAAAAAAAAAGTTTCTATTTTTTTATATTTGTTAATTTTCATACAAATGTTTTTCAATTTAAACTGTATTCAAAGCTGGACACACACACAAAGAAAACAGAGAATAAAAAAGAGAAAACCTCACAAACTTAATGTAACCCCATGAAACCGATAATGGTAAGTGGAGAAAAATACTAAAAAAAAATAACTTTTTTTCCCAGGACAGAAAAATATCTGGAAATCAATCAGAAAAGTTTGGTGAACAGGATAGCTATCTAGAAGAGAAACCTTAGAAATTATCCGATAGAAGACAGTCTACTATAGAAAGTAGGACTTGGAGTTGCTTCAGCTGAACTGCGATATTTTTGAAAAAAAAAAAATGTTTGTCGAGTCTTCCCCTCACTGAGAGTGTGTGTTTCTCAGACCAGTTTCGAGAAGAAATTGTGTGTTTCAACTAAGCTGAGACATCTTTTCATAGAAAGTGGGCTCCTCAACTAATATCAGCAAGTTTCCTGTATGATGTGTTTCTCAAGAGTGATAGAAAGAAAGATTACGCCATGCGCATGATTTTCCGTTAGATAACGTAGTTTGTGCCCTTGTAAGGGTTGCCAACACTATTTGTATGTACAACGAGTGATAAGATTCCGATTGAAACACGGCGTAAGAACTTTTGTTGGCAACCCTGCAATTGAAACCACTTTGACTATCAGCCAATAGACGCGTGACGTCATTTGATCAACCTGCGCAGAACATTTTTTTCTCTGCGCGAAATGGCGTAATCTTTAGTTCTCCCATTCTTCTGTGTTTCTCACCTACACTGTGATATTTTACTTTATATTGAGAGCATAACTTATCCTAGCATAGACATATTCATATGGGTCTATGAAAAATGGCCCAAATGAAAATGCCCTCCAAAAAATGAAGAATCCCCCCAAAAGCCCAAATATAAAAATTTCTCCAAAAATTCTGAAAAATCTACCAAACAATTTATGAAAGATTCCCCCGAATATAATGAAAAGTACCCCAAAAAACAACTTTAAAAAAACTTCTGTTATGAAAATATCCAGAAAAAAAAACAAAAAAAATTCCAAAAATAAAAAATTTGGGAATTTTTCATTGTCTACAAAAAATGAAATGAAAAATGACCCAAAACGAAATTCCACCTACCACCTCCCACCCAAAAGCCAACATAGAAAATTTCCCCAAAAATTCTGAAAAATTACCCAATACAAAATCCCCCAAATATTATAAAAAAATACCCCAAAAAACAACTTTAAAAAAAATCTGTTATGAAAAACGAAAAATTTCGCAAAAATAAAAAAATGGGAAATTTTACCTAAAAATTAGAGAAAAAATCCCCAATTTTGTATAACATTTTTTTTTGTGAATTTTTAATTTTTTGAGGTATTTTTCATAGAGCCTATAATGTGTGTCACAGGTAAACCAACACATTTCCCTGTAGAAACTGTGTGGCACGGAAAACTGTAACATTTTTCATAGAAGACATTACAATTTTCAGTAGAAAATATGTGTGACCCACCTAAGCTGAACAAGTTTCCGAGACATTTACTTATATACGTGCCTTACCTAAGCTAAGCCTTTTTTCATATCCAAGCCCTGTTTCTCAACTGAGCTATGCTTTTCCATAGAAATATCTGCTCTTCCGAAATTATAGAGAAAATGTTTTCCTGCCATGTGAGGTACAATTGAGACTTCGTTGGTCACTGGACAGAGATTCAGTGTTGGATATGACACATTTTCTCGGGACGCCTATAGAAACATTCACTGTACATTCTGTAGCCATTTTCCAATATTATTTATTACTTTCTGTCAAAGGCAAAGCGTAATTAATATTGCTGCCATTACCATGATTCCGGACCACTTAACCCAAGCATCCTGGGGCGAGGAGCCAGCAAACATTGCGCACACTACTGCCAAATAACGGCGAGAAGGACTAAGAGCTTTTAACTCTTTTTGGGCTGCAGAAAGCAAACAAACGGAAATACTCCTGGTATTTGATATTTGATTACCACTTGAGGTTACTTTGAGCGTTTCCTTATATTTTGGCGTTTCGTCAAAGTATAATTTATCATTTCAAGGCAGGCAAACGAAATGCAAATAACGCAAACACTGTTCTCCACAATGGGTGGCATGCCAGTTGTCCCTGTCCTCGCCAGAGTGTTGGGGCGGGTGGGTTATTCCTTTCATATTTTGCTAACCATTGATTCTATAAATTGATTGAAAACTTGGGGTAGTGTGATGTCGAGGATGTCGAGCGGCCCCTTGCCAACCCGAACTTTGGTTGTTTGTGCGAAAGATTATTTATGGCAATATGTCATTGAATGTGATGATTTATGTCACCAATTGTCAGTGGTTGCAGTAACAGAGCGACACACTGATGTTGCTGTTATTGTCGTCGTTGCTTTGGCCATGACAAATTCCGTTGAATGGCGAAAAACACATAAAAATTTATGACAAATTTTTGCTTGATTAAAAAACTTATTTGGTGTCCATTCGGCAGGCGGGTCAGCCCCGAGATAAATGTTACGGCTTTTCAATAATTAATTAAGTTTGCCTTTATTTTTATCTGACTTTTTGTTCTTCTTTGCCATTTCATTTCATTTGTTGATGATAAATTAAATATGAACGGATGCCATCCATACGTATGATTAATACGCTCAATTAATATTAATCATACGTTTTTATGTATTCGAGCCTGCCGCATTTGTTTCTACCAGCACAATGCCCTGAATGGTTATTGTGTGGCTGAGGTTAACGCTGCAATGGAATGGAGATAAACACGATACGCTGATTTGTGAAGGATTTGTCATGGCGATGCAAACTAGTAAAGTCGTTGAGTTGCGAGTATGTATTATGGTGTTGACGTCGCTGGGATACGCGTGGAAAATCGTTTAAAAATATCGGCGCTCGTATCGCAAGGTATATAAAGGGTTCTCCAACAAGAGAGTTTGTTTTGGTATTTAAAGAAAAAAGCAAATTTTTTGAGATAAATGATCGGATGTTTATTTCATAATAAAGAGGAAGGTATGCCGTTAATAATGATTAATCGCTGTAAATCACGACTGGGATTAAACAAAAACGAAATTGTTTGCGAATGATAACAGAAAAACTCCGAAACATGAAAATATCTGGCCTATGTTACAGAACAGACGAAAATTCAGTTTTTGACTTTAGCTGCAAATCTACTATTTATTTGTAGTCTGATTAAAATGCATTCTGATTTTTTTTTTTAGGAAAATATAATTTCACCAAACCACTGTTCTGTTCTAGAGATGTTTCGTTTGCATTTGAGCAAGAGTCAACACATTTTTAAAATCAACGCAAATAACTCACATTTACGTTTGGAGTGCCAGCCACTTCACTGAGCATGAGCTAATTAAAAACTATTTTTTTTTTGCATATTCGTATCGTGTGGACCAGGAATTTGACTGTGACAATGCTTAGCATATGATTTATAGAAATGTTCTCTTTAGCATATTCTGATGTAAACACTGGAATGAAATATTCAACCGCCCGGTGCGTATAAGCAATATTTTATTCGCAAACCACTCATACGCTTGGGTGTCACCAAATTGTCGTCATTCACGCATTTCGAATGAACCACACACACACACGCCACAATGAAGGGGAGCCCTGCTTTTGTTTCCAACATAATTAATCGATAATTGAAATGTATTTCCTTCTGAGCCACCTCATTATAATTGTCAAATAGGTTCATTAGGCATAATGTTCGCCTTGTTTGGCTCGTTTTCGGGTTTATGCATTGGCCTTGTTCTAGTTTATCACCCACACCCCCACACTTTATATATATACAGCCAGTTGTACCTACGAATTTGTTGGTATTCATGTAACTTTTTGTTTTGCCATTTTCTTTATTTGTGGTCGTACGTCGCACATGGTGTGTTTTTTTTTGGGTGGTTTTTATCTCCTTCATGATCAGACAAATTAATTCATTAATTAAAATGATTTGTTGAAATAAACGACAACATGCCGTATGACACAGTCAATACATACACAGTATATATGTTATCTTTCATTCGTACGACATGTACATTCATGCATACCCTCATCCTTATACCTTTGCAGAAACCAGTACAATTTTCTTGTTGGTTTATTATTTATTTCAGCATGATTTTCACAGGAAAAATTTTCGTTAGACATGAACATGTGAATTATGATCAAGTCTTTAAAATAAAATATATATGTTTTAATATATATGTGTATATATAAATAAATATATATGATTTTCCCGTTCACAAAATGTTACGTTTTGCGGTTAGACCTTCAATTTGGAACGTTTTGTGTGTGTGTGTGTGTGTATGAAAGGTTATTCATTGCCACAATAATTTGCATACTAAATTTGGGAGCATGAATTCTTAGACTGGAAACGTTTTTTTTTTGTCTCACAATCAGTATTTGTAGAATTATAAAAATTTGGTGGTATCTTACAAACGTTAATGAAGTCATATTTGTTGAATGTAGAGGAAAACCTTAACTTTAGGTTCTATAACAGACACGACTAATATATTTCAATACTATAACATCCCAAAACTATCATATAGTCCCGCCCTGGAGAACAGCAGGGGATCAACACTGGGTTGTTATATCTTTAGCGACCTCGATGATGGCCGATTTTGGTATTGGCCAACTCAGAATTGTTGCGATCTGGGGATGATTGAGGGGGAGGGCCGCTATGGATAGCTTTTTTCTAGTCTCCCTGGAACAGAGTCCAAGTGAGTGTGCTTTTAATGACAGTCACTCGAGCCTCGCCTTGCTAAACCTATAACGAAATTTTAGTCAGTTCGTCTAACTGTTAAAAACATGTTAGCTACCGTACTGGTTTTTTTTTTTGTTATTTATTTTAAACAAATGCATCTTAATATATATTTACCCTCGACACTGATTCACTGATTCACTGACTCTGTCACGCAGTACGTAGGAATTTAAATAGGCATTCTATAATTTTCTATATAAATAATAATAATAAAAAAAATAATATTTTTTTTTTGTACAGAAATTGTGTTTTCCCCAAATTTTTTTTTTACCAAAAATTTTTTATTCCAAATTTTTTTTTTACGATTTTTTTTTTTTACAAAAAATTTTTTTTTTACAAATATTTTTTTTTTTTACAAAATTTTTTTTTTTAACATATTTTTTTTTTCAACAAATTTTTTTTTTTGAGCAAAAATTTTTTTTTTCAAGGTAAATTTTTTTTTTCAGAAAAATTTTTTTTTTAAAATTTTTTTTTTTTTTCCACAAAATTTTTTTTTTCAACAAAATAGGCGCAGTACAACTTACTAGTTCTTAATAATTAATTACCTTAACTAAGAATTGTAAATAGTATTATTACATAAATTATATTGAGGCCTCAGTGTCTTATAGACATTAAAGAGGCACGTTGAATAACAATGTAATATATCTTTTTTTCTCTTTACTGCAAAAAAAATGCAAAAAAAAAATATAAATAAATATATTTTCAGTGTTTCTTTGACCCGATTTACGCGATGACTTTTTGATAGAATTTAAAATCTATCTTTTCAAGACAAAAGGTGTAGAGAAGATTGCGAGGTAAAAAAAAAATCAAAAATTTGAGATTTTTTTTAAATTTCTTTTTGACATCAGACATTTTGAGGTTCCTTTTTCGGAAATTTATTTTTAACTCCACAAGACTGCGGGGTAGAAAAAAAATCACAAATTTGAGGTTTTTTTTAAATTTCTTTTTGACATCAGACATTTTGAGGTTCCTTTTTCGGAAATTTATTTTTAACTCCACACATTTTGCTTTTCGACAACTGTACAAACCAACAAGATTGAATAAAAGTAAAAAAAAATCAAACTGAGTCGCAAGCAAAAAGTCAACGTATAAATTCACATGACTTTTGGAAGGAAATCCAAAACAAACAAACATAAATCGAGTTCAAAAGTCGTCAAGTAAATTGCCAGTAGTTCGAAGTGAGAAGCAGTTACATTGAATCAAATATACATTCTGGGTTGTAGTCAAATCCCATAAATTCCAGGAAGTTACAGCCTTTGTCCGTTGGCTGTCACATTAAATGACCCAAGAAGCTGAATTTGTCTCATAGTCATATTATTTTTGATATTCAAAATTATTAATATTGATATTCATTATTATTGATTTTTAAAATATTTCTCCAATATAATTGGAAACAATATTTCTTTCAAGCCGTGTATAATTTCCCTTAGGGCCTCATTAATGGGCACGGTTATTGGGATCCTATGGGCCTTCCTGCAGCGAAAATTATAAGAAATTCAAATGGATTCTACAATTACAACAAATTACATTGATTTCCAATTATGCATTTCCTTTAATGATCTGACGATAATAGGGCTAGGGGACTGCCTCACTTAATAAGTACCTTTGAGTGCCAACAAACGGAATGGACATTTAGTTGCCATGGGCCGGTTTATCATCTGAAGCTTTGAGCTATGCATTCTATGACAACTAAAATATAAATTTCCATTACATTGCTGATCACAAATCAATGCACATGTCAATAAGTGACAGCCTTTATTTGAAGCTATTAAATGGAAAATCTCTGTTCATATAATTATTGACAATTATCGCGGTCCATAAATCATAAGCCTGAATGTGCTTGTGTCTAAACTAAAATTGTCAATTTACTCTAAATAGCAGCAGAGAAAAACTTCCATTCAATTCTAAATTAGATCAACGAATAGTGACACAGACAGGCCTGACCTCGTTGATACTTTACAGTGGCAATCTCTTTATTGTCTTCGTTCGTGTTGGCAGTTGGATTTTTCTCTTGTCGTCAATTCCAGCAACAATTAAGCCAATCAATATAATTTCCTTATCAATCATTTTTTTAACCGACCACTTTTTAACCCGCGCACATTTAAAATCGTTGTTACCCAAATCCACAGATAACGCCACAGCCACACTGTGGCTGTCAAACATTTTTCAATTAATGACACATAATTTACGGTCAAATGATAAATTTATCATTGGCGTGCTGTCATCCCATGCCGCCGTCGTCTTCGTCTTTGGCATTTCGCAAAAGTTGAGCATTGTCATAAAAAGCAAAGCAGAAAACCCAAGAAGAAAAAAAATGCGTGACATAAATTTTACTGTAAATGACATTATTGAAAAAGTATCTGCTGTAAGATGGGATAATTTACAATAGCACTGACAGCTTAATGAGTTTTTTACATCATGAATATTGAAAATGTTCTTCGCTCAGCAGCAACTTTGTCGCTGTGTCTGCGTTTTCCTCTTTACGTTTCAATTGATTTGATGAAGTGAGAAAACGCCATGGACGTCATCACGTACAGTGTTACGAAAACATTAATGATTATAATTATTTATATATTTTTTTTTTATATATTTAAAATTATATTAAAATTAAATGTAAAAGGCACTTGACGTCCATGGGTGTCGGCCGGTATTAATAAGTATTTGTAAGAAGATCTTTTGAAAACGCAATGAAAATATTGGTCCATATCTTTTTGATGTGGTGAAGCTCTTCCGGGTTCCAGCATTCAGAATAGAAATTAGATGTATATTCAAGGATATTTTTTTGTCGACAAGAAATCCCGACCTTTTCCTCGTTTTAAGTCACTGTGTGAGCTTAAAGTTATGGGAAGTTATGAAATGTTACAGCAAATCAATTTGGTCCTTCATACTGACATACCCAAAAGAAAAATCAGACGACAAACATACTGTAGGTGTGAGGAAGAAAGAAATGGAACTGTTGATTATATGTGGTGGAGGAGGTGGGCAACTGAAATTGCGTATACTAATTAGGGAAATTACAAAACGTGACACAAGTAAATCTTTTCTTGTTTATTTCCGGCAACATTTGAGTGTATGCATGAATGTATGACGCTTTCATTGTTCCCTTTTTTTTTGCCTCGGTCGGTGTACATTTAACGTTCCGTTTGTATACGAGGCTTGTTGGTGAATCTAACATCTTGTGAAACTAATAAAATGAAAATGAAGTCAAGCGAAAACTATATGAAAAGGAGAATGACATGCAGAGAGACTGGCGGGGAAAAAAAGGAGAAAACCCAACAAAAAAGATTGACATGACGTGCTAAGTGAAAAGGAGTGCCAAGAGGAAGGAAGAGGTTGACGCTGGCGACTGTTTGTGTAGAGTGATGAAGAATTGTTACGTTTCAGTACAGTGGATTCATTCATATATTTTATTTCCTGATGGCATTGTCGTTCGGTAGACATTGTTGCTTAAACACAGATTTAATGTAAGTACTTTCCCTTAACATGTCATATGGGACAAGGGTTCGCCACTCAATCGGTGAGCTGTCCCGGTAATTAGTTGACTCTTACCTTCTTCAGCACGAGTCGGAGAGTTTATGTTTATTTAGTATGCAATTTATAAACAGCACAAAGGAGGGGACTAGAATTTGGCTGAGGTGTTTTTGATGAATACAAACGCTTCAGGCAGAAAGGCGTTGGATGACAACTACCACCGAAAGCCCAGCCGGGGAAGACGGAGACTCCGGTGTAAGGACCAAGTGGAAGAAGACATGCAAAATGAAGAATTGGAGAAGACCGAAATGCTTGGAAATCATTTATTAAACAGTCCAAGACCAACAACAGGTTTGTAGAGCCAACTTAAGTAAGTTTTCGATGTTTCTTAAGTTTCGGATATAAAATGCTATATTCGGGTTAAAACAAGGCAGCCGTTAACATGAGCAGGACTTCACTATAAAGGGTGTTTTTTTTGCTATCTGCTTTTCTGTGATTTCAGTTTCTGACATATGTCAAAGTGAAACACTTTAATTTTTAACTTACAAAAGAACAACGCCTGGTATTTAAAAAAAAAAAAAAAATGTTTTTAGCTTCCAGTTTTATATTTAGCTTATTGTGTGGAATTTCCGCATTTCATCCCAAGAGCAGCCAGAGACTGTTCATAAGATGACAATATATCGTAAAAAATACAGTGTTTTGTTTAGTGTACGGGCCGGCGGCAGCTGTGGAACGTACTTCTTTAAAGACGATGATGGCATCGATCGATAAATGGAAATTCAAGAATTGTACTTGGCTGACATGTGGTTTCCAAAGGACGGCGTCACATTCCCCCACTTCAGCCGATACCATGAAACAATTAAGAGGCGATTTTTATGAACATTTAATCTCACGTTTTGACACTGGTAATCGCTTGCTTTAGTCGTTGACCCCACTTGACTATTTTTTGTCTCTCGTCTGCAGCGACAAGATCCTTCGATGACGTTTACCTTGTCATTGGTGAGATAACAGCCGGATTTTGAAAAAGTCTGACAAAATTTGACTTAAATTCACTCTAAAACCTGGTGATAGGTCTAGGCCTGCATAATATCTCATTTCGGTCCTAGGTGTGTTTTCCCCGAGGATTTCCATGTGTTCTACCACTTGTACGCACCACCGGTAACTTGGTCTTTCCTGCCTGTTGCTTCCGGCTTACACCTTCCTGGCTGTAGCTGAAAACATGAATATTTTTTATATTTCATTTATTTCTTAACTACTCATAAAATGATTGTTTTATTGTCCACATGTGGTCAATGACATTTTGGAGATCAGATCATGCCAAACTTGTCAACAGTTTTACCTACAAATTATTCCTAACACTTAAATTAAATTAAATTAATATACTGTAAATATGTACAGTACATGGATAGCCTTGTCTCTCCAAGCAACCACACGTCTTGGTCTGGGTGTTCAAAGCAACATTTTCCACAATATCCGCTTAAGTGTAACCACTGTCGCCTGTAGCATATGCCAGTTATGTATGTGTGCATACGATTTTGCAGCAAATCAACTGTGTCAAGTTACTCGTAACTTTAAGTAAACAGTGCGTATGACTGTACATTATTTACCGACCATAAACTTCCACCCACACTCGCACTTTCAACACGTGCCAGCACAAAAGAAATACGAACTGAAGAAATATACGGCGAGCAATAACATTCGAAAGCAAACACCAGTATAAACTTAAATGCATGACAAATGTACAATTTGTTTTCAAATAACCACACATGTACTCGTACACATACGAGGTTCCATTTGCCTCATACCATCGCAGGCTAAGTCACATGTTTGTGTGTTCGTAGTTGAATATGTTAGCCATATAAGAATCAGGGATATCCTGACAATGGTACGACAGCCATAACCAAGAGTGTACTCTTATAAGTGCCCCTATGAGTAATAACCGATGTAAGTTTATTGAAATCAAATATACAGGGTTCTCCAACAAGAGGTGTTACGCGATATTTCGGTAGCTGTCACTTTTGAAGCTTTTATTCTTTGACATTTGACAAGTAGAAACTATGTCATTACTAAAAAAATTCACTGCACTAAAGTACTTCTGTCTGCTAAATTTAACACTTTAATTTCCAAAATTTTTAATTTTTAGGCGAATTCCTAAACGATGTAACAAGATGTGTGTGTAGATTCTACAACAGTGTTTGGTCTTCTATGAAGTCATAAAAATGCTTGTTAAGTCAATTTGCATTTCTTCTGAAATAACTTCAGTACTTCCCAGCATTTCTGGAGAATATGACTGTGTTTTCAGGTTACACGTTTTTCGTTCGTCTGCTTCATCTTTCCATTACCACCCCTTTGCCCTCCGTTTAAAGTTCGATTGACTATATCATCCGGGGTTCTCTTTGGAATATGGAAAGAAAATCTAGTTACTCACTTTCTCATGTCTTGACTGTTCATTCGTGTTTATGTTTTGTTTGAATGTGTGCACAATACCCACTCATACTCAGTCTTGACTGTTCATTCGCATAGTCTTACGTTTTGTGAGTAAGTGCAAATGTGGCCAGGTCAATAGATATGCACTGAAGTAGAATTGAAATTTTCAACATTTCGGGAAATCCCGAATCTGGAGAATATCACAAGAAATCCATTCTCTTTAAAAAACAATCTTGTTGGCATATTAATGGAAAAATACACCAATGATTAATCCCTGGAAACACCAAACTGTAACGGCAATTCTGTTACACAGAATCGCAGACTACATGACATAGCAACAAGCTAAAACGACCATAATGTTAAGCAGAATACCAGAACATACCAATTCACAGCAGTGTTTCAATTGCTATGCGAGAAGCGACCACAGTACAACTTTTCCATTTTTCCACGATTTTGGTAAATAATGTTTTCAATCACTTGTTTTCCATATTTTAATAAGTATAATTTTGGATTATTTTTCTTTTGCTTTTTCTGTAATTATTTTTGTTAAACTATTTTTGTGGGAAAACTATTTTTGTTGAAAATAAAATTTTTTCTTGAAAAAAAAAATTTTGTTCAAAAAAAAATTTTTGTTGAAAAAAAAAATTTTGTTGAAAAAAAAATTTTTTCTTGAAAAAATTTTTTTTGTTGTTTTTTACAAATTTTTTTTTTTTTTCAACAAAATTTTTTTTCCATATTTCAACGGGCGCCATAGGCGCATTACAACTTACTAGTTATTTATACTTAAATAAAAATAAATAAAAAGAATATTTTTATTTTTACACTGATTTTAGATTTTTTTAATATTTTTGAATTTTTCCCGATATTTCGAGAATTGAATTTTTTTTATTTCGGGAAATCTCCCATCTCGAGAATTGAAATTTTCGTTACTTCGGGAAATACCTAACTCTACACTGAAGTAAGAGTAATACCATCACCAATACATTTCTAAGACGTTCTTTGTGTTGGTAATACAAACTGGTGCCAAAAGTTGGTTAACCCATTCTGTGCATTTTGTTTGTATTCATCTTTACAGCTCTGGTGTTTATTTAGAATTTACTTTTTTCCACACACTTCCCATAATGAAACTTTATCAAAGAATGGGCCTGGTAAACAAAACGCACAAAGACACACACACACTCGTATACACTAGCCGGTAATCTCAATGTGGAAACATTTCCCTTTAATAAAAACGAATTCATTCCGACCAATACGAAAACCAACACCGGTATATACACGCACATATCCAGACATAGTCGCATTAATTCTGACATGCATTGTTGAGTTGGTTACAATGTTGGCATTAGCTTCACAACAAGTACACTCATACACACGTCCCCTCTCTCTCACACACACACACATACAAAGTCATAGTTAAACTTATATGCACACAAGCTCAGTCATCGTTGTTTGTGTCCTGACATGCGGGTGTGTGTGTGTGTGTGTGTGAACAGGACATACACAAGTATTTTGTATAGAATTTATTTGTCAAGGAATTGTGCATTTCGTGTTTATGTTTTGTTTGAATGTGTGCACAATACCCACTCATACTGAGTCTCACACTCGCCGTCATTCATTCATACACCCCGCTCATTGTGAGCTTTGGATTTGTTTCCTTTTCTCATTTAAATTCCGCCTCCTTCTTGTTGTCATTTATTATTTTGATTCCACTCCCACACTTTTGTCTCCTACTCACATGTGTCTGCACATGTCCATATGTGTGTGTGTGTGTGTTTGGAGGAATTCCTTTTCAAATTCGTCGCACAATATTTTTATTTGAATATTACATAAATTGTAATAATGATGAGTGAGTTTGTGCCAGTTGATATTTACATACTTGATATCCTTTCGTCTGTTGTGTGCGTTTTTCTTGTTGGCTGTGTTGCTCGTGCTCCACCTCCGGTTGGTTCCTCTATCCATTGTTTTGGTTGCTTTCAGTGTTGCTTTATCGCTGTCAAACTTTGAAGTATATCTTGACATACACAAATGAGCATTAAATAAACCACACCAGAGTTGGAGAATCGCAAAACAACGCAGGCGGCGCTCAACGAGAAAAAAAGTGGAAAAGTTTCACCATAAGATATGCATTATCAAATGATGCAAATGGTAGAAGCTCCACGTTCCATCTGATCATTGGGGACATTGCTGTGTTCACATTTGAATTTTAATGTATCAGCTATATGCGTTGCCGCAGGATTTATATTGCCTGACATGTGGAAATGTGGTTAGATACTCGAAACACATAATGTAAAAGGAATATTGATTGGATATAAATGGAATGACTGTGATTGTTCGATCGATATTTGGATTTTGATTGTTGACTGCAAACTAAAGACAAGTTGAAGGTTGGGTCATAATATCGTCATTGTAACACTAGAGTCAATAAGAAACCCTTTTACTAAATGATTCCCTGCAAAGCTCGGAACAGTCTTGGAAATATCTCTGTCGATTTACGACTTTACGAGTAAGAGAGCAATCTCTAAGCCATGTACAACTTCTCTGGAAGAAGCACTATCCGTTCGGAGCGGGCTTTAAACAGTAGGTCTCGGTCAGTAAGTATACAAATTTGTGTCGTACACAGGTCACTGATTCGAGAGAAGCTCACGAATTCTATATTTGATGTCTTGAATCGACGCTGGTCTGTTGGCGTATACCTTATCTTTCACGTGGCCCCAAAGGAAGAAGTCGCAAGGTGTTAAATTACAAGATCTTTTTTTTTTTGACTAACACTCAGGGGATGCCTCCTATGAATGCAATGCACAGAGTTAGCGAGAGGAAAGAAGGTTATTGGAGGTAGGAAAGAGGGAGTAGTGTTTGTTGATGTTTGCCTTGAATTTGATAATGTCATAGCAGGCCGGACAAACACTTGCTGGAAGATTATTCCACATGCGAACAGTCCAGCTGGAGAACTAATTTTCTCTATAGAGCGTCGTTCGGTCAACCGGCCATTTGACAATGAACGGATGAGAGACCCCGGGATAGACGCGTATTTCGGATAAATTTTCGGACGGATACCTTGAATATAAATAATTTCAATGAGTTGTTGAAGCGTGTATCGTTCAATTTTTAGTAATGGCGTATTTTCTACTTGTCAAATGTCAAAGAATATAAGCTTCAAAAGTGACAGCTACCGAAATACCGGGTTATTCTTGTTGGCGAACAATCCATTTAACGGTCACTTTGTAATCATGAGCCACTAAGAAATCTTTTCTTTAATGAGATACTTTTCCCTCGAGCATCCATTGAACTATCACACCTCATGTTTCCATCATACCAACGATTTTCGAGCACTTGCCGGCAGACGACTTTCCATACTTTTCCCATTTAGATAAATACATCACCATTAAATAGTTTGTGCCTAAGCAAAATATCAGATTTCGAAAACAAAACAAAACATTCACAACTTTTCGTTTTGTTAATTCAATTTCAACTGAGCAAAGCACCGACCGACCGACCGACCGACAACCATTTCATTTAATGTGCGCACATTTAAACACAACAAACCAAACAAAAAGAGTATTAAGTGACTGTCTGGAGTGTGTTATCTATCTGGCACCCGTTGTTATCCACCGACACTAACAGCATCATCACGACCACCATCACCAACACCTCCAAAAGTGATGCGAATGTATGGAAGGAGTAACTGGGCACTGATAAACTAAAAACGGGGTCCAATTGTGCTTATCTTTAGGCTTTTGAGATACACGATATTAAAACCGAAATGTATTCATTTTTTATGCACAAACACACACACACACACAGAAATATATAAATAAAAACAAAAGGAGCCACCGTAGAAAGACACCAACGCAATTGTGACAGTCTCTGGCAAATGAATTATAACTGATGTCAATTGTTTTATTGATTTGATGTTCGATTTGGAATTTCATACTACAAATACATTCTAACTGCTATTTGAGACCAAAAATCCAAACATCAAGAAGGCCTTCAAACGATTGCTGTAAGCAATGTGAGCTCAGGCACACTATACGGCGGGCTTACTCATCTATGGTTGTGAAGTTGCCTTAATTTGTGGGTTTTCTCAGCATGTGTTGGTTTTACTGAATCTCGATCTGATAGCTTTAGCCAGGGTGAACCACTGCTCAGGGGACATTTGCCATGCCCAGGCCAGGGCTCCTTTTTGTACAGGTGTGTGCCAATTGAAAGACTTCCAGCATATGTTTTACAAAACGGGGTTTTGGTTACCACGAATCAAGGCATCGAGTGTGAGACGGTCTAATCAATCAAACTATCACAGCTTTCTCATCGCTCTCAGTGAGCGTAAATCTACCTCTTTCATTCGGCTTCGATTAACGGCCACTGTGAATTAAGGCCAGTCTTTACTTTCTGCGTGCTCGCAACAAAGACCATAACATTTATAATTGCCGACAAAGGTTTTGCCAAATCGTATAAAAAGTCCTGAGCGGTCATAATTCCGAAGACGTAGTCCTGTATTCTCACGCAGAAATAGGCGGGGAAGATCTAAAAAAAAAATCCCTTGTTAGCAATTTCAAACACTTAAAGAACTCGTTGAACAGATTTATGGAATGGATACAGCAGCCACAAAAACAACATCCAGCATCCCAAAGATACTCAATGTATGAATATTTACATATATGCGGACGGTCTGTCGCTTTGTGAGACGGTCGGTTGGTCGGTCGACGGCCATTCATAGTATGACTTTTGCAGCACGGTGGCCACAAAATATATAAACCATGAGAAAACATTTATATTGCAGACCACACGCAGACTTGTAGACCTACATTAAATCATACGCACAAACACACACACACATAACGTATGCGTGTGTATGATGTACTTACGTACAGCCTCAGACACACTTTTGCATACTTTTCGCTTTTTTTTGTGTTCAGACCAAAAATCCTTCGTGGTGGTCTTTTTGTGCTTTCTTTTGTAGACTTTGGCGTGGATGTTTGTGTGTACATGTGTGTGTGTGTATGGTTTATTGTATAAATACACACGTTATATGCTGTATGTGTTGGTAGCTTTGGCTGGTTGTATTGTCTGCAAACGAAATCCATCCTAAAGCTTTCAACGCCATTCATACGACCAGTGTAGGCCGGAATGCAAAGATGTACCTACAATCTGTACGAACAATATTTGGAACATAAGCGGGATTTCATTACATTTAAGAGATAAACATAAGTGAGATTCACTAAAGCACAGTGGTTTTTGTGAGATGTATTAGACAGCAAAAACCTACAAGAATTTCCCAAAAGCTGGAATTCGTTTTCAAAAGTCTTCAAAACACCTGCTGCCACCACCTGATCTCCATCAGTTTAGAAGTACCCAAAGTACCTCATGATGATGGGCCAGCGAAACCACTGTTAACCCAACACCAAATGTTTCAAAGTTATTAGAAACATTTAACGTTTCCAAAAGGTTTCACAAATGGGTTTTCATAAAATAAAAGCCCAAAGTCTTTTGTTGAAGCGAACACAGCAACAAACCCCAAATTAGTTTTGGAGCGAGTGGTCTTTTTGTGCCCTGTAACACAACAACAGTTACAAAAACTCTGTAATGATCCCATTAATGGAATATGGGTGTGTCGGAGGGAGTGTGTAAGTGCGGCTCTTAAGTAGACGCTAATTAAATATTTAGTTAAAAAAAAAAAAAAATTATACGTTTTTCAATCGACTCCATGACAAACAGATAAAGGATTCTCTCCAACTCTAGAGAAATATGGGAAAAATCAACATTTTCATGATGTTTCCCTTTGGGAAATGGTGTTTTTTTTATTTTTCAAAGCTAAATTTACTTTTAAATCCTTATTATCCCTTTAATGAATTAACACGCATAAGTTTGTATGAGTTGCCACTTAATTCTCTATGAGTGTGGGAGTGTATGTGAGGATACCCATATATCCTTTTGGAAATGAACATATCACATTTGGACATGTCGTGTGTGTGTGTGTCTGTCTGCGAATGTGAATTATTTTGAGTGTGTATGGATGTGTGTAGGTGTAGATAATTTTTTCTACTTTGAACTACTGCGTCCATTTATGTTATTCGCCGTTTCTCGGTATTCTCTATTCGGTGTTAAAGATTCATATAAAATGTACTTAAATTACACATATGTATTTATATATATGTACGTTGATATCGTGTACTTTGTGTGTGTGTGTGGTAAAGTATATCTTTTATAACATATTTACAAACATTTATTACATGGTAAACTATATTAATAAGACTTACAAACATTAGAGAGCAAAAAAAAACATGGTCGGTTTGAAAAAGATATACTGCGGAACATCAATTCAGTCTTGAGTGGCTGGCAGTGGCGTAGTGTGTTTATCCAGCTATATTTCTATTGTGATGTAACATTCTTTTCGCAGACATCGACTGAAATCATTCCGCCGACATAGAACAGTACGAACAGAGGTGTTTAATGAGAGCATCAATACGTACAAACAGTACGTACGGACAGAAACTAATGAGAGAATGTTTGTATCACATCCAACCGGTGACTTCTACGGCCAAGCCCGTCTAGCAGGTTGAAGTGTGTAACAAAACTCAGTATGGAGAATACTGTGGGCAACACTTGTTCTGGAACTGAACTTTTTTCGAAATTAGTTTTTCATCGGTCAAAGAAGGATGGAATATTCGAATGGCATGACTTTGATGTTTATAGACATAACTCTATAATGTTGATGTCATATACAATATTTTATTTTTTGTTTTTTTTTATTTAATTTCAATACAAAGTAAATTTGTATTCTAATTTTGGGTCCAAGGGTAAAGCGGGTTACTCAGACCATATGTCTAGATTTATGCAGCGACAGACCAAAGTCTCTGGTGGGAATCGAACCCACAACCCCCACGCCTACGGGGGCGTTTCTCTTTTTTTTATTTAAATTCAAACTATATTGGCAATTTCGTCAGACTGGCATGCTAGTGGACAAAACTCACGGCCTCCGTCATCGTACGGTGCTGACTGAAGAGAATGTGGTAGCCGAGAGCGTAAGAGTCAGTCCAGGAACATCGTCTAGCCATCGATCTCAACATTTCTCGCACCCCCCTGATTCGCATTTCGCACAAAGACCACGCTTCTTAGTTTGATCCTTCGAGCAACTTGAAATGGAGAGGATTTTCTTGAAAACTGGAGTCCCGATTAATTAATGATTCGGAAGCTAAAGGCGAATATCGAGCAGGTCATTTGTGATATAGTGCCAGAAATCGTCACCAAGGTTCCGGATAATTGGTTTGACAGGATACGCTAGTGCTAAGCTAGCAGAGGCAAACCTTACGAATGACATCGTTTTTCAAAAATAATGAGAATGTTTGTTCTTTCCATTAAATCGAATATGGAAACAAATATTTTTTTAATTTTTTTAAATTTGTTCTCTCTTCGTTTATTTTTCAAAATTTGCCAACTCCATAATTTCTGTGGCCACAACAGATAACAGCATAACTATGCACATATTCACATACGCATATGCAGTTGTGCCTTGTGACTACAGGTTTTGTTGCAACAATTTGAAATTGGGTTTTACTTAAATATGTGAAACTTTAAAATGAATTATGGATTTCTCAGAAGAGTCAATGCAGTGGGGCTATTTCGACTTATTTCAACAATTACTCCGAATACGCAAAACTAAGTGACTTTGACTGTGTCTCTTTCGACAAATTATTTTTACATTATTAACAAAGCGGTGATATTTGAGTTGTCTATTTCTGTTTAATTCACAATAAGCATTTCTATGAATTCGAACTTATGTGGAAATGCCACTGTCACTGAAAGCACACTGAAATTATACTCACCACGATTTTTCACAAACTCCTACAGTAAAAGTCAGGTTGACTTACCTGGAAATAGAAAAATGAATCATATAAGATTTAATTAAATTAAAACAAAAATATCTCTAAAAAATAGAACATATGCATTCTAAGTTGGATATTCGCAGAACGCATTCTTGCTTTTGTGCTGTGGCTCTCGGTTGCCATAATTACGACGGTAACGATAGTAACCCCATACCAATTCTCTAAGTTCTTGCAATTCCAGAATAAAGGAAATATCATCAAGAGAACTAAAGCTAAGACAGACAGACAGACCGACACCATTGACGAAGACTGACGTTGATGATGATGTTGGTGGAAAGATGATGATGATGATGATGCTGCTACTGCTTAGAAAACAAAAACGCCAGCACTTGTATTCGAGCAGAGCATCCTTACCAACAAGGTTCAAATACAAAACAAGAGGAAAAACAGAGAAAAGTTCATACTTGAATAGTATGAACGCATCATCACACATCTTTACACTGGAAATGATTAAGTGAATGGATACGAATAGAGGAAATCTACACACATGCACATACATACATACATATGTGTGCCAACGCACAAGATTACTTTACATTTATTAAGTGGAGTGGAAATAAGGGCATAAATGGGCCTTAATAACGTCTTGAAATACAGAAGAGTTAAAAAAACAACAACAAAATCACGAGAACTAAACAAATAGATAATTTTCTAGGTTTACTAAACAACTATAACTTCAGAAGATAAATTATTCCCATCTCAGTGATGCGATTTTAAATCCTATACGACTTTCTTCTAACAGGTTTACCCCCCTGCCCTAGACCAAATATTAAAAAAAAAGCTAATATATTTTTAAACATAATTCTAAACTTATAAAAGGTCCCTTTATTAGTGCTTGAGGGTTGTGGGTTTGGCTGCCATCAGGGACTTTAATCTGTCTCTGCATAAATTTAGCCAAATGGTCTTTGTCGCCAGGTTTACCCAAAATTGGAATATAAAATTACTTAGTATTGTAAATAAAGAAAAAAAATATAACTAAAATTAGTTAAGTGTTGTGACTACTAAAAAGCGTCCTAAGAAAATTATTATTTATAAAATATAATAAGTAATTTTTTTTAAAATAATTTTAAATGTGTGTAAACGCACCGGTTTACGAGTTGGCAGCGTGGGGTTGTGGATTGGATTCCCACCAAAAGCATTGGTCTGTCGCTAAATTGAAATAAATAAAAAATAAAAGTAAAAATAAAAATAAAAATAAAAATAAAAATAAAAATAAAAATAAAAATAAAAATAAAAATAAAAATAAAATAAAATAATAATACAAATAAAAAATAAATAAAAATAAAAATAGAAATAAAAACAAAAAATTAAAATTAATATAAAAATAAAAATAAAAAAAAAATAAAAATCGAAATTGAAATAAAAATAAAAAAAAAATAAAAATAAAAATAATAATATAAAAAAAATAATAATGTACAGAAAAAATATGATTAATGTACAGAAAAAGGTTAAAGATCGTCCGAAAAGGCCCCTTTTGAGACGAACCCTTTATTCCGGCTTTTGTGAGCATACGTATACGTCTACATTTGTAGTCTTGTTAAGGCAACTGTAGTTAGAATCATTCGAACTGAGAGGTATTAATTTCCAAGCTCGAATTCCGTTACGGAACGGATACGAGCAACACAAGACAGCCCACGCTGTTGCCACGCTGCCAACTGTTTCCAAGAGGAGTCTACTTCCAACTCTATTTTTAGTTTCAGATATAAAAATACTTGTGCCTACTCGAGTATATACACATGCCTCTATATATTAATATTATATTTTCTAACATTGTAGTAACTTAAAACTCTGATAATCTTCATAATGCTGGACTTTTACAGTTTTAAAAATCTAATAGTACGGTGAAGGGGAGAGTTTCAAAAAACACATCTCTCGAATATAAAATTACCTGTTACAGAAAAATATATTACATCGTGCTTCCGAATTTTTACATTTAGTTGAAGGAAATCACTTCACTATCTACATCTCCATATTAGACGTGTGAGTCATTAATTAGAGTAATAAAAAATGTATGTGGGGTGTAGAAGTCCTGAAGCCAGTAATCTATTTATGGAATGTCGAATTAATTAAAAAGAGTGCTGGTTTTATATGATAAAGTAGACAAAAACATTTGTTGAAATGCCAAAGGAATCTTTGGAAAAGGGAAGGAGAGCGATGTCAAAACAACCAAACATAAAGCGAAGCCTATGGGAATGGAATTAAACACGTGTTGAAAGGGAAATATTTTAAAATCACTGGTTTTCTTTGAAAATGTGACAAATAGTGTGGAAATTAAAATGACAACTTTGCGGTTTAATAGAAACAAAGGATTATACTTGTTCACTGTCTCCCCCAGGTTACAGCCTGTTTTTATTTCGTTTCGTTAAAATAACGAACAGAAATTCTCAATTAAATTCTAATTGAAAAATTGTTCTTCTGTATTTTTCTGTGTATTGTCTAATTGCATTCGTTGGAGTTATAGAAACACAATTCAGTTTCGTTTCGGCTACAGACGTTTCTGTTCGTCTCAGACGTCTACGCTTTATAAAAACAGGCTGTAACTCTCTTTAGTTGTTTCTCTCCAACGGAATTTTTCAATATATACAGTACCACCTCACCTGCATTTACAGATTTATCGCCAATAAATGCTCAATTATATTTGCTCTCAGTTGTTATAGCCGAGACAGGGTACTGTTCTTAAAAAGGTTGCTAATCTGAAAGTAGCAACGATTTGTTAGCACCATGCTTGTTTTTCTTTCCATAATGCCATTCTATGTGATACGAGAAATAGTACCCATTTACTCTGACGATGTCAATTTTGTCTCCATACGAGAGAAGGGTGTGGCCTTTTGTTTTGTGTAATAAATTCGGCGCTTCGATACCATTTTTACCCAGTGTCAATCAGAGAATGTGTCATTTTTACCCGCCGTGTTAGCTTCGATGGCGTCCTCACACTCTGTGTCGCAGCAATAGCTCATTTTTTGCCAGCACTTCAAACTGCTGATGTAAACCCGACGACCATGTCGTAAAAGCTTGCTCTCCAAAGTAATGTTCATTTTCATGGCAGCCGCCCTGTAGATACATCACCGTTTTTTTTTTTTGTATAGTCGTCCTTCCCTGTAATTTTCACGGCATTTGCAGGATGACAAACTGGTATTCTTTAAATACATCAGCCAGTTGATTCAAGTCGCCTGGCCGTGGAATTCATGGAAACTTTAATTATTTCTTTGACAACACAAATTCAAGGTCTTTACCGTGTGCCAGCAAATGCAATTATCAGAAATGTCCTTTGAATTAAACATGTGAGCATTCAGATAAATAGAAAATTTTAATCCTTTTCACATCAACTCCTTTGGCAACAAAACTTTACTTTAAAGTGCTTAAGTCTGTGTATGTGTGTGCGTTGCTTTATCCTTGTATTGAATATGCCTTTCTGTATGACAAAGAGTGTGTATGCATGTCCTTGCTTTGTGTTTGTGAGAGTACGGTTTTTTATACTCCACCACCACTATCTCATTTCTATGTTATCTGTTAATTGAAACTATTAACACTTGCTGTTTATATATGAGTGTACCGCTGCCGTTTTCATCCTTTTCATAATCGCATCTCGTGTCCTTTGCCATCATCATCAGTTTTGTGTGTGTGAGTGTGCTCTTTGTTCTTTGCTTTAAGAGAACGTGAACGCCAAGTACACTTTTAATTGAAAACTATTTTTTGTTCTTTCTTTCGCTTTTTTGCTTTTTAATGTTTTTTTTTTTTTTTTTTTGTTAGTTATGAGTTGTTTCGTTCGCATAGTCGTTTCTTTTTAGTGCTGCTCCTTAATGGGACGATGGAAGATCTTAGTGTGATACGAGTATTATCGTATGGCACATTTTGAAAGTGTTAATGCGGCTCCTTATCTCATTTGATAAAGTGCTGAGATATATTTTATAGATATTTCACAAAGATTATGAAGCAAACGAGCTAGGGAGAAATTCATAAGGATTTTAATTAAATTGAAAAGAAAACTTTACTCCTTTTAATGGAGTTAAAAGGACTTTTGTTATGGGGTTGCTGGTATTGTAAAACTTTATATAATGCCATACTCCAGAACACCATTAGTTTACAAGCAATTATAAAATTGTTTCTAATATATTTGGATTTGGATTAAATGAGAGCAATATGCTTCATTACTTTCACTAGTTTCCCACAGTTCGTATGTATTTGACTGAAGGGAAACTTCACAGTAATCTGTGAGCTGTGAGCAATATAATTTCACACTCACTAACCGGGAACAACTTTGTAATGCCGGCTTATAATATAAATTGTCATTTGTGAATTTTTTTAAACGTTGATTGAACGCAACTACCGCCCCATTAGATTCATACAAGCTTAATTCAAATTTAAAATCAGTTCATAAATATTGCCTACTTTTAGGGTTTCTCTTCAAGCAAGAAATATGGTATTTTTTCAGGAGCACACAAATTTTTAATACAATTCTCAATATTCCGCATTAGATATTGACATGAATTTAAATTTTAGAAATTACATAAATTGACGACCGTTCATCTAACTCATAGTCTACGAGTGACGAGTAAATACCCCAAAATGACCTTTAGTCACTTTACATAATGTTCTAATCGCCCTTTTCTTTTTTCAACAATTCTTCCATTCTTGTTATATTTATAATTATTTCATTTTAACCAAATTATCTTTCTATTTAATCAGCATTGCGGGTGAAAAATGTAAAAGGTAAAACTGTTGAAAAAAACTGTTTGAAATCTGGGCATATATTTTAAATCATGCCCAAGCTTAAAGCTAAAAACCGCCCACGAAGTATTATCTCACTTGTGTCCCTTTCCAAGGAGACCAAAAAAAAAAAACGTGACATACTTAGTAACAAATTTATCAAATAACAAAAAAGTTTTTGTTTTACCGTCTTTTTCGGAAAGTTTGAATGAAAGTAAATATTTGGAAATAATTTCGGGGAAATTTCGGTGTTTACGCTTATTTACTAAATAGTTTTATTTGGCTTTAAAAACGTTTCTCACGTTTCTGGAAACGACTTTTATTCTGTTTACCTTTGCTATTTTTGTGTTGCTACTCGGCGTTTTTTCCTTTTGTTATTTATAGGAAGTGGCAAAGTCCCCAATATACTATAACGTCGTGGCAGTATAGTTTCGGCAATTCTCAGTTCAACTTTTTGGTTGTTCTTGCTGGTGCTGTTGTTCCAGCAACACACATACAAAAAGAAAAAACAAAAGCCAAACACTCAGAGCACATAAGTGTTACAAAACGGTCTTAACCTACAAAAATGATATTTGTGTTCGGCTGAAACAGCAGCAGGAGTTTGACTGCACTAGGTTTGTTGGAGTGCTCATAATGTTTGGGATGATGAGCACACCAACAAAAAAAAAGGGACCAAACAGCACTTAAGGGCATACAACAAACAAACATATGAGTTGGCTGTGGTAAACAAGACGGCACAGACGACGAAAACGACAACGACAGGAAAAGGGACATAATGATGCTCATCTTTTATTAATTTTTCATGTTCCTTTTGGTTGTGTGTATGTGTGTGTGTTCCTACATCGACACTCATACTTGCCAAAGCAAAAGAAAAATGCTTGGACTTGTTTCGGGGCTTTTGGCTATAGATTCAGCTCGTTTTTATTGGTCTTTGATGTTGGTGTTGTTTTAAGGCCATACATTGTCAGGGATGATCCCTTTCTGTCAACAATTCAAAGTTCAAGCAGTGATTTGCTAAGGAATTTATCACGTATCCCATACTTGTTGTAGAACAACGTTTCAGGCATAATTAAGGAAAAATATAGTTTTGAAAAAAAACAGGACATCCGAGGGCACACAATAAGGGGACTGTCTTCCGTCTTAAAATTATGAAATGTCATATTCTCATGGCCAAATGTTTGCCAACAAATGTTGCTTATTTAAGTCGAGAAGTTCTTGACAATCGGAATCAGAAAGTTTTGATTGACATCTAAAATATATCCGTTTTCGTTCTTATTCCAATTAAGGCATCTTAAAGAGAAAAATACCCAAAAAAAAAAACTTCGTTTTACAGCTTTTCCACATTTTCATCATTATGGGTTTGTAATTTTTGTTGGCAATTTATGTGGATTTTATTTAATTAAAATACAAAGTAAATTTATATTCTAATTTTGGGTCCAACGGTAAACCGAGTGACGCAGACCATACGGCTAGATTTTTGCAGCGCCAGACCAAAGCCTCTGTTTGTGCTTTCTTTAATCTCATCCGGCCACAAAAAATCATTTATACCAGTGCACGACGATCCCATATTCGAGTTCTTTGACCAAAAATGTTTTTTTTAGGAGACACTTGAAGCTTTGAACACAATTAACCCCTTGAACACTGAGCAGAGCTAAGAGTTATTCTGTAGTAAATTTCCCAGTCATATCTGCAAACCCACCCTTGAGATTTTAAACATGTCTATTTACCGACTAACATAACATTTATTTCCTTTAAGGCTGCATCGAACAAAAATGTAAATTAACTAAATTCACCCATTAAAGCGACATCATGGCATTCCAGCGAACAACAACATCTTAAGGCTATTTGTCAAATCGTCTTCGATTTTTCGACAACCCTTCTCGCTCTTGCCACCACCACAAGAACGACATATTTATGGCATTTTTTCATTCTGCTATCCTTTGGCGCTGTTGCTTCCTATTGATATTAACAACCTCGACAAATTTTTATTAGATATACTAGGCGAACAAAACATAAAACCGTAGAAGGGGTGCCGGATACGAAACATTTACATAAAAATAAAAATGTCATGTTCATTACTTTCGTTTTTTCTTCCTACTCGAGCTGTAGCTGGGGCAGAAGGGTTTAGTGCGAGCCGAAAAAAAGGCCATGCCAAATACCGCAACCTTTTGTGTTGGGGTCGCTGCCTGATTTGCTGTTGATTTTTTTCCCAAATAAAAATAAAATTAATGCTTTGTTAAACAAAATTTTAACAGCATTTTCTTTATTTAAAGTTAACAAATAACGCACACACAATTCCATGCGTGTGTGTGGGAGAGTGACTGCAAACCTTACTTAAAATTTCACTTTTACCCGGTCGTAAATTGAAAATGGATATACAAAGGGATTCGGTATCCATATTGGGGTTTGGGTATTTTATCAGACAGAAACCCTCACCTACGTTGAAGTTGTGAAAGTTAATGAACCTGAATAATTAAAAAGTGTGTTATTTAAAACTAATTTAATAACAATTAATTAACCATTTCAAAGGTCTGGGCAAGGTATTTAGTATCAAATTAACAAAAAAAAAATATATGTATACTTTTGAAGTAAAGACAAAAAATATTTCAGTAGTAAAATGAACACAAATTCAATAAAACATACATCAGTAAAAACATTGTGTTTCTTGAAAATTGTATTTATGTATTTTCGAATCGGCTGCATCGAAATGATCCATTAAGTCCATATAGAGTCAGTAAAAGTATTCCTTCTTCATTCTCTTAAGACTGTCTTCATAGATTTGATGAATAACTTTCACGAATTGTTAGTTTCGGAATAGAAGCGGGACGTATTTTCGTATTCATAGAAAAATGCAAATTTTTTGGGATAAATTATCGGATGTTTATTTCATAATAAAGAGGAAGGTATGCCGTTAGTAATGAAAAACAACATCGGCCAAATGGCCACCACGCCACGCTTACAGGACCATATCCTTTTTATGAAATTTTCCATAACCAAATCGCAAAGTGTTTGCCCTATGTCCTCGATAGCCGCACGAATTTTATCTTTGAGGTCTTGAATGGACGCTGGCTGGGCTCTTGGCGTAGACCTTATCTTTCACATGGCCCCAAAGGAAGGAGTCGCAAGGTGTTAAATCACTAGATCTCGGTGGCCAATTGTGATCACCTCTTCGAGAGATAACACGATCCGGAAACTTTTTAGTTTTTCGAACTGTGACTGCAAGATTTTCACCATTTTTGTAGTGAATTTTAATAATTGCAATGCGTTGTTGATTGCTTGCAATCGCGTAGTTTCTACTTGTCAAATAACAGTAATAATTCAAAATAACACCTCTTGTTGGAGAACCCTGTATAATGTTGTTAAAAGTAACGGCAAACAAGCCGTTTATCTTTTCACAATTTGTCATTTTCATTTGTGAGAAATGAGATATTATTTCGATTATTAAAAATGTCCATAAAATGTATCCATTAATTTGGAAAGTTGTCTCTGTGAAAAAGTCATGGAGAATTTCATGAAAAAAATAATGGCCTGTCATCAGAGTCGTCGGGGCTTTTAACAAATATGTTGTTCCATTCTTAATCAGAACATGTTGTATTTGCAATCGAATAACAAAAATCACAACTATCTCAAAAATACGTGTTCTTGTTTTAAAATGACAAAGTTTTTTCATACTGAGCCATACAGAGGCGAGAGTTTGCCAGCGCTCTCAGCATAACTTTCCAAATTGAAATTTCCATTGTACTCACTTAACAAATAGGTTGATTTCAAAAGAAATATTCCACAAAAGGGTAGTACACACATACAGATCATTAAAAGCTACATTCAACAGCCCCCAAGGTATAACAGGGACAAATTTCGCAAACAGCGATGCCTTTTCATTTAACATCTGTGACATTTGCAAATTAATAATTTATTTCATCTTTTTTTTTTGCATATCATTTGGTTTAACTTTTTCAAATATTTAACAAATTCTCATGTTTGTTGCTTTAGCTTGGTGGGACCTCATGAAAATACGACCTTAATGTTTAGCATGATAGCAGCCTCCAAGGTATGCCATAAAACGTGGCACTTTATAAAAAACCAAATAATGCATGCATTTGGGTAGGGACAAATTGTTAAACATATGCTTAAACGGCAACATTTTTTTATGGTTTGTATAAAAAAAAAAAAAATAAATAAAAAAACATAATATGTTAAACCACCCACAATTTAAATCATTTTAATTACAAAATAAACACATACGGCTTTCGTGGTATTTCACCAGTCAGGGGGACATGTAGCAAACTATGCTGCCTACTTTCAGGCAAAACGGGGAATATAAATACGTACAACAACATGTTGTTATTATATTATACAATATGCATGAAATACAACTTTAAAGTAACTTTATGCGCGACGATTCTCTGTATGAATTACAAACACCGAAAGAAGGACTTTGTCTGGGGGGGGGGCGACAAAAAAAAGTGTGTCACCGAAATGAGCAAAAGCAGCCACAGAAACAGGACAACAACGAGTACGACGCAGAACAGAGAACTACAGAGAAAATAATTAATGTTGAAATTTAATTTGCCGCCTTGTTAGGTTTTATTTTTCGTACTTTGTTTACGATGTGTGCAGTTTTACGATTATAACTGAGGGAGTATTTAAAGAAAAATATATATTTTATCTACTCTCTGCTGAAATATAAACCCGCTTTTACATCTTCCATTTCCATTGACTCAAAGGAAACCGGCGTGGCGGAACATACTCACTTTCCGCAGATAAAATAACGAACTCGCAGCAGAATATCATCATTTTAATTAAGTTTGAAGAAAACCGAAAAAAAAAATGTATAGTGTACATTACAAAAACTGACAGCAGGACAGAGCAAATGTTGCCCAACTAAAGCCTAACCAAAAATTACCCAAAAACAGATCAAAATTGAATTAATCACATATTTGAGTCTGTGTGTGTAACATCGACGTTACCAATTTGATTTGCTCGAAAAATTAACAAAAAGGCTTATAAATGATCATAGGAATAAATATTTTTTAATTGTGAACATTCATAATTTGCCAATATCCTACTGGGACCTACTGACCTAACATATTTTAAACATTTCCATTATTTATTGACACCGATTTCATACATTTGGCTGCCTCGACTAACTTTGCATCCTGTCACTCGAATTGGTGACGGTTTTTGGGCTTCATCTCAATATTCGGCCTGAATTTAAAGTTGTCAAATCGCAGCTTCGAAATGTTCCATTGGCATCGCCGAATCGGCTGACAACACGATTACCAGTACTTGGTGCACAAGGTTTTGAGTGCGGCGCAAGCTGTGTGTCATCGTGCTGAAAGCCAAGATCGTCCTAGTCCATATTTTCAGCATTGGCCACAAAAATTGTATATCAAATTTCTGTAGCACTCACTGAAATTGAGTTTCCAGCAGCAGTTACAAAGAACAATGGATGAATGATATCAACGCTCTCTGAAAGTGACAATAGTCTTCGAGACAGAAATTCGCTTCGTCTGAAAATATAATTTTTCGAGCAAAATTTTTGTCCATTTCGAAAACGTAGCAACTACTCAGTGAATGAGACCTTCTCAGCGAATAATGCAAGATCTTTTTGCAAAATTTCAGGCTGGTGCATGGAATGCTAAGACGAGTTTGAGCACAGTACGACGACGGGCTCCATCAGTTTTGTCTACTAGCTGGCCAGTCTCACGAACTTTTTGGAAATAACTTTACACATAGGGTGCCTAATTTCAACCAAAACTTATTTTCAATAAACACTGTTTTTTGAAATAACTTTTCATTATTTTCCAAAGTTGACGACTGACAGATATATGATACTGACTGGTGAGATTTCTAATGGTTAAGAGCGGTAGATGTATCTACCATTAACTGTATCCTTTGCCCAAAAAATGTTCGTTAATGACAAATATAATTCCTCAAGCTGATTTGGTGTCAGTTCGAAACCGTACCCAAATATTGTCAACTCCGGAAAAACCTAAACACCACATAACAAAAGTCATCCACTTGAATACATTTAGCCTTGTCTGAAAAGCCTTTTTTTTATTCCTCAGTTTGGCAACACTACCAAAATATATATACTTTTTCACATTTCTCCCTCTTCCACGGTCTGTCACTATTTTGCTGTGTATGCCTTACAGCTGCTCCACTAAATATTTCGGGGGAAAAGAACTAAACCACATAATTTTTGGCGGCGGCGGTAGCATACTTTTGGGTGTTATCAAATACAAAATTCCATGAATTTGTATGACTAACATTTAAAAATCGTAAAAGATTTTTTTTTTTGTTGGTAATGTTTACCATTTTTTGGAGCTCTCAGATCGTTCACTCGCTCCCTCGCTATGACTGTATATGTGTTTGTAAATAATAAAAATAATGAATTATCCTGCCACACCGCCCTGCCACAGCCACTATTCACTGTGCACCATCATCACACCAAAACACTAATAAGAGATTTATGATGATGAAATTGCCAAGTATAATTCAACGTTATACACTAACGCCATAAAGTATGCTGTTATAAAAATGATTCAAATTATGCTACTTTTACGATTGTTTATTTTTATAATATTTTTCTCGTTCTGTTTCGTTGCAGGTGAGTCGTCATAAAGTAATGTCAATTTAAATATGAAAATGAAAATGGTACTGTGAAGCAAGCAGGGGTTAAACGGCTGCTGTGACTGCTTGTGCCGGGAAAGAAAATTGAAATTCGAGGTACACTCAAAAGGTAGGGTGCAACTTACCCAGCTGTAGTGTTAGTAAAAAGCCTTTTGATTCTCAAAAAGAGATGTTATTCGGTATTGCGGAAGCTGTCACTTTTGAAGCTTTTATTCTTTTACATTTGACAACAAGTCATTGAAATTATTAAAATTCACTACAAAAATTCACTCGCAAAACTAAAAAGTTTCCGGATCGTGCTATCTCTCGAAGAGGCGATCACAATTGGCCACCGAGATGTTGTGATTTAACACCTTGCGACTTCAGCCTTTGGGGCCACGTAAAATGATAAGGTCTACGCCAACAGCCCAGCCAGCGTCGATTCAAGACCTCAAAGATAAAATTCGTGAGGCTATCGAGAACATAGGGCAGCCACATTGCTATTTGGTTATGGAAAATGTCATAAAAAGGATATAGTCCTGTAAGCGTGGTCGTGGTGGCCATTTGGCTGATGTTGTTGTTCATTATTCCTCTCTATTATTAAATACATATCCGATCATTTATCTCAAAAACTGAAATTTTTCTTTGAATACCAAAATAACACCTCATGTTGGAGAACCCTGTAGATATGTGCGAACGATTTTAATGGAATTACTTTGCAGCAGATAGATAAATCTATAAACTGGTGATATTGACTTATAACACACTGTAGCCTACAACTAACTACCAGAACCTTTCAGTCGTTACATCAGTCTTTTAAATTTCCCTGCCAAAACATTTATCATTTACCAATTTCATCAGACCTCCCCCTCATATCGGCTGCAACCTAAATACTTTATTTATTTTAAAACAATTTCCATTTAACTTTATTAGATCAGGTGTTTGTTTTACAACGAAATCCGGCCCATTATACGATTGCAACACAATATTCTTTTGTACATTTCTTTGGAATATATTCTTTTTGTTTATGATTGCTTATGTTCATTCAATTTAATTCCATTTCCGTTATTTCCTTTCATGCTCTTGTTGTTTTGTTTGTTACTACAGTTCATTGAAATAATTCCATTCTCATCCTCAATTTGGTCTAATCAAGCTAAAAATAATGTCTGCTTGTTTGCATTACAATGCCGAAAAGTATGCTACACCTTTTGGAGAAAGAAAAAACAAGTAGAACTACAACGGCAAACGAACCTTGTACAACATGGTCCCTAGAATACTGTATGCAAGATAAAGCTCTACAAATGAACTGAAGTAGAGGCATAAAGGGAAACATTGATGTTAGGAAATTGAATTTCGTACAGAAGTAGCTGATAAATTATAATTTACAAAGAGATAAAATGAATTGATGGCATGCAAACAGAAAGGAAAAAAACATGTGCACTAAATGAAATTTGTATATGAACAACTGAAAGTATATCCGTAGGAGCATAAGTAACATCAGAACTGAGCATGTTTTTTGGCGTTGATTGGATTAAATGCTTTGGCAGATTAAAACATGAAAACAAAATTTGCTGTGTCGAGAGCGATATTGATTTGTAATGTAATATTTCAATTAAGGTTTACCACGAAGTCAAGAATGGAAAAGATGCCAATCATATGGGAGATAGAACAAGAGTGGGAGAAATGAAATTAGTTTCAATTGCTATGGCCACTCTTACTTTTCATTCTTAGCATTAACAATATCGAAGAGAAAACTTTTTTTTTTTTGGTTTGTTGAACTGTAAAACACTTATTGGATGTCGAAGTACGAAATGTCGTCAACTTTCTTGTAAATAAAATTTTTTAATTTATAATATTTTGGGATTAAGAGCGTTGGACAATTTCCTTTCGAACTTCATTAAAAAGCTAGTTTTAAAAAAAAAGTCGCTTACTTGTTTTTTGCGGCAATGACTCGGTAAATTGTTTAAACCTTTCTTATTTTTTAATATAATTACTGTCATCTATAACTTGTTGCGAAGTATTAAAACTTTGCCTATGTCAACATTCAATCAACACCGCCCTTCCTCCGTAACGTTGAAGTGTAACTTTTTCTCTCTCTCTGAAAACTTCATGAATAATGAAATATATTTTAAAAGTTCTTTTAATTAATTAACAGAATTACTACTGCCTACCTTTTTAACAAATTAGTTACCATTTAAGAGAATACAAAAAAAAAATGTTTAACTGAATAATTCGAAGAAAATTCATTTCCTTTTCTTGTGACTTGCTGTTCATCACTGCTAAACAAATTTCCACGCCAGTTTCCGTTCTTTCCAGTTTGTTCTGTTTGTTTGTGTGTGTGTGTGTGTGTCTTTAATCGTAAATGTACATACATATGTTTGTTAGTGTGTTGGAAAAGTCATGAAAGGAGCAAAATCTCTCAGAGGGAAAAACGAATGTTTAAAGGAGCTAAAATGATTTACTTGTGCTTTTTAGTGTGTTTGTGAAGGCACCGCCGCCGTCATCCTCATAATACGTACAGTGTCTTCGAAACGATCAAATCCATTCTTGATGAATCTGATCCATATAACTTCTACTAAAGGGTTTTCCAACAAGATGTGTTATTTTGAATCACCCGGTATTTCGGTAGCCATTACTAAAAATAAAAAGATGTACGCTTCAACAACGCATTGTAATTATTAAAATTCACTACAAAAAGGGTGAAAATCTTGCAGTCACAGTTCGCAAAACTAAAAAACTTTCGGACCGTGTTATCTCTCGAAGAGATCACCACAATTGGCCACCGAGATCTTGTGATTTAACACCTTGCGACTTCTTCCTTTGGGGCCACGTGAAAGATAAGGTCCACCCCAACAGCCCAGCGTCGATTCAAGAGCTCAAAGATAGAATTCGTGAAGCTTTCGAGGATATAGGCTAGCCACTTTGCGATTTGGTGTTGGCAATTTTCATGAAAAGGATATGGTCCTGCAAGCGTGGTCGTGGTGGCCATTTGACTGATGTTGTTTTTCATTAATAACGGCATACCTTCCTCTTGGGAAACCCTTGGCAAAACCTTCCTCTTGGGAAATGAATTCGAATGTCTGAGTCTTAGACTGTGATCCACTCGAGTACCAATAAACCAACAACTGTCATTTCTGTTCGTTTCGAGTTACTCTTACGCAGAAAAACGTTCTGGTTCTCAGCTGTCTAGTGAGAACATTGTTTCTTCCGTTTAAACTTTTATAATGGGCAATATTTAGGAGAGCACTCCACCATTCGCTTTAAAATTATATTAATTGTATGGCATAATTTCGTGGTGGCGCAAAAGTAATCCTCCTATCAGAAAATGCTATAAATTTTGCGATTGGCCCCTACTGTCAGTGGCAACTCTGGCGGCGGCCATTTACATGACATAATATTCTCGACTTGATGTAAAAAAAAATTAAAAGACCAAATAAAAATAATCTACAAGAAGAATCAAAGTTTTTAATTTTTTTTTAATTACAGACAAAAAAAATTGGAGCGCCACGGTGTGCGAGTTTGTAGTGAGCTGGCCTACCAGCGTTGGGGGTTTTGGTTCGGTTCGCACCAGAGCCTTTGGTCTGTCTCTGTATAAATTTAGCCAAATGGTCTTTGTCACCCGGTTCATCCAAAATTATCTTAATGTATATTTACCCTCGACACTGATTTACTGATACACTGATTCACTGACTCTGTCACGCAGTACGTAGGAATTTAAATAGGCATTCTATATTCTATATAAATTCTATAAATAATAATAATAAAAAAAAATAATTTTTTTTTTTGTACAGAAATTGTGTTTTCCCCAAATTTTTTTTTTTACAAATTTTTTTTTACAAAATTTTTTTTTCCACATAATTTTTTTTTTCAACAAAAAATTTTTTTTTTCAACAAAATTTTTTTTTCCAGAAAATTTTTTTTTTCAACAAAAAATTTTTTTTTTAAAAATATTTTTTTTTTAACAAAAATTTTTTTTTTTAACAATATTTTTTTTTTAACAAAAATTTTTTTTTCAACAACATTTTTTTCCATATTTCAACGGGCGCCATAGGCGCATTACAACTTACTAGTTGTATTATAATTAATAGATACATTTTTCTATTCGTTTCGCTGAACTCGTAACAAGACTCCGTCTTCTGGAGAAAGCATTGCTCGTATAATCTTCTCCTCCCCCCCCACCCTTTGAGCTTCTCTACCTTAAAGATTCTCTCTCTTTATTCAATTGATTTAATTTGAAGTTGCTGTAATATTTGCAAAACCTCTTCACCTTATGAAAATACTATCGGACGGAGTAGAAATACAATTGTGTGCCACATAGTTTTTGCGGCAACCACTGTGCCCTGTCAGTGTACTTGTAGTCATCATTATGCAGCAAATTAAATTTGTGCTAAAGTCATTTTTTCACAGCATGCAAAATTGCCATACTAATGTCTAAGAATATGCCAAGATGAACGAACTCACCAGTGAATGTAGGAGGCTAAGACGAGCAGCAGCACCGAAAGAATGGAACTTGTTAGTAATCAGCGTTGGTATTTACACAAATTAAATTTCGCTCTTCTTTCTCGTTTTTTTTTCTGCTTCTCCTCAAAATGTACCCTGCTGCACTTGTTCGTTTTTTTTTTGCTTCCATATTTGCAGTCGCGTATTCTGGGCCGAAGAATTTGCGGAATTTTGTATGCGTCATAAAGTTGTGTTTGTTGGAGGCAAATGTTAAAGCGAAAGTGAAATGCAAGTTATAGAAAATGTTTCCCCCGGCAACGCTTAGTTTTCATATCCACATAACATGGTATTTAGGGGATGGAAAGTTTTCATTTCGTATCACAATTTTGTGAATATGGAGCAAATATTGTTGCATACCAGCGTTCTAGTTTAATTTGTGAAAACGTCCACGGTCTGCTGGGGGACATTGAATGTTGACAAAATACCCAAAAGGTGAATTGTATTTTTGCAGGAGCGCTTCCTGTCAACCTTATTTTCCAAAAAAAAAAATGCATGCTCTATCTCAGAAACCTGAGGACTAAATGACAATTTCAATATTACCTGGAAAGATAACATTGACCGCACAAAAGTAAAATAAATTCAGGCTCTAGCTCAGAAATGGAATTGGTGGATATTCGTCTTAATATAAAAAAAATAAAATAAATAATAAAAAATAAAAATATAAAAAAAAAAAAATATATTATTTGCATTAAATCCATACCATTTGGTTCAACGGGAGCGTATGTTCGTATCATTTAGAAACAATTGAAGCATTGAGAGACAACATTTGGCCAACATCGACTCGGGTTTTACCATTCCCAGGACAGTCTTCTGGATTTATCAATTATATTTGACAATTTATATGATTTTTAGCTCGCCATTAAAAAGTATTTGACACGGAACCAATCGTAACCATATCCTTGTGCTGAAATTTTTTGACAATGTTTTGAAATACTCCCCATACAGTGATAACTGTGAATCCAATTGCAACAATGATGATCGGATAATGATTTATGTTGGATCAGTATATTGGACAAAATCAAAAATCGATAACTCCTGACTTAATTAGTGATCTATACTGTTTATTAAGCTACATCTAGAAGTTGTCGCTGGCCGCTTTTTGTCAACCAGCCCATAGTAAATTCAAAGACCTCATCGATCATCTTTGGGCATCATTTAATTTTCAAATAACCCACAAGAAAGTCCTTATCTCTCAGCGGTTTTTGTAACCCAGGACTTGGTGGATTACTGAAAATGTCAATGAACTTTGATTTACCAAGTTTTTTTTTAAATTCCAATTTCCTCCACTGCATGAATCCTTCGAGTTCCTCTTTGAACTCAGATTTGAATTGAAGCAATTAGAAAATGTTCGCAATCGTTTTTAATTTTTAATAACTTTTGGTGACAGTGATGGATTTTCTCTGTTGCAGAGCCTCGATTTCAGAAGAACTGAAAAAAAGATTATAAAAATCTACACAGAGTGATTTTTAAAATAAATATTTGGGCACATCGCCGCTAATACAATTTAAATATTTCAAATCTAGAAAATATTTGGGGATTTAAACCACTCTGTGTCTCTGTCTGTAAATATTTAAAATGTAATTTATGTTTTTTTTTTGTTCACTCACACATTCCAGCTGTCATTAACAGTCCCAAATTTCTATGATGGAAATACGGACAATACAGCAAGAAAAAAAAACACAGGCATTACTAAAATGTATTCAAGCTCCCAGAGGAAAGCTGTCACCAACACTTAAAAAAAACTGATGGACATTAAACAGCCGCAAAACAAGGAAAAAAACCAACGTCTGACATCAGAAACAAAACAAAAGTCCTGATATTCGTTATGACCTATTAAATTTCCACAAACTAAATTATTACGCTCAAAGGGAAACGTTGCGTTAGGTTTTGTGCTTTGTTAACGTTTCTTTTTTGCCAGAGTTCATAAAATAGTAATGGTCAATATTTCTAAAGCAAAAGAAACATCAAAAAAAAGACAAGACATTCTGTTTGGGAGGCCTATTAAAAAATGCGCGACTTAAGACATTTTGGGGATTTTCCCCAAACCTAAATAAATACAATCGCTGCAATTTGGTCTGGTGCCTTTTTCATAAGATTTAATTTATTTATGTCTCTTAAGCATTTTGTTTTCTTATTTTATGATTTCTCTTGTTTAACATTTTGTTTGGCTGGGTGTTCTTCTTCAGTGGAAATACCGGCGAATTGTTTTTCGACAATACAATTTAAAACTTCTCACTGTGGAATCACCCAAAAGAACTCATGAATGCCCTTTTGATTGGCTGTCATCATGCCCACAATTCGTATGTCATCGTATATTGACAGGACAATAAAATGCTTATTAATTTTTCTTGAACTTGTAATAGAAAACGACAAGACCTCCTCGTGGCACTCTTGGAACTTGTGACCCCAAGTCATACGTTTCATAATACACAATAATGGCGGGGGGCATTTCGGCGTGCCAGTAATCCAATAGTTGTTCGATTTTTTTAGTGAAGTCTGATATCCTCTCGTTATCGTAAAAGTGACGTACGACGACAGTGACCTCTTATTTGCCACATTTCTGACATAACTCTGACATCCTGTCGGATTAAGTGCTCACATGAAATGATGATAGATGATGTGATATTATTGACATTAAATAAATTGATGTGGTGTTCCATGAGATACACTTGAAATAGTTAGAGAGAGAGAGCAGACATCATGCTGTTCAAGTAACTTATCCATTTTGTTGCTGTGAAAGACATAAAGACATTCTAATGGAAGACATAGTTATTTACTTCCATACTTAGCTTTAAATGTCTGTATGCGTTGTGAAGATAGTATTTAGGGAAATTCATGAACTGTCGTAAAGTAAAGTGTCGTAAATCGAAAAAGATGTTCTTAGTTTGATATATAGGGTTATCCAATTCGTGGTTTCCAAAGAATAGGGCTGGAATTCGACATCTGTCAAACTAAGTTGTTAAACCAATTTTTTTGTGGTTTATGGTTATGAAGCACATTTCTCACTCGGTGGATATGTTAATAAACAAAATTGTCGTATTTGGGGTTCTGAGAATTCTCAAGTTATTGAAGAGAGGCTATTACATCCACAAAAAGTCACTGTTTGGTGCGCTCTTCTAGTCCGAAGGTGTGATTGGACCTTATTCAAAAACGAAGATCTAACGACTGTCATGACTGTCAATTCGGAGCGTTATGGTCGTATGATAACCGACTTTTTTTGCCTGCTATTGAAGTATACGACTTTGAGAATATGTGGTTTCAAGAAGACGGTGTCACATGCCACACAACTCGAGCGAATATGCAAGAGACTTTTCACGTCCGCGTAATTTCTCGTCGTGGCGACATCATCTGGCCACCGAGATCATGCGATTTGACACCATTAGAATTTTTTTTGTGGGGCTACGCCATAGACCGCGTTTATGCAGATAAACCTTTAACTCTTGAGCACTTAATCATCAACATGACATTCCGTTTCATGATTTCTTGCTTGGCTTGTTCACAAGGGCTTTCCTAAACTACTTGTGGGATTGGAATTGGCCTATAATCCCACAACACTTCTAGAGTGAGTGCGTCCACCTTACTTTTCCCATCTAGACGATTCCATTAAAAGTGCCCATTTTTAGTTTAACGTCACTCTTTTTAAATATGCTTGAAGTTACACATAAATCAAATAAATTTTAAGTGAAACAATTTTAACATTAATATCTGTGATTTTCACGAATAACCCTTATGTTAGTTATTGATGTGAAAGTGCAACTTTTTTGAAGGGCTTTCCATTAAATAAAAATTGTTTTGACAAAAATTAAGTTAATTTTTTCAACAGAATCCACAATTTTATAGTTTATTTGTGTTCGCTATCCTGATAAGTTGACTATTGCAACAAATGTTGTTATTCGTGAAAAGCACAGACAATATTATGAGTATCCGAAATTCAAAGAATACTTATTTACCTTAACATTCCATGAAGTAACAGACGGGGAACTTCTCTCGAATCAGTGAACTGTGTACGAAATAATTTGTATACTCACTGACCGGGACCTACTGTTTAAAGCCGGCTCCGAACGGCTAATGCTTTTCTAGAGAAGTTTTACATGGCTTAGAGATTGCTCTCTTACTCGTAAAGTCGCCAACATTTACGAGGTGGAAAACAGCCGCTGAAAAATGTTTGATGGTCTTACCCGGTTTCGAACTCGGGTTCTTCTGTGTGATAGTCGCACACACTACCTACCACACCACGGCCTTCAAAGAATGCAAAAGCCAAAAGTGAGCGTGGTCACCACCTTTGGATGTAACATTAACCACAACCTACTGAATTTTACAGGAAAATATTGTATGACACGTCTTGCAAAGTGAGTGCAGCCGACATATGTATGGGAGATACCAGAAGGGGCGTGACAAGACTTCCATTTTTTTTCTCCAAAACTTTATCCAGTTATAACTTTATTAACTACCGAATTTGGGCAAGATCGCGTTGGCTGTATTGATATTATTATACGATTTCCAAAGGGGACGTAATGGTGCATTTCTATGGAATGTATCCTTAGGGGTGTGGCCATGTAGCCCATATACAGTCCCACAAGTAGTTTTGGGAAAATATTATCTCTTGCCAATTTTCAAAGCAATTGGTTAATTCTTTCGAAAGCTATCGTGCGAACCAGACGGACGGACGACTTAAAAAGTTGTAAATCGAATTTGGTTCAACGACACCTTTTCACCGCTTTCACCCATGTCTACATTTTTAGGAATAAGTCAAACACTTTTGAAATGCTAACATATTTTTTTAAAATTGTGTTTGGTTCAAAAAGTTTCCAAGCATTGCAATCCAGTATTTTACCAGTAGTTTTTCATTTGTACTACGGGCACCATGTGTTTTTTTTTTGGTTGAGTTTCTATAAGGTACGAACCAGCCCTACGTAACGTTGTTTTTTTTTTTTAATTGTTTATAAAAATGAAATAACAACTTCATCATGCCATCATAGAGCCCCGAAGAATGTAAATTCTCTCGACTTTCTTTTGTTGAGCATACAATAAATTGAAATTGGTTTCCCCCAACCATTCCTTTATGATCTGACAGTTCTCGTTATTTCTTTCTGTGTTACATGGTAATCACATTGTGGGTGTTTTCTGTTGTGCTTCTTTTTCATGGAACAACAAATCAATACGAATAATACAAAGTCTTATTGTAAACGTACATATTTTTCCGTTTTCTGTCGTTTTTTTTTTGATTTTTCAATCAATTTATGGCTGTTTTCGCAAACAATTGGTTTTGGTTATTGTTTTATGGGCGTTCTTTTAGTCCACCCACCCCCTGTTTTGTGTGCGTGTATGCTTTTCAAGTTAATCGAGATTTGTGGGAAATGTGGATTTTTTCCCTTCCCTTTCTCTCAGAATCATAATCATGATATGTTTTATTTAACAAATGTGAGTTTAAATAAATATTTTCTTTAAGAAAAGTAACATTAGATAGCAAGATACAAGTTTGAAATTGCATAATGCTTGTAAAAGTTTCCGAGAAAAGTCAAGGATTAGGAAGAGGACATATATTTTTGTAGAGAAGAAAAAAACATTTTTTTTTTGTTAAATTGCCCCAATTATGATCTTATTTAACGCCAGATTCTGAACCGCAATTTATTTTTCCCCTTTTGGAGGAGTAGCAGAAAAATCCTTTCTAAGGAAGAATTCTTTCCATATGTTATATCATCGCATACGTAAAACTTTATGAAGTCCTATAAATTTCCAACAGCATCAAAATGCAAACAAATTGAAGACGTTGAGCAGCGCTACGAATACACATTCATCCAGCACACAAATGACAAATAACTCCAGGTTTATCAACCAACGCAGAAAAAAAAGTTTATGTAGAAATACATACACACAAGGATGTGTGTAGGCTTTTCAAAGGACACCCACCGCCAAACCATACACAGAAATGTGTACCAACATAATTCCTAACGAGAATAACGACAAACTGCCAGCCAACAGGGCGAGACGAGATGACGAAAAGACGAATGATGTACATGAGAGGTATTTGTATAAACCTGAATATGTCAACACAATGCGATAATAATGTAATCAGTTCAAAAACATCTTGCCCAAAACCAACCAAAACTAAGTGACAAAAAAAAAACAAGACACAACACGTCAAGAAAAATTGTCAAGACAAACAATCCAAAGAAAAAAAAAAGCACGAAGATCACAGAAAGTAAACGAAAAAAGGGCGAAAATTTGAAAGCAAAATAAATGAGGCTGTTGGTGGAAACCAAACTGAGGGATGAGAGGAAACTGATTGCTTTTCTGGCTGTGATAAATTTCGTCACTAACATTTATTTAGGCTGACTTGTGAATGTTACAAACAACACCATTTAAAATTAGAGAATTTTATAAATTACCGAAACTGATTAAAAGCACTGGTCGGTCCTCTTTAAACAACGATAGCAATGTCTTATTTTAAGTTTTCCAAACAAAACAAAAACCCGTAATGAAGTGACCAGTAATGGACTCGTAAACACGTACTGCAAACAAGGACATTGTCATTTGTACCCGAAACGGATGTCACTAAAACATCAAGGTTGACGAGGTCAGCAAATTGCCATTCTTTTGGTCTTTGGACTAGTGGAGAGGTGTCCTAATGTGTCCTTATTGGTATGAAAGCCTTGCCACCACAGAGTAAAATCACAGTGTTGAATATTTACCATGAATGGTGTTCGAAGTTTTTATTAAAACTATATTTTCGCTCGGTAGTCAATAGCCCGTCAATCTTGTGGAGTGGGGCCCCAATTTCGCTTCCCTCGCTAGTCCATAACTTCAGTGCTAGCTTAATGCTGTCAACTAAAAAAATGTAGAAAAGAGCTCAAGCAAAAATACCTGTACATAAACTGCTAAGAAGAATATTTTATAAAAAGTCTTTGAACAATCTTTAATTAATTTGTAAATCCAACAAAACCCTGATTACATTATCTTATACTCTTAGACAAAACAAACATTTAGGGAATTCACAAGGTGTACTAATGTTGTAAGTTGTAACAAAGTACGAGACCTACAATAGTACGTATGTGAACAACCTGTCGTATGTGTATGTACTGACATCTAAGAAACGTACATTTTCAAACGTCAAATTTAAAAATAATAAATAATAAAAAAATTAGTTGAATAGAAATGCCTTTCGAAAGCGAAAAAAATAAAATATTAACCGCTTTATGCGAAAATTTTGCATTTGACATACTTATGGTTGAGTCAAGTAAGTGCTGGGTTCTTTATTTGGCTTGTTACAAAAAAAAAATTCCAGGTGATGAAGATGAGGAGGATGAAATTCATAAAAATTTCAGAATGAATATGATTTGTTTGATGAAGAATCGAAGAAGTGTTCACCTGGGACTACCTAAATCAGCGGCTTGGCAGCAGAAAGTTTTGGCTTCTTTCGACAACAACAGATTTAACCAAATGGTCCGGGTATCTCCAGCAGCATTAAGTGCAAAGCGTACCAAATAATTTCAATTGTACCAAAAATTATACAAATGTACCATTTCTTCCATCACTGTCCCTTAGTACGATTTCAAAACATATATCCAAACGTTGTACTGTCGTACAATTCTTTTATATGGAAAATATCAACAAAAAATATACAACAGTTGTACAGCTTTAGTACGTACGACACTTACAACACTTAGGACACCCTTGTGAACACCCTAATTGTCTTTTATCAATATCTCGTCGAAAGTTTCCTACTACAGTCGACTATGGATAACTGAGATTCGCTTAACAGAAAATATCGCACAACGAAAACTGAATGTACACAACAATTTGTTTCTGTGATCATTTCAAAGAAATCACATCGCTCAACTACAATTTTTTGTTTGTCTTTTTTCACTCATACCCCGATTTTTTTACCTAAAATATAGCAATATATTGACATTTACTGGAACTCTTTTGGAAAAAATGCATGAGCCAAAAAAACATCCTCCACCATTGAATGAATATGTAAGTAATCGCTACTGAATAAGAATCTGTAAGAATGAAACAACTTGGTGCTGTCTGAAGTCAGACGTCCTTCCACTAGTTGTTCGATATCAGTAAAGAGTCGGTTGTAGGAAAGTGGGCTGAAGTTCCCGAAGTCTTGGGTAGCGGCATAAGTGATGTTGTAATGGCTCCTCTATACTCTAAGGATTTGTCATATTGACTATCGCACAAAGTTTCCTATAACGACTCTTGAGAGAACGCATAAAGCATACATTTGATCTCATTTTTGTTTTATCATCATAAGGAGTTGCATATAGAATACCAACTTAGTCACCATTAATTCATGACTACAGATGCGTGTTTCCCTTACTGTGCCTTTAAGGACAACATTTTACACTTATGGAGTAAGTGGACCTGGATTCTGCTAATATTTCCGCACATGGAACTCTTCTTAACACTTTTTGTAAATTAAAACTGAACATTCCTTCTCCAAAGATATTTCGCACAAAATCTTACTGCAGTCAAATTCGATAGTTTTCTTCTTCTTCGTAGTTGTCCAACACAAACCACTTATAGCATTATCCCCGGCAACACAAGGCACAGTGGAAAGGCCTCGGAGAATGAACTACTAAAAATGCCATCTATTCCATAATTCGAAGCCACATGCAACAATAAATTAAACATTGTTTTGTGCCCATTCAACGGACTGTAAACATGAATACCATCACCCAGTTCCTCTACTATCCGTCTGCATTCTCGCAATTAGTCAACGGAATGGGTAGCAGCAGTAACGGCACCAAAAAAACGGAACAAGAAGAACTTGCGTTGTATGCAAAATGTTTTGTGCAACTTTTTTTTTTCTTTTTAGGGTTTTATTTGTTAAAAGGTTTCATGTGTCTGACCACTTTTTCGTTTTGTTCTGTTTTGCTGTTTCGTCGGCCAGAATATGCAGAATTTCCATGCACTGTGCAAATTATGCTTACACATCCATTGTGGCAAAGACACCGACCGAGTTCTTCTTCCTCAGTGGTAGCACTGGTCGGCTGTATGGTGTGGCAGAAACCGTAACACAAAAACCTGCAACGAACCGTAATGGTCAGTGAGTGAATGTTTCACAATAGTATAGATGTAGTATGTTGACATGTTGCAACATACGAGTATTCACCCTTGGTTGCACATGAATGCACCGCAAGTGGTGACAGTGGCTGAGAGTGGTAGATACCAACCAAACACTGGCAATACAAAGTATACGTTATTGTTTCTATGGAGCGGGTATTGCGTCACATTGCACTTCTTTTGTGCTGTGAGATCAAAACGTTACGTTTTTTTTTTTTGGGGGGGGGGTAATAACAATTTTGCAAAAATTAAATGCATTATTTAGACTGTGGCAATTTGTGTGAGCATTTTTTGGCAGTAAGGGCGGTGTACCATATACATGTGCATGCATATACATGCACCTGGCGAAAAGGTTTGCAAAAGTGCTTAGAAGTTATAGTAAATAATTATTTAGGAATGTTCGGATATTATGCGAATATGCAAATAAATAATTTGAAAAAAAATCAGCCAAATTTTTGGACAGATATTTCCTATTAGGTTGTTCTAGCTACTCTGACTTTACTTTTAGTTTTAACAAGTTAAGTGGACATGCCCAATTGTAGGCATTGAAATGAAATGTTAACACCCCTTGACAAATTAGTAGAATGCACTCTTTCCGTTCTTATGGACTAATTCAAATAAGAGGTATGGTCTCACAAATCAAATGTTTTGTTGATATCGGCCGTCTTACAGCCACGTCATACGGCTTTAATTATTTCGGTATTTATTTATGTCATTTTGGCTTCTATTCTTACCAATTTAACAATTTTCAGCTATTTCTCATATCTTCTGTTGGGATTTGGATTTAGGACAAAATTAAGGCAGTTTTTTATTTCTTTTCACAATTTACTTTGAACCAAGACTTTTAAAATCTGATAGTCGGCAGCAATTTCGAAGGACTACGGCAAGGCAGACGTAACAGACTCCGGTGAAACCAGTGAAAAAGTTGCAGTCGGGTAAACCGACTTATATATACCCTCACCCTCAGTAAAAACATACAAGTGTCATATTCCATAATAGCAAGCTCAATATTCGCATGTTATAGAAAAACTAGTAAGTTGTAATGCGCCTATGGCGCCCGTTGAAATATGGAAAAACAATTTTGTTGAAAAAAAAAAAAAAAATTTGAAAAAAAAAATTTTTCTTAAAAAAAAATTTTTTGTTGAAAAAAAAATTTTCCCTTAAAAAAAAAATTTTGTAAAAAAAAAAAAATTGGTTGAAAAAAAAAATTTTGTAAAAAAAAAATTTTTGTAAAAAAATTTTTTGTAAAAAAAAAAAAATTTTTGTAAAAAAAAAAATTTGGGGAAAACACAATTTCTGTACAAAAAAAAAATATTATTTTTTTTATTATTATCTTAATATATATTTACCCTCGACACTGATTCACTGATACACTGATTCACTGACTCTGTCACGCAGTACGTAGGAATTTAAATAGGCATTCTATAATTTTCTATTTTCTATAAATAATAATAATAAAAAAAATATAATTTTTTTTTGTACAGAAATTGTGTTTTCCCCAAAAATTTTTTTTTACCAAAATTTTTTTTTTCCAAATTTTTTTTTTTTAAAATTTTTTTTCAACAAAAATTTTATATTCCAAATTTTTTTTTTAAAAAAAAAAAATTTTTTTTTCAACAAAATTTTTTTTTTCCACAAAATTTTTTTTTTCCAAATTTTTTTTTTTTAAAATTTTTTTTCAACAAAAATGTTATATTCCAAATTTTTTTTTTAAAAAAAAAATTTTTTTTTTCCACAAAATTTTTTTTTTCAACAAAATTTTTTTTTTCCCAAAATTTTTTTTTTTTTAACAAATTTTTTTTTCCATATTTCAACGGGCGCCTTAGGCGCATTACAACTTACTAGTTATTTATAGAAAATTATAGAATGCCTATTTAAATTCCTACGTACTGCGTGACAGAGTCAGTGAATCAGTGTCGAGGGTAAATATATATGTATTAAGATATTGTAGAGTTTTTTCTCGAAAATTGTATGTAAGTACCAGAAGGGGAGTTGCCAGACTTCCAAGTTTTTGTCCGAAACTTTGTCTAGCTATAGTACAGAATTTGGGCAAGATCGCGTTGGTCATATTCCTGTACGTTCCTGTACTATATCGAGCCCTAACCGCGAAAAAGGCGCAAGCTCTAAGTGAAAATTTACAGGAGAGTTTTTTTTGTGTGATGTTTACGATACAATTGAATATGCTCTATCATTGTAAATATACATTTTAAACAGTTTTGTTTCTGTTAGTCGAGTTTGAGATCATTGATTATTTCTATTTCTGAGCAAAAAATGTTCACAAACGGCTTCAAGCAAATGTTCACAAATGGCTTCTCAAACTCGACTAACCGAAACAAAACTGTATGAAAAAAATAAATCAACAATACATAAAATTAATTTGAATTGCCGTACAAATTTTAAACACCTTTGTTAAGACAAATTTTTAAACATTTTTTTTGTATTTTCATAAATTTTTCTTAACAAAGCTGTTTTCAATTTTTATGAATATAAATACATTTTTAATATTTTAGTGTTAATAGCATTAGTATTAATCTGGTGAAGGTCATTAAAGTAAGGGCGCGATATTTTAAACACAAATTTGGAGAACACCATAACCTTTTCACTTCTGTCACAATATGAGAGAAATAACTGAGTTGTTATTCCAGATATGGAGAACAAAATGTCATGGCTAACATTTAGTTTTTTTTTTCTTTGACTAACACTCAGGTGTTGCCGCCTATGAATGTAATGCACTGTGTTAGCGATATGAAAGTAGGGTATTGGAGGGAGGATAGAGGGAGTAGTATTTGTTGATGTTTGCCTTGAATTTGATAATATTCAGCTGGTAGGAATAACTCTTGCTGAAAGATTTTTTCAAACGCGGCTAAATATTCTCTATAGTCCTTTGTAAATATTCATTAACTACTTTGAGGACAATGGCCTTTGCGTAAACAAAGACACTTAACTAATTTCAGAGGACGACAGAGGCTTCAAATATCATTTATTTATTTATTACTTACAATAGAAAGTAAATTTATATTATAATTTTGGGTCCAAGGGTAAACCGGGTGACAAAGACCATTTGGCTTGATTTTTGCAGCGACAGACCAAAGCCTCTGGTGGGAATCGAACCCACAACCCCCACGCTGATAGGCAAGCACGTTACCAACTCGCCTACCGGGGCGCTTCAAATATCATTTATGTATTAACGTCTACTTCATGGAATCCCTTTATATTTCACACTACTCGATATTTTCTTTCAGTCTCTTACACAGTAACCCCACCCTAATACATACGGTTTTACTTAAATGACTTTAAATATTTGCATTTCCCTATGACTCGATTATAAACTCTAATCACAGTTGCATAATGAACTGACAGGTGCGATGCGACAACTATGGTCTAAACCTCATTCCTTTGTTTGCCTTCATAGCAGATGGCGAAACGGACAAAGTTGGCATTTATTTAACGTTTAATAGAAAATGTAAACAGTCCAAAACGTTATTTCACGCATTATAATTTCTAAACGTTTTGCAAAATACCGAAAACCGCAAAATTGATTCAACGGCGAAATGTTGCAAATTGAGCAACCAAATGAAGTGTAATGACAACTGATGCCTCACGCACCCACCCACGCAGCGTCAAGTATATAAATAACAGCAACAACTACAAACACAGCATATAATTGAATTCGTGATCCAGGGGAGAAAAAAAAAACCAAAACAAAACCTCCAACTACACTAACAACAATTTGAGAATTGAGCGGAAATCATTTGACGCTATTGATTTGGTGGCAACAATAGATACTAATGCCACTACATACATGCTATGTGTAACTAAATAAATAAATAATTGTTAAACGGAAGCAGTGCCAGCAACAGCAACAAATAGTTTCCCGGGCATGAAGCACTAAAATAACAATCAATTGATCAGGAGGATTGGTTGGGAATGATATGCATCATATAGTGTGAAGCTATTTCATACGAGGTCGGAAGGCATCGAATGCCAAACATTAAATTACATTCCAGAAAAATGCACAACTCTTACATAACTGAAATATGTATTATAGAGGGAAGGACGAAGAACAAATGACAGAAATTTTTATTATCATGTGTCTCAGTCTCAAAAGGTAACTTTCGCTTTCAACAGCAGAAGCAAGAAAGTGAAAGAAAATCACTGCAATTTGTGTTTCATTGAAAGGTTTAAACACACAAACTGGAATTTGTTCGCAATGCATAGAATTTGCCTCATGTTGCACATTGGGCGTAGAAAGTCAGCAGATATACAATTGCATACGGCCCGCCAATGAAAGTGTGGTGTGGGCTAGGATGTGAAATAGTGTTTGGCCAATATTGTTTTAAATTTTTCTTTTCAGTTTTTATTATACTTTACCGATTTTTTAGCTGTTTTTTTTATATTTTCTGTTGTGTTTTTAAATATTTCACAAAGCCGAATTACCTTGAGACACGGCCAATTGAATATTTAAGATCAAAACAGTTTACAAATAAAATAAATTCACAATGTTAGAGGATATCTTTGGCCCAGCACCTTTTCAATTGTTGTGGACAACACCCATTTAGAAAGGGCGTAACTTGATTTTTTTCAAAATCGCGTTTTCTACATATTTTGGTAGACCATTGTCAAATACACATCAGGGCTTTCTGATCAAAAAATACCGGATTTATTGCCCTTTTGCAAAAGGGCGTAACCAAAATCCAAAAGAAAAGTTTAAAAAAATTAGTTTTAGAATTTAAATTGTTGCTAATTTTTATTTAAAATTTTATTTATGTCTGAAGTTTTTCAAATGTTATAAAGTTTTTACCTTCTCCTGTAAAGTTACGAAAATGCTAGTTACTCCCTTTCTAAATTAAGCCATCGATATCTTTATGTCTTTATTTTTATTTTATTAGTCATGCAAATATTATGTGTAGGTGGTCTAATCCGTTTTTTTTTCAGTTCTACTTTAACCGGTTTTTCTCCCACTGTGGCTTGTAGATTATGGCTGGTGCGCCAACAAAGGACTACATAACGGTATAGTTAGTTGCATCATCATGGCATACCTTTCGCAACATTCCATAGGATGCACTGCAATAGATTTTCGAAAATTTGCCATCTTTTTATAATAGCAAATTCCCCAGTTTTGTTCTTCTGTGTCAGCTACAAACGGCATTTTGGAAAGACATTTTCCACAAAGCCTTACAAACTACCTATAGATGATGCTGCAACAAAAGTTGCAACATTTTTGTTTTTGCAGCACCTTTGTGCAAGCTCAAAATGCCAGTCATTTCCCCACCCCCGCCCCGTATAGTTCACAATCAATGACGCGAGAGTTCTTAGCCTTAAGATACCAAACAAAAAAACACAACATGGAAAATAAGGAATAACGGAAAAAGTTTCCCCATATTTTTACAGCATTTAAGTTGGTTTAAAACATTTTGTTTTTGTTTCCAGACATTTGACGTGTAACCGTTGTACAGCACAAAAAGGGGAAAGCTCTGTTTGTTTAAGTGCACCGGGTAAAAGCGTTGAAGAACCATAAGGCAACTGTAAAATTGCCTCGAAAGGTGTCTACCTTAATTTAACGCTTCAGAAGGAACGTGGTATGTGCAACAATATGTTGTTATTTGTAAAGGGCGAAAGGACAGTACTTTCTAACAACAGCGACGATGTCTAAAGACGATAGTCCGGGCAGTGGAGTTCACAACAGGAGAGCCGAGGCTTATTGTGGCTGGTTTGGGAGGGTCAGCTACCTAGCCATTTTGTACTTCCATGCAACAAATTGAAAGTCAAAATTCAAATTAATATGTGACTTTTTGAATTGTTTTTCTAGGAAATGTTTTTTTTTTGCATTTCAATTGACTGGCATAATTTTCCAATACTTCAGTCAACTCCCAAAGTATTTTAAAAAACGAAAGACGTATTTTGCTGCTTAGTTGACGGAATTTGTAATAAATCGCTTTAAAAATGGTGAACATTTTTCATAAATATTTGTTTTTTTATTTTCATACATTTTCCTTAATCAGTTAATTAGTTTATCCGGGAGAAACTAAAAATCAACTGACAATCAACTCAGTTACAGGCTTATACTTGTTAACCGGATATTAGGATTTCCGGATCATACTACTCCAAAAAAATAAAATGACTTCCCAGGTATTTCATGGTGTGTTTATTTACTCACAGCTATTCGTTAATTTATCTGATCCCCTTATGAAATTCTCTAAACTAATTGTTATAACAAATTGTATTAAATCTTCCATTAGTTTGAAAATGGTACAACAACAAAAATGTACATGAAAACCTAGAAAAACGAACTACAGCTACGGTTTCATTTATTTTCATCCATCCTGTTCAGTAGACCACAATTTTCGCAATTTTTCAGACGAAACGTTTTGAATTGTACAAGCGCAGAGCACAAATTGTTGCAAATACGTCACTCCAAATTCATATAATTATATATAATTACGAAATAATTTGATGTAACATCAGCCATAACACCATCAACATAACAATTTCACATATGATGATGGCGGCACAGTGGTACTAAGCATAACAAGAAGTGACGACAAAAATATGAAACTATCTAAATGGTGAGACCGATCCAAGTATTAGAATATGGAGAAATTGTAACCAGCCCTTAAAAATATGGTTTTGAATCTGGTAAAATTCAGAATAAGAAAAAATCGTATATTTCTCAAATAAATGTCTGGCGCCGCGGTAGGCGAGTTAGGTAGCGTGCTTGCCTATCATCGTGGGGGTTGTGGGTTCGATTCCCACCAGAGGCTTTGGTCTGTCGCTGCAAAAATCTAGCCGTATGTTATGTGTCACCCGGTTTACCCTTGGACCCAAAATTAGAATATGAATTTACTTTGTATTGTAATTAAATAAAAATAAATGTCCGGATTTTGACTCCTGATGTTATCTCATAAAATTGTTAGTGATCCATTGCATTTTTTTTTTCATAAATTTATTTATTATATGAGAGAAAAGACTAGCAGACGACCGGCTGATAAGAAGGAATTTATGTTGCGGAGGACGTTATGTAGATAGACACTATGCAATTTCAATGTAGCCAAGATGGACTTTATTTCATGTAGCCATTGTTGGACACATTACAGAGGGGAAATATAGAGGGTCTGAGAAATACACAAAACATTCCACTAAAGTACACACGGGGATCTCAAATCCGTGAGCATAAAACTGCTGCAAAAGTAACGTGTTATTGCTGAGTGTGCCAATGAGTTGCCGGGGATTTGAGTTCCATTTTAGTCCTCTCAATAAAGCACAGGGAAAACAACATCAGCCAAATGGTCACCACGACCACGCTTACAGGACCATATCCATTTCATGAAGTTTTCCATAACCAAATATTAATGTGGCTGCCCCATGTCCTCGATAGCCTCACAAATTCTTTCTTTAAAGGTCTTGAATCGACGCTGGGCTGTTGGCGTAGACTTTAGAAGTCGGAAGGTGTTAAATCACAAGATCTCAGTGGCCAATTGAGATCACCTTTTCGAGAGATAACACGGTCCGGAAACTTTTCTCGTAAAAGAGCAAAGGTTTCGTTGCTTGTGTGGCACGTAGCACCGTCTTGTTGAAAGTAAACGTTGTCCAGATAAATATCATCCAACTCCGACCATGAAAAATCATTCATCTCTCTCTCTGTCTCTCTCGATAGCGCAATCCATTTACAGAAACTGTTGATCCAACCTCATTCTTTGTATTCTTACAAACTTCCGCCTCCGTTAAGTAGCTTCGCTAGCAGAACCACTTTTAGTACCACTGTACAATGACGGCTGGTATTTGGGCCACACACACACACACAAACAACAAATTAAACGAAACCCACCACCGCACTCATACACACGCAATCAAAATGTTTGCTACAAAACATACGAATAGAAATGAATTTGTTTTAATAAAACAAAAGCATAGAAAACACAACAGAAACAGCAGCAACAACAACAACAGTTTTACTCGGAAAATATGTTTCAAAAACTATATGCCAGTGCAAAATATGAGTGAGACTGCAATACATTTTGAAAAGTATCGCATTGCTCTGACGTTTCAAATAACTTTAGACGAAAATGAAACTGAAATAATGCACGCACAGTCGCTCGCAATCAGTCTTTACACCCACAAACATTCGACAGCCCACTTGCGGCATTTTGGCCCAAAAGTGGAATGTACCACAATGAAACGGAAACGGAGAAAAAGAAGAAGAACAAAAAAAGCACATTCTAACCCGTAACAAATTAAGGTCAACACAAACAAACGAAATATGCTGCTGCACTTTCTCGTTCTCGCTGTCGGTCTGGCAGCAGCCGTTATTGTGAGCTGTACGCCACTCTACTCTACTAAGCCGGATACCAGCTGAGGATAGAATAACATCAAAGCCAAAAGTAAATATTAAATATTATGATTAAAATGGAAATTATTCTCTTTTTGTTTTGTTTTTTTTTTTTATGTACGAAATCATAATTTTCCTTTTCGGTTCGTGTTATTTTTTCCCACCCAAATGTGGATTTAATTAAGGCATTAAAAATGAAAGTTTTCGGTAAAATATACAAAGAACAATACAAGGATGTGGTACGAAATACTCGCAAAGGTCTATACAATTTTTCTGTTGTTTTTTTCTGTTTTGTTTAATTAGAAAATAATTGGACCTTGAAAAGCAGATGTTTGCTGAAAGTCCCTGTTTGAAAGAAGGGAAATACACCAGCTGCTTTGTGAGAAATATTCTGACTATACTTTTCAAATAGCCTGCGATATCGTTTATGATATACGCTAAACGGTAGACTAAAAATCGTTTAGCACAAATGTGGGAGGTTAAGAGATGTGTGCATTTAGGTGTCCTTTCATCTGTGGTCCAAACGGAAAGAAAAAATGTCATTGAAAAAAATTATTAGGAATCTTGCTCTTAACCTGCATAAACAACAAATAAATATAAATGCACACTAACATAGCAGCAACTTTTTGGTCACAAGCAGTCTGGCATCCTTACAACTTTTTAAAATCCCACAAATTCTAATTGAACTTTTATGGCTTTTATGCAATTTTTTTAATTCTCGGCAATTTTCTTAAATATCTTTGTTTTTTGTTAATCTTTAAACTTTCGTAACATTACAAATTCAATTCAAAGTCCACATAGCAAGCCTATGTATTTTTTTTTTCATTTATTAAATTATAGCCATTGTTGTTGGAGAGTCACATTTAATAGTACGTGTTAAATGTTTAATGGGTTTTTATGATTCCCCAGACCGACTTTCGGCCTCTTTTCGCATGCCAACCTACCCTCAGAGGCAGGCGGCCCCGTTAGGAAGCCGACAACGAGGCCTTGCCTGCCACATGAATGGCAGAAACATCATCATCATCATAATCAACTCACGCACACCGCATACAAAACGGCAACAACAACGAATTGTCAACACACCGGGTTAAAAGCAGGCTTTATAAGAAAGCAACAGAAAGACAGATAGGCGAAGGAGAAGAAGAAGGGGGAACAAACTTATTTTATGTGTCACGTTCGAGAAAACGGATTAAAGTCATTTAAAGCATTACTTATGCTTTTAATTGCACTTTTTAAACAAAAACTTTTCAGAACAATTCCGCTCACTGCCCCTCATCTTAGTCGAGATTATGGTCCTGCCATGACGAAACGTTTGCCACTGCAAACAAACAAAATTGCTTTATTATTTACCATGTATTTTTATTAAATTGTTGAAAAGGCTATTCTCACAATTTCAATTTAAATATTGTATCAACAAAGTGCCCTTTTTGTTGAAAGTTATTGATTATTTATTTGTATGTGTGTGTTTTTTTGCACAATTCTGTTTCCAGCATTTGCCTATTGTTTTGAATTGGCAGGATTTATATTTTGTTTTGGTTATTTAATAATAAAAAAAGGACTTTTACATTTTTTTTTTGTTGCATTGTGCATATTTTATTTTTTTTGTATGCACATTGTTTATGCATTTAACCATTTTCAGATATTCAATAAATCAATTCAATATTTTAGATTTTTTCGTTTTTTGGCATTGTTCATTTTAATCCTACAGTTTAAACTGAAAGTTTATATGGAAATGGTTCCGACTTACCTTTAAATAGTTTTCGTTGTTTCTGCAATTGAATCTAAAATTGAAAAAGAAATACATTTAGGTAATTCTACAGGTGTGTGTATAAAGGTGGTGAAAGGTAAATTTTAGTGTACTATGAGATATAGAGTGAGTGATTGATTTTAGTCATGATCGTGATAAACTTCTAATGTAGATGATGTTGTATCGTCCATACCCCTGGATTCCACAATGGGGGTATAGTAACATGATATAGAATTTCTTTACGATTCAAATAAGTTTCTGTTCACTATGTACAGAAATGCATTTTTTCTACCTAAAATTACGGGTCAATGTTAGTTAAGACGCCCTCCAGTGCAGAGGATTTGAATTTCAATTCTCCTCTTTATTCCTATTCATCATTAAAATAAAAATACTTTGGCCATTTGACGACATCTCAAACGAATTGTTAATTTAATAAAAAAAAGAGGACTCACACAGTTGGGAGTGTGTATGGTGACCCAAATAGTAGTTGGTAAATACAGGATTCTCCAACAAGAGGTGTTATTTTGAATCACCCGGTATTTCGTTAGCTGTACACTTTTGAAGCTTTTATTCTTTGATATTTGACAAGTAGAAACTACGCCATTACCAAAAATGGAACGATACAACAACGCATTGAGATTAATCAAATTCACCACAAAAATGGTGAAAGTCTTGCAGTCACAGTTCGTAAAACTAAAAAGTTTTTTCTCTCGAAGAGGTGATCACAATTGACCAACGAGATCTTGTGATTTAACACATTACGACTTCAACCTTTGGGGACACGTGAGAGATAAGGTCTACGCCAAGAGCCCAGCGTCGATTGAAGAACTCAAAGGTAGAATTCGTGCGGCTATCGAGGACATAGGGCAATACCATGAAAAGGATATGGTCCTGTAAGCACGACCATTTGGCTGATGTTGTTTTTCATTATTAACGGAATACCTTCTGTACAATTCCGGGATAGATCTAAAAAGTGGACTGTATGATATGAATATAAACTCCCAGAATTGTATTGTTCAGGCAGTTTCCAGTTTTCATAAAAAGAGGAAAAATAGAGAGGTTTCAGTTTTCGTTATAAGGTTTATTGTATGAGGTTGTGTTGCTGCTTACCGCTGTGCTGGTTGGATGCAAAGTAAATGTTACAAAAAAGTTTTTCGCCAAAGGTAACGATGGCGGATGCCATTAAACCGTACTTAATATATAACTCAAGATGGAAACCCTTTAGATAATTGAGCGAAAGCTTTCGCCTATGTAATAGTGATTATCTAAAGAGATTCCATCTGAGGGAAAAATGTACAAAAAAAGGGGGGAAATTCAAGGAATTTTAGCAATTTATTATCTTATTCTATCTTAAATATTAATGTTGTTGAATACGGTTCAACACCTTCCATTTTATCTTAATATATATTTACCCTCGACACTGATTCACTGATACACTGATTCACTAATTCACTGACTCTGTCACGCAGTACGTAGGAATTTAAATAGGCATTCTATAATTCTATAAATAATAATAATAAAAAAAAATAATATTTTTTTTTTGTACAGAAATTGGTTTCACCAAATTTTGTTTTCCAAAATTTTTTTTTTTACAATTTTTTTTTTTACAAAAATTTTTTTTTCAACAAAATTTTTTTTTTCTACAAAATTTTTTTTTTCAACAAAATTTTTTTTTTCCACAAAAATTTTTTTTTACAAAATTTTTTTTTTCAAGAAACAATTTTTTTTTCAACAAATTTTTTTTTTCAGTAGAAATTTTTTTTTTCAAGAAAAAATTTTTTTTTCCAACAAAATTTTTTTTTTTTAACAAAATTTTTTTTTTTCAACAAAATTTTTTTTTTCCACAAAATTTTTTTTTTTTCAACAACATTTTTTTTCCATATTTCAACGGGCGCCATAGGCGCATTACAACTTACTAGTTATTGAAATAAACATCCAATCATTTATCTCAAAAAAACCTCGTGTTGGAGAATCCTGTACTTGAATAATTTTTTATTTTAATGACACCTCAGCCTTTAATGACGCTGCTGAATTCTTCAACACTATCGTCTTAAACCTGTCCCACAACACTCTTCAGCTTCACCGAAGCTTCTTCAAGGACGCCGCTGCAGACGTCTTCCATATCGCCGCCACTGCATTATCAAAAGCCGCGTCAGCCTTGATCTCCGTTGTTGTTTTCTTCAGCACGATCGTCTACAACCTACCACACGATATGTTTCGCTATCGAAGCAGGTTTCTTCTGCATCGCCACCGACATCTAACATAGCCACCGCTGCTGTCTTCAATGCACCAGTAATTTCCACGACGACGCTGCTTGACCCGCGACATTCATCAGCTTCATCGTAGATTTCAACGAAGTTGGTTTAATCTTCCCGCTCATTATATGAAACCGTCGGCGGCCTTTCGCTACGTAATCACCTACGAATTCTCCTATCTTCGTTTGTGTTAATTGGAATTATAAGCCATAAAATGGAGATGATAGACCAACAGTATTACTTAGTCTCCGTTTATAGTAACATCGAAGCTAATTGTTTGTTTGTGAAGGTTGTAACCCGCGTATGTCAAAAAAATGTTATAACTTTTTCATCAGAATTGCTTAGTACTCACTCCTTACAGTAACATCGAAAAGTTATATGAATAGTTGTGGATGTTTTAGTTGATGAAGGTTCATATTGGCCATGATGGTCCTATGCTCCCTAGAGGAGTAAAAAGAAGATATATACACATATAAAGATATATCGGACTTGACAGCGTTATATTTTTGAAATGACATTCATTTGGGGCTAAAAACCATTCTAAAACTTTGCAATTGCCTTTTGTGTCAAGTTTTCCATTCATTTTCTTATATAGCAATTATTTATTTACAAAAACCCTTCCAGCAGAAAATCTTCAGTTTAGGGTGAAGACCATAAAATGGAAAGACTTTCCAGAACATCTTCATATTATTGGCCGCAGACGAATGTCATAAAATAATTTGTAAAACCATCACCGTCTTGTTGGGCCAAAAGTTTTCCGTGAAAATATTATCATTATTAATATTTTCTTCTTTTATTCCGTGTGGCACATACAAATTCTGTAATTTGTAAAATTATATTTTCACCAAAGAGACGAATCAAAAACAAGAAGAAGTAAAATACAAAAAAAAAAAGTTGCCGTAAACTTTGTTCTTCTGCAAGTTAAGATGGGGACAAAGAGCGAGAGAGATAGACGTTTTATATTTACTTGCAATTAAAGTTCCGCAGAAAGTTGGCGGAATGTTTTTCTTGCCAAGCAAATGGTGACATAAGGAATAATACCTGAAATTGTAATGGAATTTTTTACGCCATTTAACTTACGGAGTTTGCTAGATGGATGTGGTCGTTCGGTTGATGGTGGTGGCGGCATTGGCGGTGTCGAAGTAGAGTACAAACTTTTCACTTCCAGTAAACAAAAGTTCTCCTTTTTCCATTGCTTTTCCGTCATCGGTTTACCGAACAAAAACAGAGCATCACACATGTGAGCTGGGTGCAGGAAATAGTCTTCACTTTATAACAATGGGTATTGTTTTTTCGTATTTGTTTTTCAAAAGGAGTAAAGACTTAAAAAAAATACGTTGCCACAATATTAGTTGCAGGACGAGTAGACAGTGTCTGGCAAATGCAAAGGATATTTGTGTTACGAGCTTCACAAGTGTTTACCCTGAATCCAATTTACCGAAGACATTTACTGAGGTAAAAATTCTTAAATTTCACTAATGAAAGGCATAAAATTGTAGACGTTTTCAACAAAAATGTTCACAGTCATTTACTGTCTCGGATAGGTTGTGTGAACGACTATCACACAAAAGAACCCGAGTTCGAAACCATCAAACATTTTTCAGCGGCTGTTTCCACTGGCGACTTTATGAGTAAGAGAGCAATCTCTAAGCCATATAAAACTTCTCTAGAAAAAAGCATTAGCCGTTCGGTTGGTCCCGGTCACTGAGTACACAAATTATATCGTACACAACTCACTGATTCGAGAGAAGTTCCCCGGTTGTTTCTTCATGGAATGTTAAGGGAAATGAGAGAGAGACTGAGATAGTTGTTTCAAAATTTAGTCATATTCTGATCCATTGAATGATCAAAACGACTCATGCTCTTCCATTGCAAATATAATAGGATTATAATTATGATTAATATTAATGAAACCTAATATATTTAATGCTCCAAAGGAATTTGCTTCCATTAACTACCAAGGTTTAAATCACAGTCACGCACTATTTCCACAGAACACTTAAATCTTCAGAGACCATACCAAGTATTTAATATTGCCTTAAATATGAAATCATATGACACTGATAAATGTTGCGCTCTTCAGTAGGACATGAATTGATGGTATCCCTAGACGATGACACGAAATGAATACGTGACATATGGAAACCGGTTTTTAACAAAAATAAGAAACAATTCACAATTAGGAGTTCGGGCAGAGTAACGTTTAATCCATATAAATGAGTAGTCTGAGTAGAGGAAATTTAAGTTATATAAATTATATTAAAATTTTCTCATAAATTGAGACGAAAAGGCTCATCCTTCAAATATATCAATGACGAATGTTATAAGTGTGGGCATAGGATGCACGGATGTCGTGCTTGAGTTTCCGGATTCGATCCGGATTACCAGCATTCCACAGACATGCAACGAAAGGACGGACAAATTGTAACAAGTGATCTTTACTTTTTATATTTGAGTAGCTTTCGGTGTACATTTGAATTTTTTAAAAATTCAACAATTACAAATTTTTATACGTACGTATTTTCCATGAAGGAGCGGACAGGGAACAGGACCCACGGTTTACAGCGTTATCCGAATGTCTAATGTTTTTTCTAGAGAAGTTTTACATGAGTTAGAGAATGCTCATACGAGCATACGAACCTGAGTCTGTTGTACGATAGTCACACACAACATACATATTTTTGTATTATCCTGCTGATTATTTATTACCCTTCCATATGGAATTATATATTTCGATTACCCTCTTTATCCCGATGACAGAATATCGCAAAATAGAGTTTGTTTGTATGTGAAAAAAAAAACCTTTCAATGGGGCCAAAAGCTATTATAACATTTGGTTTTCTTTTTTTTTTTTGTTAATTAATGACATTTCGCACAAAATTATTGATGTTTGTATAAAAATCACTATGAAATATGGTGCAGTAGAGCGTATGAGTGATAAACAAACATTAGTGCAGCTTAGCCATTTTTTTCCATTCATCTACAAGAGTATAAACATGTATTAAATTTGTTACTCAATTTGACATACACAAAAGTGTTGATCGATGGTAGGGAAAATTCATGTGATCGTAAAACACAAGTGTTTTGGGATGGCCCTCGCAATTTGACGCATTTTCAGTATAAAACGTTTATTGGATTTCAGATTATTGAATCATACATTACAATCTCTGTATAACGTAGCATTTAGCAATTACAAATCGGTCTCCATACGAAGAGGAGGCCAATGAAATGTGTTGCTTTCTGAGAAAAGAATAACACAGATATTTTCTCAGAGGAGTTGCGAATAAAACCTTGAAAGAATCTAATGAATAAATACGGCTATTTTAGCAAAGATCTACTTAATTGACAAAGAAGCCCAAGACGAATATGGAGGAAGGTTGGAGATCCCTTCAATACAGTTGAAAGTCCTTTGAAAGTCTTGAATTAAAATGTAACAAATATTAGAAATAAATTAAAAGTTTGGAAATGCATGAATTTCTATTGTACATATACTTAGAATCGTTGATTCCCTGTGGCAGAGAAGTGAACCAATGAATAGTCATAATCTAAATCCGTACAGAATAACAAGCGTAACATCAATAAAGACTTGAAAAAAATAAGCGAGTGAATCATTTACAAATTTAAAATTTGAATCGACTATAAAAAACGACTGTTATTTTTTTTCAAATTTCTAGTTTTATTGGAAAGATTGTGGTGGTGATATGAATTGTATAGTGTTCCATTATTAGATGACAAATATCAATCTTACCAATACAACCAAAAAAAAAAATTCAAAAATTACACAGTGCAGCTCTAAAATCTTGAACCAATTGAGACCCCCAAAATCTGAAAGCTTGTGATGGTAGAAGAAAATCCCTAGCTGGCTTTTGAATTATAAAAAAAGTTTTTTTTCATTTTTGAAATTTGCGACTAGGTGGTAAATTTTGAAAAAAAATATGTCTATATCTCGTGAACTATTCGAAATATTGTTATTTTTAGCTCCACAATTTTTGCCTTGAGATAAAATAAAAAAAAAAACAACATTACTCAAAAAAACCTTAAACCCAGCTAGGGTTTTTCATCTACCATCATAAGCTTTCAGATTTTGGGGGTTTCAATTGGTTCAAAATGTTGAAGTTGGAAAATGTGCTAATGTGTTATGAGTACATTTTTATAGCCGATTCAAATTTAAAATCTTAAATTGCCCACCCTGTATATTCTTAACGTAATTTCGTTCGAAGAAAAAAAGTTTTAATTATTATATAACTGAGTTTTTCGCATAAATAGGCTTCGAACGAACTGTATGCTTCCAGCCGGAAATGCATCAAAAGACAACTACAATGGAAGGCGAAAAAAGGGTAGACCGAGACTCGTGTCGAGCAAAATGAAATTCATTGGTAACAGGTTGTAGACCAATTAACGAAGAGAGGGAGAGAGTTCAAAATGGAAGTTATAAAGATTTTTTTTTAAAAAAATAGGTGGGAGCTGGAACATTAAAGCACAAATCGCAGATTTTTTCAAAATAATAAAGAGTTATTATTAGTAGGTAATGCAAGTGATAAGTACATGACATTTTGAGAGCACTACCCATGTTTATTGACATTTCCATTTGTCTGAACTCTTTTCCCAGCATATTCATGCAATATCAAATCTCCCTCATTCAGTCGATTTGCAGTTTATTAAAGCCACTAACACAATGTGACAGTTTGCTGACTGAACTCTAGTGACTATTACCAAGGCTTACGTTCATGGTGTTGCGATTATAAAATTCGTCACAACCGAAATGTATGTGGTTTTCTCTGGCACTTTTGAAAAAAAAAACACCATCTCCATTAATTAAAATCCGTTTTTGTCACAATACAATTTTGCAATGGAACGTGTTTTTCCGTTCATGAAATTTTGCCAACCGAAATTGACATTTTTAAAAAAGTTATAACATAAATTAAAATATCCATAATACCTGCTGACTCCACAAAAATAAAAACTCACACGCGAAATGACAGAAAACCCAGCTCAGGAAAAAATTATCTTTAAAATGAGTTAAATCATAAATTCATATTTAACAGCTATATAAGCGACTCGTAATATACATACACATACATATGTATGTATATGTGCATGTACATGTGTATTTGTGTGATATTTATATTATATATATCAATGAACACATAAAATACAACAGCTACATGACTTCTATGTTTGGCGTGTGAAACTGGCTGAGCAAAAAAAAAACGACGACAACGACGTTGAACGGCACATAAAAAGAATTCAATTTCACTGTTGTGAGTGAACAATGGCGAAATGCCTGTGAATGCGAGTGAGCGAGCAAGCAGATGAAGGAGTGCATTACGGCACGAGTGTTTATGTTCGACCGCAAAATAGTTGAGAGCGTTAATTCAAAAGGAAATAAAACTGCCGGTACCGGAAACATGAGGGTGGAAATTTAACGGAAACCAGGTGAAACTTGCAAAAAGCACAGCACAAAACATAACACTGAACAAAAGTGAATTGTGTACAACAAATACATTTAATATTATCGTTATACTTTCTCTTATCAAAGATATGTCAAAGGGGTGGATCGGTTGGTTGGCAGAGGGAGAATTCTAGGTATTCATGATTTTTATCAGACACTTTTATTATTGACTAAATACGCAAATGACCTTTGCATTGAGAGAGACTATTATAATATCAAGGCGAGTATTTTAATATAAAGTACTTGGATATGGTAAAGAGTTGCAAGGTTGACTGAAAATTATATAAATTATATTTATATAAATAATTGCAGATTTTCCTAGTTTGGCAATTACTTGTAAGAACATGATTGTCTGTTCGTATTGTTTATTAAGAGTGCAACGGAAATTCAAATGCTAATTTAGTTGCTAAATTTGTAAACCCACTAAAATGATGTGTATTTCGATTTTTCTTATTCTGATTTAATTCGGATAATATAAAATTTACTATAGAAGATTTTTAATGTTACTCCTATGTTTACATAATCCAAATAAATCAAAGCAATAATTTAATGAGAAACTTTTTTTTTATTTTTTGAATTAATATATTTTGGTAAATGTATATATATTTTGTAAATATAAAAGAATAGGAAGACGAGAAAGATCTCTAGAATCCTGACATCAAAGCAAACACACGGCAACAAAGTTTTTGTTTAAAAAACTGTTTTTATTTACAACAAAAACAGAAATTCTATGAAATAAAGGAAAAACTCGAAACTACAAATAAATATTGAACGGTATTAAAATTTTTCTCTTTTCATAATCAATATATATCAAAGAAAAAATTTAATGATTTTCTCTTAAGAAGGTTTTTGTTTTTTAATTTTCCTTCAAATTGTTACTTTATATTTCCAATGTGATAATAAAACATCATTAAAAATGAATAAAGTAGAAAAGATAACAATTATCTAAACTCTTAGTACTTAAGATAACTACATCTGTATAAAAAATATTATGAAATAAAGATGAACTTAAAAAAAAAAAATTTTTATGATTTTTATAATAAAAAGTTTCCTATAATCAAAGAAACCACATGGCAAAACAGTTTTGTTTAAAAACTATTTTTATTTAACAAACAGAAACAGAAATTCTATGAAATAATGAAGATCGACAGACCATAACGGGAAATTACAAATAAATATTGAATGGTATCTTTGAATTCTGTGGCTGTGTCAATGGTTCAACCGAAATCGAGTCCAAGGTCAAATAGTGTTAAGTGTTATTTTTTTATAACTCGGATCTCTACTCATTCCTCTGAGTTGCCCGGTAAAATCTTTGTTGTAACACATTCTTTCTATTGCAGTCATTTTGCGAGTGAATTTATTAAGTTCAGCTTTAAGAGCCACGAACTCATATTTTAATTTAATTTAATTCTGTAGAATTTTTTTACTCTTAATTCAGCACATTTTAATTCTCTCCAAGCCATATCCTACAGCTAAGAACTTCCAAATAAAACGTTAATGAGTTGGGGGTCATATTTTTTTAGTTTTGATCTCGCCTTAATACAAATCTCCTAAAATCCTTTCCTAGTCTACACTGTGCCAATTTTAAGGTTCGAGCTTCAGTCGTATACAATTTTCGAGAATATAATGGAGAATTAATGATGATCGATTTAAATCGGTAACGGTTTGTTTAATTAATGATTAGCCATTTGTGATATTTTGGGTATAAGTTGATTTAATGTTCTTCGTTGGTCTTTGAAATACGCGAATGTGCAAGAACAGAAATGTGAAAATACTCAGCATATCCAAAAATAATTTATTTAAAATCGTAAATCTACAGCAAATGTATTTATTTATTTACGTCTTAGGAATACAAGTTCCTTAATAATAAATTATATCTAACAATCTTTTAAACTGATTTATATTACACGAAAAATCAATATAATTAATAAATTCTATTGAATTCTCTGAGAGATTTAACAATTGCTTCATTCGTACTAGAGTTAGTTCTATGATTGGGTTGGCATTGATTGGAAACCCTTTCCATCACATACTAGATTATTGTTCTAACAATTTCTTGTATGATTGAAAATTTTGCCTTGGGACAAGTCAACTGTTGCTGTTACTAAAACGGTTTTTTGAAAAAATTGGAATTTTGTACTTCACCGCAGAATTTCATTAAGAATTTGCGTCCTTCATAGCAAGCATTTATTGTTCATAAAAGCAAAAATTCAATTTTAATTTAACCCTTTAACCACTGAAATCAACCGCGTTAACCATTAAAAATGGCTGATAGCGATGACCGTCTGTAGAAAGAAAATCCAGAAAACTATCTTAATATATATTTACCCTCGACACTGATTCACTGACTCTGTCACGCAGTACGTAGGAATTTAAATAGGCATTCTATAATTCTGTAAATAATAATAATAAAAAAAATAATATTTTTTTTTTTGTACAGACATTGTGTTTTCCCCAAATTTTGTTTTACCAAAATTTTTTTTTTACAAATTTTTTTCAACAAATTTTTTTTTTCAACAAAAAATTTTTTTTTCCACAAAAATTTTTTTTTTCATCAAATTTTTTTTTCCATATTTCAACGCATTACAACTTGTAATAATTATTTTTCAAAAAATTAATTCATTAAAAGTTTTAAAAGTCTAAATAGTCTAACAGTCTAGTTAAACACCCTGTATCTTATCCCGCGTCATTGCCGACTTTCACAACATCAACAAACTGACTCTTCTGCCGATATCATTTTATGCGATCTCCTTTTTTCATCATTGGAATCATTTAAATTCAATTTAGTTCTTCAAATGCTTAACCACGTCCTCCCTCTAATCTATTGCAAGACATTTTCTTTTTTGCAAATATGTTTTTCAGCTTTTTCTTTTGTATTTGCTTTCAAGGACTATTCAGCATTTTTGTTCTCTTCCCGAGTTATGTGTGTGTGTGTGTGTATTTCTATTTAACACTTGATCCCATTCAGACCGCATACACTCATCAATGTGTTGCATTTGAATTTGCCACCCTTCGATGTCAATACTTGGAACTGTTCAGGAAAATGAATAAATTACATATGAGGGGGTGAAAATAAGTAGACGGAAATACTTGAATTAATATTAAGCATACGAGCATATGCAATAGAAAAATGTAAATATTGATTTGCCATCATCCATATGGAAATCTTGTTATATTAGATATGGCTTAGTAAAGGGTTAGTCAGGAAATAGGTTCGGTTTAAATGATAGATTATTTTGAACACTGAAATATCTTGCTCTGGAAAATTAATTACCAGAAATTAAATGTTCTTATATGTATGAACCGCACACAGAAAACTAAGTGCTTTTAAGAGCTTTTGTGTAGTTTTTAAAATTTTGAGACCTCCGGTTTGTTATGTGGTTATAGTTCTGACCGTTTGTTACTAATTGTTTAATAAAATAGAGTCCCCTCTATTATCTTCCTAGGGAAAAAATACCATGACTTCTGCTACGAAACAACATGAAATAAAAACTGATATAATTACTTATAGTTGTTTGTATTTGTTTGGCCGCATTAAGTGTTTAAAGTTATTTCATGGCAATTGACCTTTTTCAAAATGTTAATATGCAATAACAATATTGAATATTTAATAAACAATTCAATCCCACTCCCCACTAAATTTATTCTCATTAATTCCAACAACTATTTGACTCTTTCCTCTCTGCCGTGTTTATATTAATTTCCTGGAATTAATTTCCATAATTAAAAATTCCTTATCAATCATTATTGTAGGAATTTTTAATGAAATCTCTGTCCAAGTCGACTGACCATAGATGAGTCTGTGCCTGTGGTATCCTACCTGCGGTCTATCGAATGCAAAATGTAATTTACCGATAATGTCAAACATTTTTCTTTCTAAACCATCTCAAACGATAGCACGGCAAATTGGAAACGTATAAAAGGATATGCCGAGCAATGCTAGACCAAAAAGACAAACACAAACCTCAAATGAAAAAGCAAGATATCGAGGGAGAGACACGCTAGAGATGGATTAGACATCTGCTGGTTATGTTTGAACAGAAACAAAAGATAAGAGGGAACACAGAAGAAGAACCAAACGGCCATGACAAGAGCAAACACAAGTATCACAAGGACGTTTAGCAACATATTAAGTATACGTCCGTGTGTACGGACACACAAAGGATATGTATGCGCATGGTCTGGGGGTCAACGGAAATATAAATTCAAAAGTAATGTATGGGAAACCATAAAATCGAGATTACCACAGAGAGATAGAGAGAGAGAGAGAGCGGCGGAGGAAGAGGCCATTGAAAACAACTAATAAGTAGAAAGGCTTGTAGTGTTCGTATACTGGTGGATTGGAAAACAAATGATTTTTATTATTTTTCTTTAACAAAATCAGATGAAGTGATAATAAGTAGGACATCGTACGTTTTACAGCTTTAAAATGATGTATTTCCCTTAACATTCCATGAAGGAACAGTCGGGGAACTTCTATCAAATCTGTGAGCTGTGTACGAAATAATGTGTATACTCACTGACCGGGACCTACTGTTTAAAGCCGGCTCCGCACGGCCAATGCTTTTCTGGAGAAGTTTTACATGGCTTAGAGATTACTCTCTTACTCGTAAAGTCACCAGAATCTACGAGGTGAAGGCAGCCGCTGAAAAATGTTTGATGATCTATCCGGTTTCGAACTCGGGTTCTTCTGTTTGATAGTCGCACACATAACATACGACACCACGGCCGTGTGTTAACAAAAGTGAAATCAATATGTCAGTGAAAAGCAAAAGTCATTATTATATTAGAAAGATTTGAACCCAAATAATAGAATTACAACCCGATGCATCCACACGCTGATTCAAAAGCATATATTGCAATTGTCCTTTAGTTGTGACATCAGTGATAAAAGTCAAATTATGGATTTAATTCCTCATAACTTGTTATTCCATTCTTCACCTACACGTGCCATACAACTCCGAAATTTATATGTTGTTACCCTTAATAAATAAAATTTACTTTACCAAATAAATATCCGAACAGTGGTCATCAGATATTGTAGAAATGATACGCATTTCAAATATCCCTGGCACATTTCCCATACAAATTTACATCAGAATGTGTTTTTGGAATTTTTATATTTTATTTGGCAATTTATACATTGTGTTCACCAAATTATAGTTTTCATTACAAAATTGTTGTTCAATATTCATATGAATGTATGCGTATATTAGAGTGGGTAACAATGTTGATGTTGTTATGAAATGGTTACGTTTACTGGTCGTGGAAAAAAAACTGGATTTCTATGTAGGACACATTTTTAGTGTTTTTTTTAAAAATTTGAACTTACTCAAGGAACATTTTTCGCATTTAAGACTCAGCTAATTTATAGAGAATTGAATATTTTCCTGACAGCACAATTAAACAACTTTAAACAGACAGTATTTGGTTGTACTTATCAAAGATTGCGAAAAGTTTGCAAATGCAATGGAACGAATTCAAATCCAAGAACGCTGCCACCAATTAGATCACCCAAAAAAATGTTTAAGTGCAAATCGGCTTTACTGCCGGTTTCCATAAAACGAATTTGTTCGTTCGTATCAAATTGTCCATATTGAAAACATTCTAATATAGGTTTCAGACCTCACCCAATTCTGTTTTTTAGATATCTGTTAGATATCGACATATAGAACATGGGTCCATGCGGGATAATGCGTTCTGATTACTGATAAATATCTCTATTGTTCAATTTTGACAATTTGTAATGAACGAACAATTTCGTTTTACGGAAACAGACAGTTAGTCTCCCCTAATAATGCAATTACATCGACAGCTAAATGAATACAGCTTTTAACGAAGAAAAGATTTAACGTAGAAAATGTATCGACAGCTGCTACGCTTTCTATAAGCTTTTTTATAGGATGTTGCCGTACCAAACGCAGCCAACCTGCCACCGGTTCCCTCTCTCAACTAACATAGACTTTACGAGTAAGACAGTAATCTCTAATTCACATACAAACTTTTTTTTTATAAGAAACCATTATAACATTTCAGAAATAGTAGGTAGGTACTCGGTGAGTAGACAAATTATATCGTACACAACTCACTGATTTGAGAGCAGTTCCTCTCTGTATTTGTGGAAAATTAAGGAAACTACGTATATGCGACTGCAGAAAGTTTTAGTTTTCGTCCCATTGACCGTGACCCCGTCTCATCCACATGCAACACAATAAAAATATGTATTTTAAGTTGCTAACAATGTATTGTTGGCATCATGAATAAATATTGGGGTAGGTTATGCAAGTAGAAGAAATTGTATAGCAGATGTTTTGCTGAAAAACACCAACATACAAATATATTCTTTATTTTGTCTGTGGAAATATTTGTAACTTTAGAGAGGGATGAATTTTTTGCTATATCTACCAGTAAAACAATTTTAGTCCAAACCGAAAAACTGTAAAGTTTAGAGTTTCATATGTTTTTATATGGTTAAAAAGTACAAAACTCATTATATTGGTATTTTTATTGATCTGTGAAACAATGCCAAATGATTCAAACCGATATTTGGCCATTGCAGTTTTCGTATTAAATAATGTTATCATCGCGATTAATCCATTGACACCAAATGTTTGGGAAATTATAACGGTAGTTTTTTTTTAGTTTAATTTAATTACAATGCAAAGTAAATTTATATTCCAGTTTTTGGTCCAAACCGGGTGACACAAACCGAATGGCTAGATTTTGGCAGCGACAGATCAAAGCCTCCGGTGGGAAACAAACCCCCACTCTCCTACCGGGGCGTTTGAAAATCTTTTCTTTTTTAGTTTAATTTCATTACAACAAATTTTCGATATAAATCACTTATACACTGGCAACTGTACTCTGTTTTATGATAACAAATATTGTTTAGCCCTTGAATTCCACAGGCATTGCAATTATTAATTTTGAAACATTCGTATACTTGCTGAACGGAAGTTTCAGAGTTGGCGTACCCACAACAAATCTATTTCAAAATCATATCCAATTAAAACGGTTAAATCAACATATCATATTTGAATTTATTTCCCCTTCAGTCTGGCAAGTGTAATATTCATATGCAAACACAACGAACGCGCGCTTATATTCTACCTTCATTGTTCATTCATGAAGCCCAACCAAAAACTGCCAAACAGACCGACAGACATATGGGCGACTAAAACAGATACAACGACACAGAGACCGGCCGACCAACAGACAGCCAAAGCAAGCAAAAATCCGAATCTGTTCAATGTCATTCCTTGGTTCAATTATCCTTTCAACTTTGCTTGGTATCCATACCTGAACAGATACACGCAGTCATACGGACACATGTGCATACAATTGTATGTGTGTGTGTGTGTTGGTTTATTCAGAGAAAAGCACACATATACACTTCCATGAATCTGAGTTGGTATGTGTTTGTGTGTGTGTGTAAACATGAAATCCATTTGCAGAATGAATATAAAGAGTGTAAAATATAGTATACTCAAGTGTACAGTCCGCATCACTTGAATAGGTTCACTTTAAAATATCGGCTTAGATACGTACACGTTTGAAGTAAAACTGCTGGCCTTGTTGTATCAGTCTAACTAGAAACTAAACATGAAATGAATTTAGAAAAGAGCAGACAAATCTTTCAATTCTTTGGATCCAATTTACTTGACATTATTCTGTTGGCCCTAACTCCAAAATTTAAATGCGCCACTCAAGTTGAAGGATTCATAAATTGATGAGAATCCAAAAACATCACTTTGGACTTTTAAAAGATTTGCTTTGCATTTTGAGGAATTATGATTGGCGGATAGAATTCGGTGCTGACTCGTTTGTGGTAAATGAATTTAAAACTTTTGACTCTAATTGTTTTTTTTAGTGACCCCGATTTAAATCTATCTTTCTTTACAGAAACGAAATGAAAATCTAAATTTTTTTTTATTTTTATTTTGGACTAATTCTCAGGGTATGCCCCCTATAAATGCAATGTACTGTGTTAGCGATGGGAAAGAAGGGTATTGGAGGGAGGAAAGTGGGAGTAGAGAGCTAACGTTGAAACTCTAGGGATATTTGTAGAGGGCTGACGTTGAAACTCTATGGATAGTTAGAGTCTTCAATGTATTCCACAAATCCCAACTTTGGACACACTCCTTTTTGTTCTTTCCATATTAAAAGAGACAGGTAGTTCAGAAATATTAGTTAAATCGGCAAAGTCCTTAAAGTGAATTTATTTTCTAGTCGCTCGAAAATTGGTAAAATGTGTTTCCGTAGTTTCTAAAAGCCAATCTTAATATATATTTACCCTCGACACTGATTCACTGATACACTGATTCCCTGATTTACTGACTCTGTCACGCAGTACGTAGGAATTTAAATAGGCATTCTATAATAATTCTATAAATAATAATAATAAAAAAAATAATATTTTTTTTGTACAGAAATTGTGTTTTCCCCTAATTTTTTTTTACCAAAATTTTTTTTTTTCAAAATTTTTTTTTCTTACCTTTTTTTTTTTACAAAATTTTTTTTTTCCAAATTTTTTTTTCTAGAAATTTTTTTTTTCGAAATTTTTTTTTTCAAGGAATTTTTTTTCCACAAATTTTATTTTTTTTTCGAAATTTTTTTTAACAAAATAGTTTTCCAAAAATATTTTTTACAAAATTTTTAAAATTAAGTAACAAATACTTTCTCAAGCAAATTAACGGGCGCCATAGGCGCATTACAACTTACTAGTAGTTTAATGCATGCATTTTTTTGCTTATGGAAATGAATAATAGACAATCTTATATCAGGAACAGCTATTATTCTCTTAAAAGCTATCTAGTCCACAACGAAGACTACAAATGCTCTAAATATGGCGTAAGTTCTATTTTGGCTTATAGAGTGTTGCCTTGTCGGCCTCGAATAGATTTGTCCAAGTGAGTTTACAGCATCTTTTAGACAATGTTCTACACACACTTCCAGTAAATCGGATAAGGGAATAGCAATGATATGGACATAACAGAATTATACGTATGTGTCACGCAAGGCAATATTGCGTAGGATAAAATGGAAAAACGGTTGTTCAAAATAAATTTTTTTAATTAAAGAAAATTAGTGTAAATTCCTTTTGGTATTATCTGATTTTTTAGTGAACACGATTTCATACATTTCAGCCCAATTGCCCAAGACCTTGGTGACGATAGTCCCATAAGGGTCTGAATCGTTCATGAATTGTTCGGGTAACATCGATTCTTCACGTTACCCTACAAAAAAGTCTAGCTGCTTCAAATCTTACAGCTGGTGTGGTGTGTGAAAAATTCGTCCCTTTTTTCCGACACTGTATAAAATACCCGATTTATATAGATGCTGATAGCTACTCGTTAGCACATGTACTTATTCAAATTCACATATGCTGTGAGCTAATATTCATACTTGCTGCTCTGTGAGTTACCCATATAGAGACTCATATCTTTGTATGAATGTCTGATTTTGACCTTGTGCGAATATATGTGTGTGTGTGTGTTGAATAAAGAGAATATATTAACACAAATTACAATTAAGATGACATATAATACACCGATACAACTACACCATCACGAACACCGCAGGCAATGTAAGTAAAAAGTTGTCTGTAGCCGCAAAAACAGACCAAATATTGAAGACGGTCTAGGACGTTGTGCACTTCCGCCCGCACGAAGAAGTCATGTACGGTATTACTTTAAAATTCGCATAATAGGGGAAAACAATTTGTATGGTAGTTGCTTGCTGTCTGACTCTGTACGTTTGTGTGTAAAGTAACGTTTACAGACTACCCCAGAATAGTTATACCAGTGGTGGCAAATAATGAGCATATATTCGTATATACGAGTATTTCTATATGAGCTTTTTCTGTTGCTTTGCTATGAGCGTTCGCTAGCATTTTTTTTACAATTTGTTTTTTTAAATCTTTAATGTTAACAATTAAAACTGTTTCTTTGATTGCCATCTAAAATTGTTTTTAGTGTAAGCCTGGGTCAGACAGCAGATGCCTCATTTCACATGTGATCAGAACAGAGCCTAACTTGGCTGTAACTAAATTTATCTTAGATTCTCCCATTCGTAATAGCTTAGGTATTTACTGCAGAACTTTTGTTAGCGTCAGTAAAAGTTTATTTAAAATTCCCCATGTCTAGAGACTGTTAATGTAAACTTTTATATACTCTCGTGGTGTTACCTCAAGCAAAAATACTATTTATTCACCAACACTACCCTCTCCCCTTTCTCCTTTAGATGTTTCTCCTAAGTATCTTCTTTTATTTATTTTAATTTCCTTCCTTTATTTATTTACTTGCTTTCTGTTTTCTGCCATACACACATAGACCATACCTTCTGAAGAGATGTCCCTGCCCCAGGTCCTTATCAGCACACCAAACATACACATTTGCTTGTTTTCAGCTAGTTTCAGGGTCATTATAAGACCATAAAAAGGATTAAAATAGACACACTCACATGCTAGGTAGTCCACTCACATAAGAGTGCATGGCTCTCCTTTGGCAAATAAACTTAAGTAAAGCTAAATTAAAATATATCCCCCCCAAGATGTCTACAACACAAAACTAAAATAAAATAAAACAAACAAAAAAGACAAGAACAGTAACTGACTGCAACAGCTCTGGTTAAAGAGAATACGGATTAAAACCCCCATATAAAATGGACGATCACATTTAAATAAGTTGTTTTTCGAGTATTCGGTACTTGAGCTGTATGAAGGGGACTTAACTTGCTGAGCATGACAGTACGAGTCAACTAAATAAATGCATTAAACAGAGAATGATGTACAGTATCACATTCACATAGAAACCCATGAGGTATGCGTTTGTCGATTCTGCGGAAACGGTTTCTGCTCCCCAGGAAACCGAGTTTTATCAACAACAAATTGAGTTGTCCCATATTTTCGGAATCTAGTTTAGGTATGGACAAGCAAGGTTTCTCATGGAAATCTGATTTTTTTTTATAGAGAACCGAGTTTTCTTCTAGAAAACCGAGTTTTCTTCTAGAAAACCGAGTTTTCTTCTAGAAAATCGAGTTTTCTTCTAGAAAATCGAGTTTTCTTCTAGAAAATCGAGTTTTCTTCTAGAAAACCGAATTTTCTTACAGAAAACCGAGTTTTCTTATGGAAAACCGAGTTTTCTTATAGAAAACCGAGTTTTCTTCTAGAAAACCGAGTTTTCGACATAGAAAACCGAGTTTTCGACATAGAAAACCGAGTTTTCTTCTAGAAAACCGAGTTTTCTTCTAGAAAACCGAGTTCTCGACATAGAAAACCGAATTTTCTTACAGAAAACCGAATTTTCTTACAGAAAACCGAGTTTTCTTATGGAAAACCGAGTTTTCTTATAGAAAACCGAGTTTTCTTATAGAAAACCGAGTTTTCTTATAGAAAACCGAGTTTTCTTATAGAAAACCGAGTTTTCTTATAGAAAACCGAGTTTTCTTATAGAAAACCGAGTTTTCTTATAGAAAACCGAGTTTTCTTATAGAAAACCGAGTTTTCTTATAGAAAACCGAGTTTTCTTATAGAAAACCGAGTTTTCTTATAGAAAACCGAGTTTTCTTATAGAAAACCGAGTTTTCTTATAGAAAACCGAGTTTTCTTATAGAAAACCGAGTTTTCTTATAGAAAACCGAGTTTTCTTATAAAAACCCGAGTTTTCTTATAAAAACCCGAGTTTTCTTATAGTTAACCGAGTTTTCTTATAGACAACCGAGTTTTCTTGTAGACAACCGAGTTTTCGACATAGAAAACCGAGTTTTCGACATAGAAAACCGAGTTTTCGACATAGAAAACCGAGTTGTCGACATACAAAACCGAGTTGTCGACATACAAAACCGAGTTCTCGACATAGAAAACCGAATTTTCTTACAGAAAACCGAATTTTCTTACAGAAAACCGAATTTTCTTACAGAAAACCGAATTATCTTACAGAAAACCGAGTTTTCTTTTAGAAAACCGACATTTCGACATAGAAAATATTGCTCTTAAAACAACAAGTTTTGTCATAGATACCCGGTTTTTTTTTTAGTTATTTGCTTTGCCCTAGGAAACAAAGTCCTTGTGTTATTTATGGTCATGCATCATTTGCTATTTTTTGTGGGTAGAATTCCCCGAACGTTCTGTAGCCATTTATACTTTTATAATGTTTCGGTTTTAATCCGTTCTGTTAAAAGCATTTATGTCTGAGTAAATAGGCTATACAAAATCGTAATCTTCTTTACCGTTTCGTTGCAGTTGTACGTTTTTCTGATATTTTGTTCGTTTTAAGCTGACTGTGGATTTAATCTTTTACCTTTTCACAGTTTTATCAAAACACATTCCAAACTATATTGTTCTCTTGTTCGGTTATTTGTTGTTGTTGTTGTTTTTTGCTTTCGAAAGCACAAAAAGGATAAATGTGTTTTTTTTGTTGTTGTTAATTTAATTGAGTTCTCGTATCAGACGCAAGCAAATTGAAAAATTCTGTTCCAGAAGTTTACACTCTAATTGAAATAAACTGATGCAAAACATAAAATGTTGCATATGTGTAAGTAAAGATTTGATTACGAACAAACATAGTGGTGAGTTACTGGGTTGATTATTTCTAAGACAATTTTACAGAGATACGGTTTCAAACCAAAGTCCGATAGATTACATGTATATCTCAGAGTACTACAGTATTAGATCGGGGATTTGTACACCAATCGGTTTTCTGGCATTGGGTCTTTGACCAATCTCTGATTAATTGCATAAGACTCACCTCTCATTCTGTCCATAACTTTCCAGATGACCGATTTTTGTTTTGCTTGTCAATCAGCAGCGAATGAATGAACAGAAACTATTCTTTCTTAAACAGACCTTAACACATTGTACGATGTGTCTACATGAGAATTTCAAAACTTATTGAATATCAGAGGAAACCTTAACCAAGTTTCTGATATTTGCTTTGCTTCATTCGGTAACAAAGCGACCCTCACAGTTACAATAGTAAAAGAAGCTGAAGCATGGAATCGATGATGTTACGGTTCAACAAACGGTATGAAGATCGCGAAAAGCCAAAGAACTTAAGGCTGTCATTGAAGTGTACGAAAGGAGTACGAAGAAAAATAATAATAAAAATTCAGCCGTTCCAAAGTTAGGCAAAAAGGCGAATCTATTGGGGAAAACGTGCTTGGTTAGATGTCTCCAAGTTGGTATTTGGTACATTTAAACTAATTATTAAAAATTTGCCAGACGGGCAAGGAGAGCTCTGACATATTTTATTATGACTGTCAAATGTGGGTATTCTGGGTATCAGTAGTCCAGATTGAAAGATCGGCGGTTGCACTTTATCAAAGCCAGTGATTTTACGACAAAATAACATGTAAAAACTTAAAAATACTTTCTAAAATGTAGGTAAAACGTGGCCAATACTTATCACACACTTATCACACACAATCTCTAAACCAATCCACAACATTGCATTGGCAACTTTTTACTTTGGCATATCGCCATATCTCGAAATAGTCATAAGGCATACTTTATATGCTAAGAAAAATATCACAAGTAAAAAAAGAAGCATAAGAACAAGCAACGAAAAGTTGCCAGGCAGAGGACAAAGTTATTGTATATTGACAAGATATCAATGGATATTTGTTTACAAGTGCAATGTACACATGTATACAAATCCAAATCGAACGAATATCAAAAAATCGTCAGAAAATCTTCTTCTAACCGTTTTAAACACACACAAAATCAATATTGTTCTAGACATGTCAAGCAATATCAGTTTGCCTTTCACTTCTATGATGGTAATGCTAAAGGAGCAGATGTGAAGGGAATCCCACCAAAAAAAAACATATCTCTTTGGTGGTTGCAAATTTCAAATTTCCTCGAAATCAACCGCCAATTTAACTTTTTAAAAATTTGTTTACCGTCACCCCTACACTTTCGCTGACAAGAACAAATAAAAACGTTTTTTTTTTTTCTGTTTGATTTTTCCATCCAAAATCAACACAAATAATCGCATGAACAACAAGCGTCGATATAAAGAATGAAATCTCCAAAGCCGCCCCTCCGAAGAGGAAAAAGAAGAAACCCTAAACCAAAGTGGTGATATAAACAAAACATAAAAATTGATCCTACCCCTACTCCCTAAATTACCAGCCCGCCAGACATACCATCCAGCAGAATCACTTTGGTTTTGACATGACACTTGCACACACTCTCACATATATTATGAAATAAATCGTAAACATATACAGACATACTAATGTTAATCTGTGCGTGTGAGTGTGTGTGTGTAGATAGATATCGCAACAACTTCGACCGAAGTGATTTTTATAGGATTTTTATATTTACTGTTTTATTTTTAGGATTTTCACGATTTTTGATAGCAGTTTCTTATAAAAGAAAACAAAAAAAAAACGGCGAACACAATGGATGTGGATATGGTGGGTAGAGACCGACTGCGTGTGGATTCACTAGACCTGTTACAGGCAGGTCATTGTGCTAGAAAGGCCTCAGAATCATTGGTTAAAAACGAAATATTTGTCCATTTGTCGAATTTATAAACCACATCAACAAATATGTTAAGGAGATAAGGGTGGATTTCGAAAGGTGAAACTGCAACTTATGTACGCCGTATCGCCTGAAATACTGTTAAAGCTACAATGATACATAAAAGAAAGAATTAGTACAAGATCTGCTGGGGACTTCGGAAGAAGTTTCAACGACACCGATGAGGAAGACGCATTACGACTTCTGGCATTCCTCTCTTTAAGTGTAGAGGAACGTGGGCAGGTGGTTTCTTAATGAACATAATTTAGAACATTCCCCCAAAGTCATCACCTGATTAAAGTAGTTCCCTATCTTATATCTTACATGGTGAAGAACATTGAGTTTGACTTACACGATGCGTTACGCTCCTTTCACTTCCATAAATGAGTCTATTTCATGAGGTATAAATCACATAACTCCTCCTTGCTGCCAAAACCATAACAAACTAAATATGCCAAAGTTCTTCAGGTACTTGCTCTAAAGGGTGTCATCAACCAAACCAAAAAGAAAGTCACGCACACTTTGGTTTAGATTCCTCTAACACATTGCTTCACAATCGTTCTTCATTCAATTTAGTATTGAGGACTTTGTGTTGCTCAACATTCTATATGGGGCTGATAAACATTGTTTTATTTACAAGACCCGCAGATGTGTATAAATAAAGTGTAAAGTGATTGTGATAATGTCGAGAAAGAATTCAACACATTGCCGTCATCGAAAACCAAGCAGAAACAAAAAGATTTAAATCTTAATTTGCGTTTCATGAAATGGGATTAAATCGTCACAATATCGCTAGGGGGTTTTTTTTTTAATTGTGTTCACATCATAGAGACGACATGAATATATCAAGATTTTTGACTAAAGATTTGTTGGCATATATTTGCCGACATTGTTTACATTACATTGTCATCATTTTCAATTAAATGTTTATTTTTCTAATATTTTTATGTTGTTTTCTTTTGTCTTCTGTATTTAATGCCAAATATCAATTGTTTGTTTCGATTATGCCGCAGTATTGTTTCTGTCCTTAAATCTTAGCACTGTTGTGTTTTTTTTTTTTTGTTTCTTCAGAAAGTTTTTATGATCTTATTGTTATTGTTTCATTCAACTTTTTCGCTGTGGAGTTTATTGGAAAAGGCGCTGAGGGATTTGTTTACCGTTTTCGTCTCGCGTTTCTATCTTCACTCGAGGGAGCCAAAATTAAGTAAAGTTTTAATGGTTGTTGTATTCGTTTTGTCCGATAAGGATTTTTTGTTTGTTTATTTCTTAGCAACAAAGTTCGTTTTGTTTGTTGTTTGCCCATTTGAATAGCGAATACATTTAAAACACATGACTCTGGGAGTTGTTATAGAGAGAAGAGAGAGAGAGAGAACACGTGGTTTGTGGAGTGTTTAAATTAATAAATAGAATGCTGTAGGCAATGATATTGACAACAAGACCAGAAAAAGATTTCCGCAAATATACTGGTATTATAAAACTTGATTCATACGAGTTGTTATTGCTACGAAAGATATTGTATCTCAGTAATCTGTACAAATTGTATATAAAGGGTGTTTTTTATTGAGGTATAGAACTTCGAATTGAAGTAAAACACAAGAAAATCGTTTTAATGTCCATCAATTTGGCTTTATTGGAAGTATAATTTTATGCCATTAATGTTTAAATATGATTTCGGGCATGTGGCCAATTTTCAACCACTTGTTGGAACCACAACTCATCCACATTCATGCCATCCAATTCGGGAACAAAATAGTCGGTTATCATGGCTCTATACCGGTCTCCATTAACGGTAACTGACTCTCCAGCATTATTTCGGAAGAAGTATGGCCCAATGACTCCACCAGCCCATAGAGCACACCAAACAGTCAGTTTTTGTGGATGTAATGGCATAAAATGGACGGAGCTTGCGGTGAACTTCGCGAACTGAACCATTACTTTCGAAATAAATTTGCACGATTTGCAAGCGTTGTTCTTTTGTCAACCTGTTCATGATGAAATATTAATCACTTGACAGCTGACAAAATGGCCGTCAGTTAAAAAAGTGATGCCAACTTAAAGTTCTATACCCCAATAAAAAACACCCTTTATATTATAGGCCCAAACAATTTTATTGTTCCCCCATACAGTTCCCCATCTTTTGTATAAACTACAGCAACATAGGATTTTTGGTTACATTACGCCTAATGGCTTGGCAAAAATGAATCCTAAATAAACAGACGCATATTTTGGTACCCGGACTTAACACCTCGCGGAATTAACGTCAAATGAAGTTTTGGACATACCGCCCAATTTCTTTACAGGCCTCAAATCGCGAATGATTTTTTCTGAAATGTGTTATTTTGTTTTAATTTAGGATATTCGCACGAATTTTTTACAAAAAAAAACCAATGAATTTTGTTTGTTTGTTGTTTAGAGGCTTTTTTTCTTCGCCAAATGAAATTAACAAATATTTTGTGTGGACCTAATTCGAAAATAGGCCCCAACATTTTTATGAAATAATGCCCCAAAAACTGTTTCACACACACATTATTTACATTTAAACAATATTATATATAGGAAATAAAAATAGGAAATTAGGACCCAAAAACAATAAAATTCCATATATTTTTTTTGACGATTAATTTTTTTTTTTGTGATTTGGGGTGTATATTCATGGGGCCTTACGGCATACCGCCAATTCATTCACTGGCTTAGTAAAAGTGAAATGGTGTCTCTGGATATTTCCAACGCATTCGCTAACGTCTATCGGGTATCACTTGACTGAATTTCCACTCGAGCTTTCTCAGAGCATCTATAGAGGGATTGTTACTTTTTGCATTCCGAATATAGTTTATCCGCAAGACAACCACTATAGTAAGTTCCTTATTCTTATCTGTTTTCTATTTCCTTTGTCTACCTCATGGATTAAATATTAAATCTCATCGAGATTCTCGAGAACCTTTCACAAATTTTATCAAACTCCCGAGGAGGTTTATGGGGGAAGCAAAATTGTTCTCAAATAATGTTCTATTTATGTGAATTTATTTTGTTACAATTATGTTATGTTTCCAATGTCCGTTGATACAACGAAAAATCCGTCATCCCAACAGTAAAAATCGATTGCCCGAGTAGAAATTCGGCTGGCGGAACCAAATGGCTTAGATTTAGAGATTCCTTCAACTGATTACTACACAATGATGGTCTATGATAAATACTTTTGTGAAATCACTGGACAACACATCAATGACGAATCCCATTAACATTTCTTGAGTTTATTTATACCAGACATCCAGTGCCAAAAATACTTAATTTTATGAAAATCATCTTAGACATTTACATGTTTTAACAAAATCTGAGAATGATATCAAAAACTGACATCTGTTTTCAACGAAATCATATCCACATGATTTTTAGTATTTCTTTTCCTAGACAGCGTACAGCATTAAAGCTACAATGGGTCGCCTTAAAGTAACCTTGAAAACAGAAAACAAATTCCAACAAAATATGATTAATTATGCAGCAGTGACATGATATTTTTATTACCCCAACATGTTAACCAAAGACAGAAATAACGACAAGAACGAATATAAACGAAAGAGCATCTCTATTCTTACAAAATGTTTATTTCCATCATATCGTCCCCTAAATTCAAAAGGGTCACAACTCAAAATTTTCCAAAACGTACTTTTTTTCCATAAATGAATTCAGTGCACATTTCTAGCTACTGCAAACATTTCTTTTACATCACTATCTTCTGTAACTCTTTAAATATTACAATCATTTTTACATAACAACTTAAGAATTTTGAGTTGTGACCCTTTTGTATTTAGGGTGCGATATATTTAACAGCGTATGTGTTGCCCCTTCTAAAACTTATACTCGGAATGATATATGAATAATTTAAATACATATGATTTATTGTAATGTTTTATGAACTCTCCAGCTACCAGCGTAGATATAGAAACATATTCAAAGACAGATTTCTCAGTAGTGCGACATTTAATAAGTAAAAGTTCTTATAGGAAACACCTCTAAGGATTTAGTCAAGAGACCAACAACATTACATCAATTTTTCCTTTTTCATATTCCTTCGCTTTCACCCAAAGACCCCGCTCAAAAACTCATTATTCATATTTTATTAAGAGTTTTCTTGTTAAGCCACCAACAACAGATCCCAACGAAAGCAACCAGAAAAGATTGTCATATCATTAGCAAAGAAAATAAACGAAAATGAAATGAAATAAGAAAAAGTTTCTGTGTGTCTTTGTGTGAGGGGTATGTGTGTTGGCCCTTCATCAAAAGTGCAGAAAGAAAGTGTCACAAATAACACAGCTTGAAAAATTTGAAAATTATCAACTTTCTATTTCCGTTTCCGGTTTTAAGACACCATCGTCATCAAACAAGCAACCCTAGCAGACAGCCGACACTCAACAACAGCAACCGCACCGAGTATCGGCACAGTGTGGGTTTTGTGAAAATGATGTCTTATTTTAACGAGTTCATTATTAGTTCATCGTTTTCAGCTTACTTTGCCCTACACTATGCTCACATCGCCCACCACTGCTGGCTGCTGTAGCATTCACCGCCACTACTTCCTTCGAACGGATATTGTTTCTTTGTGTGTTTGTGTTTAACCTTAGTCAAAAAGAAAATTACTTTTTTTAGCTAAGGGGATCATATCTGGGCTGAGATGAGCATGAAACAAAAAAAAGAACACAAAAAACTGTCGATATTATGAAGTTCGTTATCCTGCTGTCTTAGCCTGTGTGCATTTTATGGCTTGCGTTTTTTTTTCGGGGGAAAATAGAAGATTATGCAAAAACTTACGATTATAAAAAGTTCTGGGGGTAGAAACAAAGAAAATAAAGACTTGTAAGGCATTTTGGCATTTCTTAGAGAGAAAAAGGACACAACTTGAACAGGTCGCAGTGTGAAACATTTTTGGGAACAAAACATTCCAGGACAATTGGTATTCTGTAAAGAGGGTCAACCAGATATTGTTTGGCTGCTGTTGTTTTGCATGTTGTCCACAAGCCCAAATACCCTAATGGGATAGGTATATTATGGTATGCTAATTCTGATTGAAACGTTTATATTTAACAAATTTTCTCAGGATTTTTGAGGTGCCACATCTCATCGATGGTCTGTTTTGACACTTCGAGGAAGATATTCGAAAAAGGCTGGGCATGCTGACCGATCTTCCAACCCATTCTGTAAGCCAAGAATAGTTTTTTTAATTTAAACTGTAATTGATATTTATAAATTGCTCTGTACAAAAGACAACAAGATGGTGTATGACACCATTCGTGTGAGTTCTGGGGGACCGTATCGTAAATGTTCAGGAACATTGTCCGAGTTATTTCATTTCTTAGTTTTTTTTTGTTTAAATATCACTCAAAACTCTCGTAATTTTATAATTGTGAATGTTAAGAAACTATTGTGGTAGTTGTAGGTGAACAACAATAATTCGTTAAATTCGACATATTTCTGTAACATAAATGCTTTTCCCAACTAATACATATTCCTATCCAACAAAATATGATCTATTAAATCCCACAAATGCTTTGCCAACGTTGACCTCTTAAATTTTGCCGCCTCCATCACTTCTATTGCGAAAACTGCTCTACGCGCCCATACAAAATTGCATTTCATATCTGGGCATCTGTGATTGCTATCAATATTGCAATGCGATAACATTCATGAAATTCAATATTATTAATATTATGCGAAATAAACTTGTAAGTATGTCGGTCGAATCGTGCTTTGATCTGTCTCTGTGGCATTCTACCATCACCACGAATCATCAGATAATATGTATTCAAGTTCGTTCATCCGTTGGTTTTGCAAAATATATTCGAATTTTGCAATCTCAAATAAATGAATGTCAATATTTGTGGGTCATACGTTGGTCATTGGGTTTTTTTTTTTCGTGGTATACGCCAACGGATCAGCGTCTATTCAAGACCTCAAAGATAGAAATCGTGAGGCATCGAGGAAATATGGAAAATTTCATGATATGGTCTTGTAAGTGTGGTTGTGGTGGCAATTTGGCTGATGTTGTTTTTCATTATTAACTTTATTATGAAATAAACATCCGATTATTTATCTCAATAAATGTCATTTTAATTTGAATACCAAAATAACACCACTTGTTGGAGAACTCTGTACATCCTGTCAACCCAGTTGGTGATGGCTCGATATTCGTCCAAACGGGCCTACATCGTTAAGGTATCGTTCGAATACCATCGGCCCATCACCGTACCCAATAACGGCGCTCAAAAGCCCCCGATCGTCAAGTCCGTTAAACGAACACATATAAAATGATTTCGCTTCAAAATCCGCATCCAACTATCACTCTCTGAGGACGCATTAGTTTATTGTCTAGCAAAATTTGAATTAGACTTGTGGCAAAATGTTGAGTTGTTGAGATCGATGGCCAGTCGAGTCGCAAACTCTCGGCTACAACTGCATCTCTGACACGATGCAAAACTCTAAACCCAGTGATGAAATTGTTGAGGCTCGGAATATTGTAGTTTATGGACAAATGATATTGTATATTTTTAGCTAATAATATAAATTTCCAGCTTCTTTGATGATTTACATTTTTTTCTAATTTCCTTGAAACTAAAACATTACTTTATGAAATTCTCATATTTATTAACCTGAAGTCAGTAGTAATGACTTTTACGGTAAACCACGGTAAACTTTACAGTTAATACCACCACCTGTCACCTCCAGTGTGTAGTAATGGCAAGGTATTGCTCAGACAGGTGTATAATTAAAAGTTACCATTTGTCATATTGGTAAGGGAGAAGTTATCATTTTAAAGGAGTGTGTGGATAGGGATTATTGAAAATATGCATTTAGATTAAAACCTTTGCCATGGATGGTTTATTTAGAAAGCTTGTCCGGGCGATACTGCTCGATGTTAAGGGTATGTGGTCGAACGCCTTCAATTAAATGTGGACTTTTGTCTTCTTTACATATATACTCATAGTATTATTACAAATTTAAACATGAATCATGTCCACATTCATTATTGTAATGTTAATTCCATTTAAAATCTTTTTCTTCTCAAATACGTTTTTTAATGCTTTGTTAAAGTTAACATTTTAAAACACATTGCTAACGAGGATTCGTTGAAAACTAGACATTAAAGTAAATGTGTAAGGGATCCAGAAGACATATAGATTTCTCCTTAACAACAAGAAAATATTTTATCCCTTTTATGCATCTCTTAAAACTCCATACTTTATTGTTTAGAATCTATTCCTAATAACAATTCAAATATAATCAGGAATAATAAATATGTTCATTCAATCATAATAACAAGCTTTAATTCGTTAATTACTTAAATTAAATTCCACTCAAATTAATAGTGTTTTAGTGATAAGCTATATGAACGATTATAAATCATTATGAAGTTTGGAGTTAGAAATTATGGACAGTAGTCATTGTTATTTAATCGGTACATTTCATACGGAAGGAGAATATTGATCCCTAGAACAGAATTGATTTTACCAGACATTGATACAATTGTTCTACTTCACATTCATTCTGTGTAATTTCGATGTTGTTGATACATTTAATATTTTTCCTGATTTTTTTCTTTTTCCATCGACGCTGCAGACTTTTCCGATTTCGTGACAGTGAAAACAGCCCTCAGTCACGCACGAATTTAATACATATACACATATTTATAAATACAAAAAAAATCTATACCAATCGAATGGAACTTTTATAATTTAATATTGGATGAAAACTAATTTCGCTTCATAAAAGTTAGTTTGTGTAGTATGCAGAACTTTAAAACATGTTATGGTTAGCAGTTGTTTACATTTTTTAGTTATTGTTTTTCCTTTTTGTAATTAGTTTTAGTTGGGAGTAAGTAATAATCCTGTTTGGAAATGATGCAATCCAGGAATGGCTTAAATATGCCAAACACAGTTAGGTATTGACGTGTCGGAACTGAAATTTCATAAATGTGGCTTTATTTTTTTTGTGTTTGGAAAATATTGTATTTGTTAGCTGGGTATAAAACATTCTGTTTTGATTTACAGTTTTTCTAAAACTGAATTTTATTCGCCTGTTGAAAAATGTATAAAATATTAATTTCGACACTCTCATATTCATTTCCAATCGAATTAATTGTTTAAGAACCCAAGGGGAAAATGTGACACAATGTGCTCACACAAAACGTAAAATTGGATGACGTAAAAATTTTTTTTAATTTTTTTTTTTAATTTCTTAAATTCTTATAAACACCAAATTTTACGCTTTGGACTAAATCTGATTAATATGTTTCAATGACGAGTGAGTCTTGTCATCACAATGTATCAAAAAAATAAAAAGTAACAAATAATTTTTCGTATACAATCTTAATATATATTTACCCTCGACACTGATTCACTGATTCACTGATACACTGATACACTGATTCCCTGATTCACTGACTCTGTCACGCAGTACGTAGGAATTTAAATAGGCATTCTATAATAATTCTATAAATAATAATAATAAAAAAAATAATATTTTTTTTGTACAGAAATTGTGTTTTCCCCAAATTTTTTTTTTACCAAAATTTTTTTTTTTCCAAAATTTTTTTTTTTACAAATTTTTTTTCTTACAAACTTTTTTTTTCCAAATTTTTTTTTTTCAAGAAATTTTTTTTTCAAAAATTTTTTTTCCACAAATTTTATTTTTTTTCGAAATTTTTTTTTACAAAATAGTTTTCTCAAAATATTTTTTACAAAATTTTTAAAATTAAGTAACAAATACTTTCTCAAGCAAATTAACGGGCGCCATAGGCGCATTACAACTTACTAGTTATGAATAGTTTCCTAAAATCAGCAAAAAAAGGGATAAATATTTTTTTTTAATAAAATTGTTCTTTAAATTTCAAATCGTTTTTTGGAATCGTTAATATATATTATACCAAATTAAAGGTATTTATGTATATACATACAATTCTATAATATATAATTACAATGCCGTTCAATTTGACAAAAGAACGTGGTACCTCCCACACAACCTCCACCACGACTTTGCAATGAACCAAACCTTCAGTAAAAATTTGAAGGCAAAACAAAGTTTGCCGGGTCAGCTAGTGTGATATAAAAATGTTGTGTACTTGATGTTTATATAAAAACGAAGGTAAAAGATCAGCGGGCTATTGAAAAAAAAATTTATTTGAAAGGCATCTTCTACAATAACTTTCATATTTATCCTTAGATTTTCTTCAAATATAGCTTGTTTACTTAAATGCGGTACTAGTAGTTATTTCGAAATAAAATGAAATAAGAACAAGATTAGATTTTATTTTCAAATTTTTTGTCCAAATTTTTTGGGTTCTCACATTATTACCTTTATTTGATAGTGGGAGATTCCAGAAGGACAGTTCACTAAATTATGAATAAAATACTCCATAGATTTTAATGATATATATACAGGGTTCTCCAACAAGCGGTGTTATTTTGAATCACCCGGTATTTCGGTAGCTGTCACTTTTGAAGCTTTTATTCTTTGACATTTGACAAGTAGAAACTACGCCATTACTAAAAATGGAATGATACACGCTTCAACAAAGCATTCAAATTATTAAAATTCACTACAAAAAATTCTCAAAAATGCCATTTTTCTTTGAATACCAAAATAACATACCAAATAATGTTGGAGAACCCTGTATCTATATGATATTTTATTTGTAAGATATGTGGCTGTAATTAACTTCTGAATTTTTTATGCATTTCTTGTTTCACAAAAAAAATTACGAAAAAAAAAATATTCCGACTTAATTTTGGTATTAACTGTGAAACTGCCATTCGGCACTAAAGGCGAAGATTTAAAATAATTTGGTGATATTTTTTTTTAAATTTATTGCGAAGAAATCGAACAAATATTTTTAAATTTCTGACAATGAATGCTAAAAAAAGCCTTTCCATAAAAAAATTTCGATCATTCGGATATTCTTTGTATTTTTCTTTATTTCCTAGTGTAATCGGTAAGCTGATACTTTGCAAACTTCGCCCAAACTAATTTCGAAACAGTGATCGTCTTTAGATGAGATATTTTTTTAAAAAAAATTTAAATGTTGCAAAATCTGAGATATTTTTTTGAAATTTTAAATATTGCATTTGACTTTAATTTTCGAGTAGATTTTCATTTGTTCCATAATAGGGATGATAAGGTATACAAGTACTAGTATTTCCCTCAGCATCCTTTTTTTAAGAGCACATTGGTTCTTCTCTCGTGGTAGTTAGCTGTGCTCTATGTTATGCTTAACTAACTGATGTCTTTAGAGATAAATCTACTAATTTTAAATTCGACAATTTTTATGAGGTGAAACCCCCTCATAACAAATATTCATACCAGAATTTCATCCGGAGTTTTTTGTGTTATAGTCGCACACCCAGTCCACTACAAGCCACACTTTATTATCTACATCTACTCTTTATCAGATAATCCCTTCCGGCCGACTTGCGTTTATCCTTAATTTTTATGTTTGTTGTTTTTTTTTTATCTCGACATTGCCCTGTCCTATATTTTTTAATTCATTCAACTATTAATTTCCTAATATCATATTTTCGTCCATTTCAATACCCACTTAAAATATGTTTCTAATTTTATAAAATTGTTTTAAATTATTTGCGAACAAATCAAATCTTTGTTTCTAACAAAATAACCATAGACAATTCACTGCCACAAACGTTTAATCAAAATGTCAGAATACTGAAAGTAATCTCTGTGTGCTGACTTCGATTGACTGTCACCGAAATGTTATACGTTGATATTTTAAGTGGAAATTAATGTTCCCATGAAAGATGGAGGATTATTCTAGGAAACCTTAAATACTACGAGCACTTATTTTCTCATTTCGATTTAAGAATAAATTATTTCGCAACTTACCTTTTCTTTTCAAAGTTTAAACATGAATTCCTTGGAAAGGGTTTATATTAAAGTTGAGTTTAATGGCTCTGGGGGGAATACTGGGATTTGAATAATTTCACCTTAATAAAAGTATTCCGGAAAGTAACTTTGATGACATTGGAGTGTGATGTTTTTTTGTTTTTTTTTTTTTTTAGTTGCCGTTGTTTTAATTATAAATTACGAAGAGATTTCAATATAATGTATTATATTGTTGCAATGTTTGTATGTGCAAATGTGTCAGTCACGGCAACACATTGAAAGATATTTCGTTACAAACTTGAGTTGGTTTCACTGGGGTTTCCTCTTTTTTTTTTTTTGTTGCTGTTGGTTATGATTTGGAGGGTTTGGGTCATAAATAATTAATTATTGTTGATAAGAAACTTTTTGGCAAATAAACTTGTGATTTAACTTCTTCCCCATAAGCCAAACGCCAGGCAGGCAGCGTCTGAACGAACATACGAAGAACCAGAGTTAACAAATATCCGGCTACAAGGACAATGAAACGAACAAATGTACATTAAATTCCATTACCGACACACACACACACATACACAAAGTATTCGGTCGATTCACGCACACAGACACGCAGTTATATGTATACGCCGTTGGCAGGCAAATGTCGATTAAATGTTGAACAGCCGTATCGGGTTAATGAACAAACTACACGAGACGATATGGGAGGATATTATCGGGCAAATTTTCATTAATGTATCCTTTTTTTCTCGTTGTTGTTGTTGTTTTTGCTTTCGTGCTTATACACTAATACACAACACACATACACAGACAACGGCAGACGACGATATCTGTGCCAGAGTACAAGTGGCAGTAATAATTTATAAAATGTTTCCGTTTCCTCCTCTGCTATTCGATTGTGTGCACAAAAGTCAGCCTTACAACACCCGCACGCACTCGCTAACGCACACAGTCACACACACAGACACACTTACACATACAGACAGATGTAAAGATTTCCTTTCGAGAGTAACGGCTGTTACACTAACAACAACATCCACATCATTTGTATGAACATTGTTTCTGCGTTCGTTCGCTGTAAAAATATGTGTAAGTGTAGTTGTAGGTCAGTATTACGGCATTAGCCTCAAGTTAATACAAGACGACGAAACAACAGAAAAAAAAACTGATTGAAAGAAAAGCTCACGAAGAAATGGAAATTGATTTTTTGTTCTCGTACAACCAACGGAAACGAGGCTTAACATCTGTGTTATTGCTTAAAGAAGTTTTAAATCTTTTAACGGATTTCAATAAAATTACACAATTTCCAAAATTCTCTTTTTTTTTGTAAATTTTTATTTTTGGTATTTGCAATTTTTTTTTTTTGACTTTTTCAAAATAACGTTTTTCTTCTCAAAACTAAAAACACCTTGAGTCGAGTAGACCAATCACGAATAATCCGTCGCGCAATTATAACGTGTACGTACGCTTTCAATTGACGTTAAGTACTGAATTCGCACATTCTGCTGAAGCTGTTGTAAATGTCGACAACAAAAACACGCCAAAAACCAACAACACAACAACATGCCGTCGTCTTCTTCATCGTCGCCAACCAACCAAACGAAGCGAACCCAGCCATGCCATCGAACCAGCTAACCAACCATTCCATGCCTTGAAGCCATCGTCGTAACATAGAAAACCCCTAAAACCACCAAGAAAAGTTTCATATAAAACATATTTGCTTAACAGCAACGCAAAACTTCATTCACAACTTTTCCCCATATGTACGTATGTATGTACGTGTTCTTCTGCTATGTTACTTACTACACATTCGCATGGGTAAAACGTATGCTGCCGCTGTTATTAACAGTCTGAAGTTGGAGCTCATTGTTTGGTATCGTCTGAGCTTCACACATGTTCCATGCAACCGAAGTAAACCACCTAACAGAGTTTGTTGTGACATTAAGAGTTGGGCTGTTATTCCGGAATGCTCTTTAATGTTAACGCGTAAATTCTGCTCTTCGAATCGCCGGTTTTAAATTAAAGATAGTACAGAGTCTGATTTGATATTTGTAAAGATTTTGGGAGGATTCGCAAGCCTTTGACCGAACACAATCCTCCTGAGAACCGTAACACTGAGGAGATGCCGCTTAATACATTCGCATAGCGCTTAGTTAGTCTGACCTTCTAGTAGGATTTGACAAAAACCCTTACTTATTTCTAAGCGCCTTCTTCGAGAGGTTTTTTTCGATGAACATTTTATTATGGAGTACACATTACGGACTAACTCTTCTTTAAAATGACCTCCCCTCAGGCAAATGAGGGACTTAGTTTAAATGATGACTAGGCCACATGTGTTTGAACACAATTTATGTGACAAATTTACCTATTAGTGTTAGTGGTGAAGTGAATGTATAGCATGTTTATTAACGGAGTCGTTTCAGTGTCCCTGTACCGCATTCAACTTGAAACGCTACTAAAGGCCAATTATGGTTGTGAATACATGTATAAGTATAAGTAACCAGTCAATGAACGAAAGTGTAAGACAAATTGCTTAGGGAACTCATCCACAAATTAAATTAGTTACTTTACAATGCAATATAGAAATCAGTTCATGCATTTTGGCAAACGAATGCCTGGAATCACACACACAAACACAGACTGATTATCTTGGCTGTCCATAAACAATATAATTTTGCTGTATCGATTGATAGCTCTTATACTTATTACCTGTGAATATCAGAGCATAACAACCAGCAAACAAACAGATCATCTTCAAGTTTCCCTTGTAACCACTCATGGAGAGTTTTATGGTGAAGTAGGTCGACTGCAGAACTTGAATTAACGATTATCACCCAAGACCGTTGAGTAAAATCTAACACGTAAATATATTTTTGCGAGCAAGAGGCAAAGTGTGATAAGAAATATAGAATTGTGAGAGCTCACACTACCTAGCCTGAAATTTAGCCAGAACGAGAAATTTAGCCAGAACCACCATCAGATTTTTCTGAAAGCTTCACCACTACAAATCTCCAATTCATTATATTGGAATAGGTGATCTGTATGTATTACCATTCAGTTTTCGCGACAACAGAAGGGCAAATCATGGTCCTCATTAATATTGACGGCAATATTTTCTTCTGATCGCTTTCGGTTAGGTTACTTAAAATAGATTAAATAGTAGTTTTGTTATACAGTGTACTCTCTCCTTGCGGACACCTCTCATAACCAGACACTTTTTTCAGTACCATTCCGCTTCAGTCCTCTTTTGTACATCTCTCATATGCGGACAAAAATCTCAGTCCCTTAGGTGTCCGCTTATGAGAGAGTACACTGTATTGGCAATAAAGTGCTAAAAAAAAAAACCTTTCGATTTGGATAATAAAATAATAATGTAAGCATTGGTGTACGTTTTTCCATGGTAAAAGGGCAACGGAACCACAAGGGACCTTTAAAAAAATAGTTTGGAAAATCATGGAGCACTTCTTTTCTGAGAAGTCTACCTTTTGTGAATCTTACGGATAGCGTTGATTCACATAATTTAATTAATTAATTATTGTAGAAGAAATTCCCCGTCAAACTATAGTTCTTCCTTTCACTGATTTAAGAACCGCCATAAATAAACTTATCTTTCTCAAATGTATTTCAAAAACCGTTGAGGAAATAGAGGATATTTAAAGTTGTATTAACATTTTAATATCGCACTTTAATGGTCGCTCACAGATAAATCACATGATATTTCGCATTTTTCATCACTTTCAATGCATAAATTACACTGTAAATTACAGTTTGGCCATAACTTTACGATGTTTAACTATGGCCCCTTCTCTATTGCCCATATCGTCCATTTTTTAACCATTGTCAACTTCTCTTGCCGACAGTGATTATTATATTTATGTTAACATAAAACAACATCTAACACAGAATGATACAACAATTCAAAGATAAACAGTCCAAAACAGAACAAAAAAGGACAAAGAATTACGAAAAAAAACACAACAAAATAGAACCGACCTACCGCAATAAATTCTTTGCAAACAGAAAAGCACAAGCACACACACACACAAATCTTTGTTTGGAACAGTGTAACCATTCAGTGTACGATGATACTCGTTCCGTCCTACATGTAACAACCACAACAAGCCAAGTAGGTGGGTGGGGGGAGATTCTCTCACACAAACGGTTTAATTTTGTAGACGACATACAATTTCTGGCGATTGGGGGATGTTGGAGCTGAGGAGAAGTATAGAACAAAACACAATAGACAACGAAATTATATCCCCAAAAAAAATGTTTGGGTTTCATCTTTGAAGGAACGAAAGACGAGGCCAAAAAAATACAATAAATGAGTAGTGGTGGGCCTGTCAGCAGCAAGAACAACACCAGCAACATCATCGCCATGAATAGCGAAACCGTCGCATGCACACACACGCACACACACACAAATAAAGTATACTCTCACACACCGCTATGCATATGGAATACACATGCCCACACACATTCAGCTGAACTTGCACTTACAGCACATACTTTATAACAATGCGACCTTTGACACAATGCTCTACTTTTGCTGCTGTTAACTTAACACCACTGTGAGCGACATAACATCCAACATTTGCTGTGTGTATGTAAGCCATTGGGTTAAGCCATAGGTTGTACAGACGCATGAGCAGTGCTCAGCTTAAGAGCGCGAAGCTCTGTTGGGATCTCTCAATATGTTAAGACGTGTCTGTTCTGTTCTTGCACAGTTTGTAGAAGTTAAGTGGGCGGTTGAGAGCTGAATAATGAATAATGTTTAGATTTCAAAGATTTATATTTCAAAAAAGTTTTAAAGTTTTTCGTTCGCCAGGACCTTGTTTTTCTGATGTTCTCTGTTTTTCTCCTTTGTTGCGGATCCATTACTAATCACAGTAATGTTTTGATATCTCAACAAGAGCTATACATTTGCAGTCTTCCACTCACAGACGTATATGAATATACTAATGTATTAGAGTGGTTTGCTAACAATGTAATTTATTTTATTTGTATAGAAATGCAGAGGCATCCAGGTAAGAAAATAGTATCGACATTTCGCCTTGTATTGACTTTACAAATAAGAGAGTATTTTTTTAGTCCGTGTAAAACTTCTCAAGAAATAACAATAGCCATTCGGAGATGGGTTCCAACGGTTGGTCCCGGCCAGTGAGGATACAAATTCTATTGTACACAGATTTCAGAGTTACGTACGTAAAACTACAAAAACAAAACAAACTTTGGGCTTCAAATGACCTGTTCCCCATAATATTTAAAAAAAATTAAATTGACTTGACGGAAATGGTACATGAGGTTTTCTGTAAAGTAACAGGTGGCGCAAAAGTAATCTTCCGATGTTTTTTGGCTGTAATTAAAAAAAATGAAAAACTTTGATTCTTCTTGTGGATTATTTTTATTTGGTCTTTTAATTTTTTTTACATCAAGTCGAGAATATGATGTCTTGTAAATGGCCGCCGCCAGAGTTGCCACTGACATTAGGGGCCAATCACAAAATTTATAGCATTTTCTGATAGGAGGATTACTTTTGCGCCACCCATTATAAACATCTGAAATAGCAATTGCTTGTCCGACGACTCATGGAAGTGAAATCACAAACATTTTTCAGGGATAAATGAAAATCGACAACAATCAAGACCATTTTTTTGGCAAAGTATTTATTTCGTCTTTGTTTCACAATTGTCTAACTCTAATTGTCTTTTAAAGATAATGGCTTACATTAAGAAGAAAAATAGTTTTGGATACCTCAAATTAGAAACTTTCTATCAACTTTGTCGTTGGCACTACATTGATACAATGAATTTAATGCATTGGTTACAACATTTAGCTTCGGAGAGTTGAATGCTCGAATACCGTCTGTGAGATTTCGATATAAGGTGAAAATCGAATTCGTTAGCCCAATGTCTATTAGATCAAGATCTCATTTATAGTTTCGAATTCCAATTAAAATATAATTGAAATTGTACTTTTTTTGTACGCAATAATAAAGAGGGTTTCAAGCAATTGACGCTCCTTTTTGGACTTTGACAAGAGATTTTTAGTAAGCCGACGCACAGAGGGTTGAAAGAAAAAGATGAACTTTAACTTTAATAACCGTATTTGGTACCGGGTGAAAGAAGATAAAATTCTACATCACTAATTGCCAAAATAAAAGTTCTTAGTTGTTTACTTTATTTGCAGTGTGTCTTCAAAGTTCAGTAATTATTATTATTTTTGCGCGCATTGGTTAAAAGTGAAAATTTGCATATTTCCAGTGATAATTTTTTTAATTAAGACTTCTAAAAGTGAAAATTTTATTATGGAGCCGTCTACTTCAGGTATTTAAGCATATGATAAATATTTGTTTGTTTAGATAAATGTTTTGGAAATATTTGAAAAAAAAACAAGGAAATTGCTCCAAAAATGAGGTATTTTTGATGTTTGTATTGGATTTCAACTGAATCATCGGTGAAACTTGGTAAAACTGCTTATATTTTCATAAAATATGAAGTTTCAGCTTATAAATTCCAGAACATCTTTTTGCCTTTTTGTTGCATTTTTTGACTTATTAACAATTTGACTTATTGACAATATTGAAAAATTTTCAAATTTCGCTAAAGACACTGCAAGGCTATTTGTTAAAAATTATCCATGGTATTATATGCCTCCTACTCTACATAAATACTTCATTCACGGGCCAGAAATTATATATTGGTCAGCTAACTGAAGAATCTCAGGAAGCCAGAAATAAGGACTTCAAAAGCTATAGGGAGCACTTTTCCCGTAAATTCAGTCGGGAAAATACAATAGAAGACGTCTTTAATAGATTTCTTTTAAGTTCAGATCCATTTATTTCGAGCAAGAGGAAGAGTTGTAAAAAGAAAATACAGCAAATGCCTCAGACTGCATTGGAGTTACTTATTCCTACCCAAAATGAAAATGATAATGGTGACGAAGATGATGAAGATAATGAAGATGAAGATTAGTTTAACGAATTGTATGATGATTAAGAAGTAAATGATTATTATTAAGTAAATTAATTTTATAATGGTTGTGAAGTAAATGATGATTATGAAGTTAATAATACTTTTAAAATTAATGAAATGAAGTAAATAAAAAAACCGTACAATTATATTTTTTTTTAATTATTTTTTTCCTGTAATGGTTGTTTGTTTTATTTTTATACTATGGTTTTTGTTTATGAATATTGATCTATAAGATATAATAATATTTTCTAATGTAACTTTTTTTAAATATGTGGAATTATGGAATTTGAAGAAAAAAAATCGGATTTTAATTTAAAATTTTGGGTATATAAATACAGATTAAATATTTATTAATTTTTATTTTTTAAGAACAATTTTTTTTTTTCTAAAAGCACATTAAGTATGGTCTAATTTTCAATTACATTTCCTAATTTATCGTTTTTCTTTGAAAGGTTACAGCGAAAATTGTGATATAAGACCACTTTTCAAAATGCAAAAAAGGCCATAAAAGATTAAAACAAAAAAATTTTTTCAATAAAAAATAAAAATATTTTAAAATTACGGCTTTCCTGAATTAATCGCCACTTTGCCTACCGCTCAACCCACTGTGCGACGTGTCGAACAAAATTTCTAACAGGAATTGTATCGCAATAGCTCCAATGCTTCACACATTTTGAGACAGGTAATGCAAATCTCAATTCTGCCAAAAGACGCAGAATCATTTTAGACTAAAAAGAGGTTTGACTCAATAAAACAAAGTGAATATCGGACAATTGAATAATCCGACAATTGGCTGCTCTAGCAGTTCCCGTGTTTGATAATCGGACCAAAGGCCACAATTTGCTTATTCATTTTGAAGTGAGCAAAGTGTGCCCATTTTCGAAATAAAGAAAGGCAATTAAGAGACAGCAGCTCTTCAAAACTAGTTTCAATAAAATGTATAACTGAGACACAGCCAATTTTAACATGACCCACTCTCATGTATATGAGTTTTCTTTCGTGGTTTCTTCTAATATATGCCTGTGATTTATTGAACTCCTTTTGCTGTACAATGGAATAGTTGTGGGTTCACATTCTTTTCCCTAAAAGTAAGTAGTCATAAGTAATTTCGTATGTTATTGACATGTTTTTACTGCAAAAGTTATTAGTTACTTGGATTCCGATGCGGTCAAAAGAGAAAATGAAAATATAGTTTCGAAGAAATACGTGGGTTGGCTGGAAGATGAAATGCCGGGGAGTGGTTGATATGTTGCAAATCTATCACTCATAAATGGAGCTCAGTTTGTCGTTATAGACGTAGGGTATGGAATATATGGAATATGGATATATAAGTCCTGCTAATAACGATTGGCAGTTTATAACATATTTGCGAAAATTCCATGTATGCCAATTTTCATTGAAACACATGACTTATGAATAGAAACATGTTTGGATGGTGTCTTCCTGGCGTTACTTTCTTTTGTTGGCTCATGAGCAGAAATTAGACATAAACGATGTGGATCTACTGCAGCGAGATCGCCGAGGCCTCAACAATGTCAGATCGTGAGTGTCCTAACATATTTTTTTTTTTTTTTTTTTACTGACAATCATGGGATGCCCCCTATAAATGCAATCCACTGTGTTAGCGATGGGAAAGAAGGTTAATGGAGGGAGGAAAGAGGGAGTAGTGTTTGTTGATGTTTGCCTTGAATTTGATAATGTCATAGCAGGCAGGAAAAACACTTGTTGGAAGATTATTCTTAAGTGCCAGGCACATAAAAGAACATCACTTGTTTGATCATAATTCATACTCCCACAGCTGTCACTAATTCTCGTAGGAATAAACTTTAAACAGGATTTGTATGACAGAATTAGCCAGATATAGAGATTTCTCTGAATGCCGAACTCTAGGCTTGAGTATATATACTAGTATAATACGACACCTAGTTCTCAACAGTCTCAATTGTCCAATACAGGTAAAATAGAACGACCCTAGTTGAACAGTACGACCTGGTTACAATGCTACAACCATAGTTGAATCGTAGAGTTCGCCATGAATAGTACGATCCGGAATCAATTGAGGATTACAAAAATTGCCCATCAAATTTCATTTCGTAATGTTGCTACTTACATTTGGAGTACAATCCGCACGTGCTGAGACTCTCTTAACATTTCCCAAGCACCGATTCCACATCTATGAATGAAAATCAGCATAACAGATTTAGTTCCCGACATTTAATCAGTTGGCCAATCCACGGTTTGCCTTTAATAATCCATGACTCTTCCATTAATGTCAGAGCTATGATTTAAGCAGTCGTTTTAAATATTTACTGCTAGAGCTAATCTCCGACACTCAGCCGGATTTCTCTGGAAAATGTCTCTCGACTGCATGTTGTCGTGTGCTTTTGACAAATGTCCTGTAACGCCATAATATATCCTTGCCACAGGCAGACAAACCGGCTGGCAAGATTTCCTTCATCATAATAATCTGATATATTGGCCCACAATCAGTGTGTGTCGGTCGGTCAGTGGATTTTATGTATTCTTGGTGAGCGTGCGTCTATGTCATATTCCGAGCATAAAATGACATCTTTATGAGCGGTTACTCTGTGAGTGAATGACACTGGCGATGGTGATGGCGATGGCCATTCTGACATATAGCTTCCGTACAAAATGCAAATGCACATCTTTTGTCTACTCTTTAACTACAGTTCGTCATAAACTTCTGTCTACCCCTACCACCGTTGGCCCCCCCTACCTAAAGTCAGCCTTTACTGCAGTTCCGCAAATAAAGTCAACGCCAAGTGACAAAGTGTCGGTCGCATAGCACGGCATTGTTCGACGGTACGAACACGGGCGTGGATGTGGTTGTAGATGTGGATGGATGGACAAACGGGCGGATGGATGGATGGATGTATGGTTGGTTATGGTACGAGAAATGTCAGAGTCATCGGCATCATTGTCGTCATCATTTTGATATTGATTGATTAATTGACAAAAGAAAAGTGCCGTTATATGTGCATACATATTATAAAGGCAATGAATGCACACATGCACAAATACGGCCACTATTTATGTCTGTTTGTGTCTTTGGGTCAGAGTGTGAGTGGGCAAAGTTTTGACAACAACCTTACGCACGCATACGTACAAACAGATGCACCGCTTGTGCGCTTGTAGGAAATGTACAAATTATGTTCATTTGCAATATATGGGTGACATTTGCATATGAACTAACTTAAATCTTAATTATGTTTTTTCATATTTGCATCGTGTCCGTCGTTTGCTGCAGTTGGGTGAGCTATGCCAGTGCCAGTAACGGCAAGGCTAGTGTAGGGTATTTGGAGTTGTTGTTTTGTAAAATTGTCTGTAATGGTTGATTTATAATTTTCCATGTATTGGTACGTACATATTCTTGTATGGTGTTTGTATGGGACATTTTACTTAAAATGGACGAGTATTGATTGGAAATTATGCATATGCGACAAACAGTCGACAATTGAATTCGTTGAAATTAAAATATTTAGATAACTGACAACGGGGTGAACCAAAAAAAAAAAACTGGTATCGAAATAATTATATGGTCCATTGTAAACTTGTACCATTTTTTTTTCAACAACATATTTGGCAATCTTTTGTTTCTTTAAGATTTACCATTATCTTAATTGGAATTTTTTAACATCGGCATTTGTGAAATTACAAAATTGTAAAAAACAAAAATTAATTTCATAAATTGATTAATTCAACAACTTTCACATTAGGGAATTCAGAAACAATCCTGGAGGAAATTTGCATTATTAATTTAAAAAAAGAGATATACTTTAGCTTAATATTATACTTTAAATTCCATATTTTTGTTCCATACAAAGATTTCACATTAAAGTTTTTTTTTATAAATAATTAGAAAAAGTTAAACAGCCCCTTCGTATCAAAAGGAGTTTTTGCAATATGTAATATGATATTAATTATAGATTCTTAGAAAAAAAAAGCCCAAAAAAACGTCTGTACCATATAATTATTTGCAAAATTTTAAAATCGTAAATTCGTAATTGATGTTTTTTTAATTACCCATGTTTTTGGTTTGATAAATGAAGTACATAATCGCATTTTTTTATTAGTTCAAGTATAAATATTTTAAAAAAAAAATTCTTCATAAACATACACGGTTTTGTTTCTGAAAGTTCATGTTTTTTCGACACCTTATTTCACATTTTATTAGAGGCCAAATGTATTTGTTATTTTGTCGGATCATAGATGAGAATTGGTCTTATCTCTAGCCCTGTTTGCCGACCCCTAATTGTTATGCGAATAGGGATTTGGAATAGGGAATTCAAAGAAATTAAGTTAATTTAAATACAAAAACAATGATGAAAGTTATAAATTTTTGGTTTTTGTTATGATAATTTTTTCTATTTCATTTTTTCTGATACTCGTCATATGTTTTATATTTCATTTGAGTATTGAGTCTTTATTATTGTAAAGTTTGAAGCGGACTTTTTTTAGTGTCAAATCAGTCAACGTATTTTGAAAATATCGGAGAAACCAAATGTTTTCGCATAAAACCGGTTTGTGGCACCTCGAAACCCTTCCGAGAAAGTCTGAACATAAGCTATCAAAATCTGGTTTAGCCAAAAAAAAAATATTTTTTTTTTGGAAACCCTAATATGAATAAACTAGAAATTATGAAAAATAATTTAGTTTCTGTCCTTGTTTCGTCCTCTATGTTCGCATTCAATCTTTGGTGAAGGTTATATAAGAACTTGAGGACTTTAATTGTTTCCAATAATCTTGGTAGCACCAGATGCTGGACAGACCTTCTCCAAATCTGGTCATTATTTAATAATTTCAGAAATCCTATATTGTTGCTGCCATAGACATGCATAAATATTGAAATAATTACCATAAGTTTCAATTGAGGCCCAATTATCGTAGACTGTGCCATAAGCAACGAAAGCTTATAAATATTTACAATACGCCTGTTGTACTTCATTGTGTTAATGTTGCACAACATAGACAACACACAACATATTAGAGCGTGTAAGTCTGTGGCACACTACTTACGCACACTTACAGACTTTTGCATGAATTCATGCATAGGAAGTAAGTACTCGTATGTCTGTATACACTAATACATCTACTAAAATCATACAAAAGTTATAAATGTTTTATTGTCAAATATTTTGTTTATTTTCTCTGGCATAGTGAAGGGAACCGGCTGGGCAGAAGGGGGGGGGGGGGGGGGATGTTCAGCAGTGTACTCTGCTGCATACAATTTAATCGCTACTCATATATGAAAATGAATATTTCCGTAAAATGTCTCCTTAAACTATTTAGTAACAAAACAGACATTCTACGAGTACTTAAAACATGTAATAATTATTCATTAAAGTTTGTTAGTGTGTGTGTGTGTCAGACAGGCGAAACAATAGTCAACTATCCAAGTAATTAGGAGGAGGATATGCTTGTGGCTAGGGGCTTTGACTTGCAAAGGGGAGTGAGGTTACAAATGATTAGAAACCACTTAGACAAGAACTTTATACCTTTCATAAAGTTTAACTTATGCTTCTGAGGGTTGACATTAGTTGGTGTGTACACAGTATAAATATGTATATAATTAAATTTGTTGTTATAAACAAATCTTGCCAATGTGTGTGTGTGTATGTGTGCACCGCCAAAGGGTGTCTCGGATATATTGCGTTTCGGTCTTGTGCTAAAAGTTGTTGACAAATAACTTGGAAATTGACAGAGAGTGGGTTTGAGTTACTTTTTCAAAATTAGTATAGAAAAAAAGATGGCAACCCTTTTGCGATATATAGTTAGATAGTGTAGTCGTGGTTTTTGTAACCCTAGACCGCACGGCCATTGAATGTTTTAAATTTGAACTACCGATAACTTTGACTTAGAAATGTAGATTAACATTAATTTTTCTTTTCAGGTTTATGTTTGACATTTGCGTTTTCGATGAGTTGTCTCTTCGTCCAATGGGCTGCAAGTTGTTTGGCAGGAGATAAAGAATTTTACTGAAAAATCGTGTTTTTAGATGAAGCTCATTTTCATCTCGCTGGCTATGTCAATAAGCATAATTTGCGCATATGGAGTTCAGAGAACGGACACGTGACTATTGAGAAGCCAATGTATCCACAACGATTCACTGTTCATTGGGCCATTTTTCTTGGAGAATTTTTGTTTCCAAAACGAATTTCGGTTTCCAAACGGTTTCACACAACCATCGATATTTTACGCACTATTTTTTAAAATCGAATAATCAGCCGAAATTTGATGTCAATTGGCCGCCCCGGAACTATTATTTGAGCCCTTTGGATTACTTTTTGTGTAGAGCCATTAATGAAAAATGTTACCCAAAGCATCCCGAGGCAATTGAAGCGTTGAAAAATTAAATCGAAGTTGTCATTGAAGATATTCGACTCGAACCAATCGAAAATTGGATGGGGCACTGCCGAGCCAGCCGTTGTTATATGGAGGATGTTGTGTTCCATTATTAAATGACAAATTTCAACCGTTCCTGTAAAACTAGAAAATGGTCCACCCTGTACAAAGCCCATTGATTTCTAACAAATTACTTTTCGAAAATAATGAAGATTAGGTGTAGAATTATAAGAAGAATTTAAATTCACAAGGTCTATGGTTACATACATTTTCTAAGATTGCTGACAAATACAAACAAAATTTTGGAATGACTCCGGGAATTTCAAACACGCCTAATGACAAATTCTAGACACGTTTAGTATTAAAAAATATACCTTCGTTTTGAGCCGCCTCACATCAGACAAAAATTTCTCTTTTTTTTTGATGGCAGGGCATCTGCTTTCTAAGATTAAGCGTTTGTGAAATTTTATCGACCACAGCCAAGTAACAACAATTAGTTATTCGAAGACTTTGTTTTTCCTGAAAAACTTGTACCCTTTTTTTGTGACACTTGAACTTGCTTCGGCAGTACGCACGTGTACGCTACACATACACATGGATTTGTGCCGACCTCTGGTTCGAACAGGCCACAATTATCCTCGACGACTAAATACGGCACTAAAAACATACCACACGAGTATTTTTTCGAGAAGCAATGTCGAAACTTCAAGAACAAGGTGGAACGTCTTTGACATTTATGAATCGGAATCGATCATCACTCCGAAACGACATCACCCTTTGGCCAACTGTTAATATGCAATGAATTGTGCGAGTTAGCATACATAGACACACATTCATACATACTTGAATTGTGCACCATTTCCATGGGCCAAATTTGTGATTTGTTTTGTCATTTAATGTTAATACCACCGCCGTTATTGTTGTTACTGTTGGTGTTACAGTAATTATTAAATACATTATTATTGTCTCTATTGTTTAGAAATAGCAGTTTAGTGGCATTGCTGTTATCCATATACGAGCATTAGTACATCTGTATGTCCATGAATTACAAAGCACATTCATCCACCAACACCACCACCACCACTGGCACTGGCACTTGTACTCGTTTGGTTATGGCACAAACTTGGACATAATGTTTGCCCATTCTTCCGTCTGATTAGTGTTGTCCCCATTTAAGGGCAACAAATTGTTAATGTTTTTCATTGCGACCGTAGTGGTCAGTTTTAATGTGCGTTCATTTGTGTAACGTTGCATTTTGTATTCTTTGCATGTGTGAGTGTGTGTGTGTGTATGTTCAAGTGCACCACTCTCCAACACACTGACACTGTGAGTGTTTGTGTTCGGCTATACAAGTTATTGTTGTGGCATTTTTGGAAAATGTCTTTTAAATGTTCAGTCATTAGTGTTGGTAACACTCAAAACTCAAAATATTTAGTTTATGCTAATGAAAGAATCTACGCACGCACACACGCACAGTACATTTATGGAAAGGAAATTGTAAATTTTCTAATGAATTGTAATTTATTCATTATAGAAAACCGATATAGGCTAAACATTTTATGGGCCAATAAAACCGGTTTGGAAAAGGGAAAAATTGTAAAAGGTAAATCACTGTCAAAATTCATAAATGAAAAATTTGGTGATTTGTAAATTAACAGCCCATCAGACAGATGACACATGTATACACTTGGTGCAAATGAAGATGTCTTGGACTTGGTCTTATTATTCAGGTTTATTTCATAATAAAGAGGAAGGTATGCCGTTAATAGTGAAAAACAACATCAGCCAAATGGCCACCACGACCACGCTTACAGGACCATATCCTCTTCATGAAACTTTCCATAACCAAATCGCAAAGTGGCTGCCCCATTGTCCTCAATGCCTCACGAATTCAATCTTTGAGGTCTTGAATCGACGGTTTCTAAATTTCTCCAAAATGAACTACTCTGATTTTTTGTCAGCTTCAGTTTCACCTCGCAATGATAGGCGGAATAACATATAAGAGATTCATTTCAAAAGTCAAAAGTGAACAGAAGGAAGCCATAACGAAGCAGATGGTCGTTTTTGGTCGATTATATTCGATTTTCAGTATCATAAGTTTCGTATTTTAAAAAATAAGAAATTAAATTCACATTTCTCTTACTATGTCGTTTCATCTTGTATCGTTTTAGGTGTACTGCAAGTCTACTCCCAAGTCGACTGGTGATACTAAGGAGCCAGTATAGCGTTTGCAAAGATAAAATGCGTCGCACCTTGTAATGTGAACAGCTGATCGAGGAGGGCACGTACTTGTACCAGGAAACCGCTTGACTCGTGGCAAGAACATGTTGAATGGAGTTTGCTCGACGCAGCTGGCTGGTTTGCTGCAAGATGCCTTGATGCTCATAGGTGTGGGCCATTTGGCGAATACCAAATTTTCCGCAATTTGCGTATCCATATTCCCCCAACGAGAATTCAACAATGTAAGTCTATTTTAGTTCCAAAAAATCTACTCAATTTATCAGTACCAATAACTGAATTATTACAATAAGAAAAGAGTTTTCAAAAATATTTTAATTTCCCTGTTCTCAATGTCGTTCTTTTAATGTAAAGGTTGTCTCCAAATGCAGAACAAATTGTAATTATTGCAGCATTCGGATCACGCATCACCATTTTAACGCTTACCGTATTTACCATTTTATTTTTTTTTTATTTTCTTTCGTATTTTTTGTTAATTTTTTTTCTTTGAATTTTGAATAGTTTCCTGCAAAAATGTCGAGAAATTAATAATCCGCTGAACAGCAGACAATTGTGTGAATTTGAGATGAATGTCACATTATCAGCAGAGGCATAGCCACCAGGTATTGCAGGTAAGTATTTGCTATTATCTAGTTTTGGTAGTAAACACGAAGTTAGTTCTCGCTATCCTTCTTTGCAGACGCCTATGTGATAATGCCTTGTCTCGCGATCTCTTTCTTTATTTGGGTGACAATGAGAATCGTCCTCTCAGATGGATGGCCGACAAGGGTGTCGACAATCAACAGACGGATATTTGGAGTTTGAGCGTCCTATTTTGGGATATGAATGGTACGTGGAAATGATTTTCTTTTACTCTACTTAACATTTTTTTACATTTACATACAATTTTAGTTAATTTCATAATTTATCTATTATGTTTCTGATTTTAGAAGACTTATTTTACCGAACATTCCTATTTCTTTCTTTATATACGCACAACTTGAGCAGAGTCTTGCATAGGGTAACATTAAGTTTACCCAGCGTTATTGTACGACAAATTAATAGTCAAATCAGTCTCTGCTAAATTTTTATCAATTTCAGGCTCCGTAGCTTTATAGATTTACTTCTACGATAACGCATATGACATGAATTTTACTCAGAACTATATTTATAGTCAAAAAGAACATAATGTCTTTCTCTCTCAATTCCTTGAGTTCGCAAAAAAAAAAACCCAACAATTATTTGTAAGCTCAACAAGTTTTTAAAACTCCTTTTTTTATTTTCAAACAGTTTGACACGCCGTTTTCAGCTAGACTTACAATCTAATCTAGCGAATTCCACAAGTATATTTAGGCTGTAAACACGTTCCACAAGTTGTCCATACGAACGAAAAGAACTGTAAAAAAAACGCCATAGAAGAAAACATGGCTGTAGACTAATATTTGTTTTCGACTAAGAATGTAGACTTTAACATTGGATTCCAATCCATACATAGAACACCCTTTTATGCTTATCCTCCATCGAAACTCTGCAAGGGAAATTGCTATGGCCCAACTTATTCTTTTGTTAGTTCACAGTTAACGACAAGTCGTGTGACAGGCTTTGTGTTGGACATCAAATCAACTTCAACGAGTAATCAGCCACCAATTATCAATGACATCAATCAAAAGTGTCAAAACATAACTGACTTTTCACCTTACATTCTACTTCCGCACATATTTACATACACATGTCTCGACATATTCACATAGCCATGTTTGCTCATATGTCTGTCGGTCTGTACGATGGATACCATCGTCAAAGCGAGTCAAATATTTATGGCCTTATTAAAAGTCAAGTGCCCTTTAATTAAATTGCTTAACTCGATTCCTTCTTATCTTGTGCTTCTTGGTCGGCGAGTGATAGCCATTTGATTATGGGGGTACTTACAATTTTTAATTGATATTCAAATAGCGTCTGTGAGTGAACACAGCGACAGACGACAAACATAAAAACAGACGTCGTCATATGGTTGCATAAACGCTAAATGTGATTACGATTATTCTGCTTTCCGTGTTCCGTGCTCGTTCGTCCGTTCGGTTGGTCGGTCAGTGGTCATTGGAAGTCCATTTTAAAGTGGAATAATTGAAGCAGTTCTTAAGCAGTGAGTGGTGGCATACAACTCCAGAGTTGTTCTTTGGTAACTGTGTCGATGCGTTGTTTCCCGGCGATCGTCTGTTTCAACAAAACAGCAGACCTACACTACGAGTCATTAGTATAAGGAGAGGAATTCGGCAAAGCATTAATCAGCGAGAGATGGAAAAGGACAATTAAATTCTGTAAAAAGGAAACAGGTACACAGAAAAAAATAATTTTTCGATTCAATGAAAATATTCACGAATTCAAATAAAAAATTCATTGAAAATCCTGTGATAAAACAATTTGTCAACTTAAAGAAAATATTCGTATACTGTTTATCAGAAATATTTTTGATGAAGAAAGTTTCATAAATACAAAAAAAATTGTATGTCGTTCATTAAAAATTTTTTTTATTAAATATTGAAACGAAATTTAATAAAATAGATCGAAAAATATTATAATTTTTTAAATTTTGTTTAATATTTGGTAAATTGCTTATCATATTTACGAAAAAAATTTATGTAATATTAAAAGAAATTTTATAAATTAGATAACCAAAATACAAATCACAAAAAATATAAAAAATTTTGTCGATTCAATTTATCAAATTTCTTTCAACATTTGGTAACATTTTTCGTAAATATGCTAAAAATGTATCAAATATTAAAACGAAATTTGATAAATGGGATCAACAAAAAAATTCATTAAAAATATCCAAATATTTGATGAATTGTTTTGTTGATACATTTCATCAAACTTCGTTTCAATATTTGACAAATATTTTAGCATATTAACGAAAAGTTTCATTGAGAAGTGATGAAATTCTTGTACAAATATTTTCATTGACATTTTTTTAAGCTGTTTCCATCTCGTAAATGCTAGGGGATTTACGAGTAAGATAGTAATCTTTAAGACATGTAAAACTTCTCTAGGAAAGCATAAAGCCATCGGAGACGGTTTTAAATAGTAGGTCTCGATCAGTGAGTATACAAATTATATTGTGCACAGCTCACTGCTTCGAAAGAAGTTCCCCCATTATTTTCTTCATGGAATGTAAAGCATGAACCAAATTTCAGTAAAGTCTGATATAATTTCCCACTCTTACCGTCGGTAAGGAAGGACCATTTCTAGGTCGATACACTAAAGTATGGGCCCAGCCTGAACTATCAACAATGTGTATAGTTTTGTTCAACCTTTTTGTTTAAAAGTAATGTACGACATATCGTAATCGAATTGGATGGACGTTGTTGGACCATCGATCTGCTTATGGGCAATATTGTGTGTTACAAACATAATCCATGAAAGTAATTCTTCAAAAGTGTGTGCAAGTTTTAATAAGGATAACCTATACTAATACTTTGTATAAGCTAAACTTCGCCTAATAGTATGCGTTTGGCTCTCTGTTTCCGGGTTTAAAGTCTACCAGACATATTCATGTGACTCACAGTGTACAACACATATGCCCATGAATGACAGTGAGACAACCAGACAGGCAACACAAAACTCAGCTCATCAGGCAGTCTGGCATTGGAGTACGGCGCTGTGGCCGACCGTAGCTTCTATGAGTGCGAGTGTGCGTGTGTTAATGTGCGACGTGTGTGTGTGTGTGTCTGTGGCTGTGGCGATGTCCGTATCGAAACAAGTCGCTGCGACAAGTGTTAGAAGTAAAAGAACGATGAAACATGAGGCACTGCTGCTGGAACTGGTACTGGCTGGATACCCACTAATATAACATTCATTACATTTCATTCATTTATATGTGCAGCATGTCGTCTCTATAACTTCCGTTTTGTTGTTTTTAGTTTTTTCCCATCTTTCCTTCATGTTGCTGTTGTTGTTGTCATTTGCCACTGCTGTGTTGTGTGCTTGTATCTTTTTTCCGTACGGGAGTTACATGTCGTTGTAGCGGACTGGAGTAGCTGGTTAACGAGTGAGCTGCTGCTGCTGGAATGGTAGTTTTTCGTGGCGTCCCGTCATCGTTAGCATAGAGTTTGTTTAGTTTTTTTTTGTGGTCATCTTTGTTGCAAAGTTGCTATTAGTTGGTGTTGTTGTACGCCGGATATTTCGTTGCAAATTGTGGTTGTTTTATTTTCCATTTGAATTATTTTTCTTTTTTTTTAATAGAAGCTATTTTTCTGGTGCATTTTGCCAGTGATGCTTTCAACGGGTTATGTGTGTTTTCAATAGATTTCTATGATGTACTCTACAGAATGCATATCATTGGAATTCTGTTACAAAGTCTCAGTCACACATGTTTTACCCTCCTCAGAAACTTTTATTCGAGTGAGTTAGACTGTGGGCATTTGTCTTTCTTGTGGATTACCGTGAATGACCGATGTTATGCGATTAAACCATTAACAATTCAGTCCCTTAAGGTGAATATCGACCAAGCCATTCTTGAGATAGAGACTGTCGTCATGGTCATAGGCAGTTGGGCAGACAGAATGCAAAGCAAGCCACATAAATAATCAAAAATAGTATTCCGAAAAATGTACTCCGCCTACATACATACCCTTAATCGAATTTCGACCTGTCCTCGTTTGGATTACAATATTAACGGTAAACCCTTGACAGAATAAAATTCTAAATTATAATTACAAATTAAACATTCATTGAATCTTCAACAGGAGAAACTATCACATCCCAGTTGGTTTTCACTTGTTATAGCCTGATTAGGCGACCTTTAATCCAACGAAAAAAAAAAAAATCAAAATGCCAGCTAACAAGGCGCGTGGCTTCATCCATAGTTTATGCCCCTGTTAGGCCATTTGGAGCACACTTGACTTCTGCCACACACTGGCAGGACGAACAAGGATAGAGTAGAAACAAACGAACAACAACAATACACAATACATTTTTGAAGTATGTTGTGGAAAAATGACAAAGTGACCGGAAGATAGTGAGTCGAACAACAACCGTCGCCTGAATGTTACTTGTACACTACACCACCATGGGTTGGACAAACGTGTATCATATTTGGACTCCGCATAGATGGGCTCTCTGTGATATTTTTTCAGTTTTTTTTGTTTGTTTATTTGTATGGGTTTTGTCCAAAAAGGCCCAATTTTCTTTTTTTTTTTTGGTAGTTTTATAGCCACATGTCTAAACATGACTATCTTATTGGAGATTTCATATATGGACGTATGTTCGTTTGTCTGTTGGTATGTGTATGGTTGCAGGGCACGGTTAGACATTGGGGGGGGGGGGGGGAAACATAAGTTTATACGAAATTTTGGTCTTACATTTTTGTTTTTGTCAAAACACTCCAAAGACATGTACCCTCCATATATCACTTTTAGTTTTTTTTTCCCTCTCAATAGAATATGTTGTACGGATGTACATGTGCACATAAGAATGGGTCAGACTTTGAAAAAAAAACTTAAATAAATAAAGTGAACCCTTTTGAACTAATATCAAGTCAAATGTTACACTATATTCTATTGTGCAGAGTCTCTTGTGGACTTTAATGGTTCTCCTATTCTCCGTGTTTTGAAGTTCGCTTTCGAATTTGAATTGCTTACAGAACTCAAAAACTTTAACTGCATCAAAAGTTAGAGACGTTTGACCGATAGAATTGGTTTCTCGACTACAGTGCGGCGGCTGGCAGCAATACTGCTTCATCTGGGGAGCGAAACCTGCACACAAGATTAGGAATGGCGTTCATGTGAATGTACTCGTGTGTCAAAAATAAAGGGAAAGTTTGCTATTTTGAGTATTTTTTATATATTTTTAAAAACTAAATTGTATTTGTATCAACTTTTATAAAAAATTTTGTCACTCTATCTGATAATTTCTCTTGCCAGTACCAAAAATGTTATTGCACTACCTAACATTTGTTTGTACTGATTTGCCAAAATTACCAAATCTATTAAGGGACCCATCTTAGTGTAGATATGCATGGCATGTGTCTGTATACATTTATGTTTATGTTAATTATATATTTAAGAAACACTCTACAAATATTTATGACTCTTCGACGTATAATCAGCCCTGGACAAAAAGGCCTACAATTTATGAGCTTTCGGGGAGAGAGTTAAAAAGTGATAATGTTCTCCTTCTACATACATGCGAGCGTACGTGTATTTTCATTCATAACGCACGTCTGTCCGTGTATGTGTTTGGGTCTACAAATCAACACTTCCGGGCCTTTATTGTTTGGCCGTCGTCTTCCTCCTTTACTTGCTGTTGTTGTTTCCAAACTAAGTGTCTTTCGTTTGCCATTTCTATATTGAATTATTTATTAGTTTATAATTTATTTATTTATTGTTGTCTTTGAAAGAATTTCCTATAAAAGTCTATTTTTCGAAGACTCAGATGTTGGGTAGGCAATGGTGGTGTGGTGGGAGGTTTCAATACATTCGACGACATTTTAAAATGGGTTATAAATATTATTTAAAAATGTCTTTTTCTTCCCTTCCCTTTCCTGTCCTTCTGATACTACATATATGTAGGTATGTTGGGGTGAGTGCCATAATTCAATGTGACACATCGACGTATTTAAACATTGTAATTGGGTGCGAATAAGAAGAATTATTAGCAAAAAACTATAAATTGTTTTCGCCAAGGTTCGAAGGTCTTTCAAAAGCCATAAATTAATTGGTCATTGATAATCGAGCAAAAGAATGTGTGTGTGTGTATACTTTTGGAAACTTACAGAATTCCATGTTACAATGTAATACAAATGATATGTGTTATTTGCAATTGCCAGTGTAAGTAGATATTTGGAGAAAGTCTGGATAATTTATGACAAAAGAAATCAATATCAATGTAGCAACGTCGAATATCTTCAGTTGTTCTGCGACGTGAAGTATTTCTAGTACCGTTGTATTGCGTTTATTTAAGTTAACTAAATGGATTTTGGATTTTAGTCCGTTGTTGAAAAATTGGCCAAATAGTTTCAAGGAACTTTCGAATCTCCAATTTTGAGAAATCACATTTTCCGAACCCATTCTCTCCCAAACCATTTGTTCAATCCAAAAAATGAAAACATCGTCTTGATCAAATTAAGGTGCTCTATTCATGAGCAAAGTTTCAAAGAAATCCATTTTTTTCCAAAAAATCTAAAATTTTAATGGGTTAACCCCTTTGTAAATTTTTTGACAAAAATTTTTTTTTCAAATTTCCAACTCTTTTCCTCTTACATTTATTCTGCTTTCGAAATGATGCAATTCTAACCCCTTGTTGTTTCTACAACATGTGCCCTTTCAGTTTAATGGTCAAGAAAGTGCACCAACGGAGTGTACCAACGGATACAGAAGAAATCCTGTGAAACTGATCGTAGCATACGATTCTGAGTAGGTTAATAATAGTCCTTAGGTCTAGCTTTAATTTAATATCTCACGGGTTTCTATATCTTAGGCCGTTGCTGAAAAATTGGTCAAATAGTTTCAAGGAACTTTCGAATCTCCAATTTTGAGAAATCACATTTTCCGAACCCAAACCATTTGTTCAATCCAAAAAATGAAAACATCGTCTTGATCAAATTAAGATGCTCTATTCATGAGCAAAGTTTCAAAGAAATCTATTTTTTTCCAAAAAATCTAAAATTTTAATGGGTTAACCCCTTTGTTAATTTTTGGTCAAAATTTTTTTTTTCAAATTTCCAACTCTTTTCCTCTTACATTTATTCTGCTTTCGAAATGTATTCTGCTTAGTATTAGTATTAGTATTAGTATTAGTATTAGTATTAGTATTAGTATTAGTATTAGTATTAGTATTAGTATTAGTATTAGTATTAGTATTAGTATTAGTATTAGTATTAGTATTAGTATTAGTATTAGTATTAGTATTAGTATTAGTATTAGTATTAGTATTAGTATTAGTATTAGTATTAGTATTAGTATTAGTATTAGTATTAGTATTAGTATTAGTATTAGTATTAGTATTAGTATTAGTATTAGTATTAGTATTAGTATTAGTATTAGTATTAGTATTAGTATTAGTATTAGTATTAGTATTAGTATTAGTATTAGTATTAGTATTAGTATTAGTATTAGTATTAGTATTAGTATTAGTATTAGTATTAGTATTAGTATTAGTATTAGTATTAGTATTAGTATTAGTATTAGTATTAGTATTAGTATTAGTATTAGTATTAGTATTAGTATTAGTATTAGTATTAGTATTAGTATTAGTATTAGTATTAGTATTAGTATTAGTATTAGTATTAGTATTAGTATTAGTATTAGTATTAGTATTAGTATTAGTATTAGTATTAGTATTAGTATTAGTATTAGTATTAGTATTAGTATTAGTATTAGTATTAGTATTAGTATTAGTATTAGTATTAGTATTAGTATTAGTATTAGTATTAGTATTAGTATTAGTATTAGTATTAGTATTAGTATTAGTATTAGTATTAGTATTAGTATTAGTATTAGTATTAGTATTAGTATTAGTATTAGTATTAGTATTAGTATTAGTATTAGTATTAGTATTAGTATTAGTATTAGTATTAGTATTAGTATTAGTATTAGTATTAGTATTAGTATTAGTATTAGTATTAGTATTAGTATTAGTATTAGTATTAGTATTAGTATTAGTATTAGTATTAGTATTAGTATTAGTATTAGTATTAGTATTAGTATTAGTATTAGTATTAGTATTAGTATTAGTATTAGTATTAGTATTAGTATTAGTATTAGTATTAGTATTAGTATTAGTATTAGTATTAGTATTAGTATTAGTATTAGTATTAGTATTAGTATTAGTATTAGTATTAGTATTAGTATTAGTATTAGTATTAGTATTAGTATTAGTATTAGTGTAGTTGTAGTTGTAGTTGTTGCTGTTGTATTTGTAGTTGTTGTTGTAGCTGTTGTTGTTGTAGTTGTTTTTGTAGCTGTTGTTGTTGTAGTTGTAGTTTTAGTTGTTTTGCATTACTTGCTAAAAATGTTGGCAAATAGTTTCAAGGAACTTTCGAATCTCCAATTTTGAGAAATCACATTTTCCGAACCCTTTTTCTCCCAAACCATTTGTTCAATCCAAAAAATGAAAACATCGTCTTAATCAAATTAAGGTGCTCTATTCATGAGCAAAGTTTCAAAGAAATCTATTTTTTTCCAAAAAATCTAAAATTTTAATGGGTTAACCCCTTTGTTAATTTTTGGTCAAAATTTTTTTTTTTCAAATTTCCAACTCTTTTCCTCTTACATTTATTCTGCTTTCGAAATGATTAATAATAGTCCTTAGTTCTAGCTTTAATTTAATATCTCACGGGTTTCTATATCTTAGGCCGTTGCTGAAAAATTGGTCAAATAGTTTCAAGGAACTTTCGAATCTCCAATTTTGAGAAATCACATTTTCCGAACCCATTATCTCCCAAACCATTTGTTCAATCCAAAAAATTAAAACATCGTCTTGACCAAATTAAGGTGCTCTATTCATGAGCAAAGTTTCAAAGAAATCTATTTTTTTCCAAAAAATCTAAAATTTTAATGGGTTAACCCCTTTGTTAATTTTTGGTCAAAATTTTTTTTTTTCAAATTTCCAACTCTTTTCCTCTTACATTTATTCTGCTTTCGAAATGATGCAATTATAACCCCTTGTTGTTTCTACAACATGTGCCCTTTCAGTTTAATGGTCAAGAAAGTGCACCAACGGAGTGTACCAACGGATACAGAAGAAATCCTGTGAAACTGATCGTAGCATACGATTCTGAGTAGGTTAATAATAGTCCTTAGGTCTAGCTTTAATTAAATATCTCACGGGTTTCTATATCTTAGGCCGTTGCTGAAAAACTGGTCAAATAGTTTCAAGGAACTTTCGAATCTCCAATTTTGAGAAATCACATTTTCCGAACCCATTTTCTCTCAAACCATTTGTTCAATCCAAAAAATGAAAACATCGTCTTGATCAAATTAAGGTGCTCTATTCATGAGCAAAGTTTCAAAGAAATTTATTTTTTCCAAAAAATCTAAAATTGTAATGGGTTAACTAACCCCTTTGTTAATTTTTGGTCAAAAAATTTTTTTTTTCAATTTCCAAATCTTTTCCTCTTACATTTATTCTGCTTTCGAAATGATGCAATTATAACCCCTTGTTGTTTCTACAACATGTGCACTTCCAGTTTCATGGTCAAGAAATACATACTGAGAGTGTACCAATGGATACACAATAGATACTGTGAAAATAATTGAGCATACGACTCTCAGCAGGTTTCAAATAGTATTAAAGTCTACCTTTAATTTAATACAACACACGTTTCGAACTCTTCTTCTTTGTTCTTGGTTTTTTTTTCAAATCTTTTGCGTTTAAGGGGCCAGAGTCAGACACCCAATATCGTCCACCTAACCAACATAAACTGCTGGCAAATGAGGCCTGCATTTTCGCAAGACTTATTGTTCATTCTAAACAATTAAATACATCATCCTAATTTATCGCCTTAAATATGACAGACTTTCAGTTCCCCTACATCCCTCGTTTGAATAAGTTGTGTGAAAAAAATAATTCTGCAATAAATCAATAGCTTTATAACCAGCAACACTTTTCTAAGATAATCTCTACATGGTAAACTCCGTTGAAAATTAAGATTATCATTTAGAACAAAATCAAACCATCTACTCTCCCAACCTCACTGTATTTGTATTACGAACTTCCTAACGATGCAGTACACTTTGTAGGGCAATTTCTCTGATTAACACTGTGGTCAATGCTTAGGACAATGTATGGACAAAGGTCCTAATGAAATTTGCAATGGACAGGAAATACAAACAAAGTCTAGTTCATGCTGCTGTTGAGCATGAATGTACACACACACACACACACACATACATACGGATAACATTCAATTTGTATTGTATTCAATGAAAGGAAATACTTAAAATGATTCAACATTTCATTTTTTATTTTTGCTCGAGTCATTGACAACATGAAATTTGATTGTGTCTTTTTGCATTGCTGCATCATCCATAGAAATGCAATGGCAATGCCGTTCCAGCAATGCAATCAACGTCAGCACTCGTCATGTGCAGCAGCAGCGGCAGCCCGAACATGCATTAAATGTTTCACTGGGAAAAAGTCCTCACATTACTTGGACGGAACGGCAAAGAAGACAAACATTCGAGCAACCCCACACACCATTCCAACGTTATAAAACAAGAAACTGTAATTCAAAACCGGCAAACCCGTTTTATAAAACATACAACGCACTTGTCGTGGCTGTAGCACCAGCCGACAAGTAGGAGGCCATGTGAATGGAACTCTCGTTCATTCATTCTGCCCTTTATTCACTTCATTCATTCGTTGACGGGCCCATTCATTTGGGAAGAGACCACTTCAGACCATAACATGCCGTATCTTTATGTTTTAACAAAAATATCAAACTGAATTTTTTTGCAAACGAGAAGATAATGTGAATCATATGTAAAGGAATACTCACTACTCCGAAAAAAAAATGGTGATGGTTCATACGTAAGAAAGGGGGAACATGAATTAAGCACTCTTCACTGTTGGATTTCTTATATTTCAATTCTGTGTGCGTTTTTTTTTTTTTTTGGTTTGATTCTGATGTGCCCTTTCAAACAAAAATTGGCATTGCTCGGTACTGCGAGGAGTAACTGAAATGGTTTGTGAGTAAAGTGCCAGTGGATGGTTGACTGTTGGCATATGCAGGCATTCATATGGAGCACAATGGGTCAGAGGTTTCCGTTCTAGTGGAACTCCAATAATTTCGTAAAAACAGTACGTGAATATTATTCTAAAAATCTCTGAAAATGGCAAATAAAAAACCAATTAACATTCGTCTGTAATTGCCTTTAGACTCATATTCGTGTGTTGGCTTCGATTCACCAATCAATTCGGTGTAAATTCGATGCTATGGGAAAGTATCAGTAGTAGCTTTGAAACATAAAAGTTACACCCATAATACAATTTTCTTTGAAAATATTGAAAAGTTCGCTCGATTCATTGTGTTTACAGGTTATTTTGGTCCTCTGAAGGGAAACTTTTAATTATTCGGCAAGATTTGGAATATTTGCAATAACAACCCATCACTCTAATGCACATATTTTAGTTTAGACACTATCAAAAGACTGAATCTAACCATGATCAAAAGGTGAAGGCTAGACTGTGTTTGAATTTCCTTCTGATCAATATTTCAAGGTGATACAAATCTAAAGCCTTAAACCTTTCCGTGGAATTGTGGAATATATTCGACACTCCATATGATGTAGAGCATGTCAAACAAATGTATTTGCCACGCAAAGCGTTAATGTCATGAGGAGAAATATTCAAAAATCTGAATTTCGTCCAAATTTCCCGATTCAGTAAATTTTTTATGCTAGCCTCATATACAGCCAGCTCATTTTGTTTGGTCTCTATTAGGCTGTGGAGAAGCTTATGCTGATTTGCGAGTCCGAACACAATGACAATAAAAATGGACGAATTATTTTTAGATGAAAAATTAAAATTGCAAAACAGAATGGTAAACAGGGAGTACTCCGATTACTATGACGGGGGGTCTATAAATTGTATCACCTTTTGAAATACGTGTTTCCCAAGGTCCCACAAAATTTAGGCGATACTTGTCTCACCTAAACATTTTTGAATATTTTTCTTACGAACGTCTCAATTTTTACGTGCCCAGCCATCTCTGGACTAACCACGTATACACACGTATATCGATCAGAGAAACCATAGGCGTCATCAGATTACAACAATATTTCCATCCCACTGTGCAATAGTAATCACACTTATGCTTTAATCAAATTGACAACATGTTCTGGACGGCTGTACTCCTATGGATTCCCTTTCTACTTCTCTTGACATTTCTGCAATTGTTGTAATTTTATATTTAACTTTTGTTGTTGTTGTTGTTATTGTTTTGTGCTCCCATCAAAGTAAGCGCCCATAACAAGATAATTGTAATAAAAATACGCAAATTAATTGTGGAACTACGTAAGTTATCCCCCCAGTCTGAGTATCAGACTCAGACTGGCTGAGCTGGAGAACACAATGTCAACGTAAACATACTCGCTCGCACACATATTAAATTTAAAGTTGTGCCTACGTTGCCAGTTTTGGTCTGCTGTTGGTTGCCGACACCGAGAACCTGATGAAGAGAAAGGGAATGTTGGTAGGACTGAATGAATCCTGTTTTGGTGGCGACTCCAGTTGTGTTTATGGGAAATAAAGAAATGTATCTTCAGCGGGTTGTAACAGTCGGATTTAAATTGTTATTCTGGTCTTTTCCGTTCCATTTCGTTTGTGCCCCTGTCCGGAGTTGTGTTGACGTTCATTGCGTCGACTGGCAGTCAGGTGTGGTGTAGTGACTGTGGTTTGGCTGTGGGCTCCGAATGGGATCTTAATTGAAATTTAAGTAAGTGAGCAAAGTCTGTGAAAGGGGATACGAGGAGCGTACACTCGATGGTGGTGCCTACTTTTCCACTTTCGTCGGTATATTGAAAGGTTAAGGGTATTCATTTACCAGTGATTTTTGTTCTCTTGGCATTTGGTTTCGGGAGAAAAACACCGACACCGACACACACACACACTGGCACATCCGTTTGGTGTTACCTTTTGTGCCCTTTTGATTTGTCCAGATTTTGTGGCTGCTCATCTGCCAGCGGAAAGGAAATAAGGTTAATAATGTTAACAGGAAGCATTTGGTAACATGCAATAACATATTGAGTTCTTAAATTTTCTTTAAAGGGTTCTCATAAGAATTGATATGTGCGTGTTTTAGACAGTATAGGAAACACATTTGAATACAAGTCCAAATAAAATGTCAGTAAACATGACTGTCGCATTCGTTCTAACCTTAAGCGAACTACCCGCTATTAGTACAATGTAAAACAAGTACCTGCACACTCATTCAACTTCAATGGCAATGGGACAGGACATAAATCGAACTCATGGTAGAAGACACTCGAAACCGTTTTGTGTATTTTGACAAAATTCTGCCATTTTTCGGAATGTGATTAACACCACTAGTTAACAGATGTGAAATTTAATACAAGCTATGTGAATGCATTGTTTGATGGGTATTTGTGTATTTTGCAATCTGGATTTATATTAAGAATCAAAAAAAATAGAATATCGGTTTTAAAACTCTCAGTTCAGATGGTGATCGACAAAACTGTTGGTATCGTTAAATAAAAGTGCTGATTTAGGTGTAATTATAACAATAATAATAATTATAATAATACGTCATCGAGTCTGTGATGTAACACTACTTACCAGAGTTGTTGAATCATCACGATAACTGTTTTGTAAAACTTCCCAGTATGGTGTTGTTTCGCCGATTCACTGGTTTACTTACAGCATCCAACTTAATTTCCAAATTCAAACAAACAATTTCAAAAAAAGACCGGATTTATATTTCATTTATTTTTTATTTGTATATTTATTAGGGACTGACATTCAAACTCGGCAAATGAAGTAAAACACAAAACTGATGTGAAATACAAAGTTTGGATAAACAATTGATTTTCATTGGGGTGGTATAGAATGTGCCAGGGCACATTGTTTCATAACACCGTGTTACACACATTCTGTCCTATGAACCAAATTTAGGAAAGGGGATAAAAAATAAAAATACACGTGTATCGGCGATTTTCATGTACACGTCAGAATTTTCTTTTTTAAGTTTGAAGTATGAAGCTCTTAGTGGCCTGTGTGAAAGCCTTTGGACCGATGTTTAACCCTTTTTCAGTGATCCAATCGAGCTGATTTTTTGCAGGCAGACTCGTGGAAATGTCTGTATCACGTCAAATTTTTTTTAAAAAAAATAGATTTTTATCAATTTTCAGATTTTCCTACATTTTTTTTTTTAATGGTTATCTTTTTTTTCTAAGGTTTAGCTTGCTTGGAGCGATGTAATACTTTCGACAATTTGTTGGCGGGAACCGAAGTGTATCTAAAACGTACACAATTTTGGAAAGATTAAGTATGTTTTCGAATTTTGTGGTTGTCAAGACAAACACATTGCGAGTACCACTAGATTCCCTAGACCATACACAGAGATTTTTTTTTACCATGTGTCTGGTTAAACTGTTCATGGTAAATGTTTGATAACGAATACAAAGTAAAGTCAAATGTACATGAAAAATAGTTGAGTTAACATTAAAATTCAAAGATCAGTCGGTTCTGTTGTGTCGAAGTTTTTGAACTGCTTTGTGTTAGACGAAGTTCAGTATTCAGTTATACGAAGTTGCAACGAATGCAATTGTCTTCCACCTCCCCAACAAACACACCCTCCTTTTTAACTCTTCCTTTCCACCACCAAATGCTATCTTCACTGCTTCTAAAGCTGTTGGTTTTCAATGCACGTTTTTGCTTTACTGCTTCATTTTTTTTTGGAATGTGCGCTACTAAACAGTAGTTCTCGTTTACTCGCGTAGAACTATAACAGTTATTAGACCAATAAGTACAGCCTAAATCATTGCAAATGGGTACCGATGAAGAAGTGTGGCAGCTTACGAAACCTTGCCTGCAATCAAAGAAACAAAATGTTTAAAGACTTTTTTGAACAACAAAAACTTATAAAAACTGTAATATTTTAATGATATTCATAATTTCATTGTTAAATTGTACATGTATTGCTTCAATAAATTAACTATGAAATTGTAATATTAACAATTGCCATGGTTAAAATATTAAACAACGCATGTTTAAAACAACAATTAATTAATAAAAAAATTCATGGCTAAAAAATGCCACCATGGAATAGTTAAAATTACTATTATCATTGTTAAAAACCAGTCAACAAGAAAATGTTTAAATTAACCTTATGGGTAAAAACATATGAAATCAACCGAAAATTTAACATTTCTGACCACATCATCTGCGAATTTGATAATATTGTTTATACATGATCTATGGAACAAAACAATAATACTTGCCAACTTTCAGACATATAGCCCTCGTACTTTCAGATTTCTGACCATTTCAATTTGAAAAAAATCAACAAAAATGCACTGAGGTAATTTAACATATTTGTAAATATCTCGAAAAGTATTTAATGTTTGTAAATAATCAAAGGCTCATTTTACAGATAAAAATATGAGCCATTAAAAACATTTTTTTAAAAAAAAAAATCGATCAAGGATAATGTAAATAAAAAAGGACTAAAATTTCAAAAGGATATATCTCGAAAAGCGATATTTTTAAAAATTAAAAAAAAAAATGTATATTAATCCTTTTTCTGTTTTCTACACGTCTGCAAACTCTTGGTCGTGGATCGTCATCATGGAATGAGTAATAATTATATTCCCAAGAAAAAGTTATGATATTTCATAAAATCTTTAATTTTGAATGTATTTTTTAATATATGCAATATAAAATATATTAAGAAAGTAGTCTATGAGAATATTGTCAGTTTGGTAATGCTGCATTTTTCATTTAATTGTGAATTCTTCGGGTGCGATATTTTAAAAACTGTTTCAACAAACTCTGTGACCGTGAAAACATGCCATTCAATTCAAGATTTTGCTGTAATCCTTTTAATAAATCCGGACACACTACGCGCGATAAAAGTTTAATACGAGTTCAAGAATGGATGCTACGGTATATTACGGATAAAAACATCACGACCTCAAATAAAATTTGTGCGGCATGTAGAAAAAAGCTTTCCAATTTAAACAAATCTAGTTTAGACGAAGGTTCGGACATAAGCGGAAATTTAGATACTTTCGATGAAATTGCATCAGGCACGGAAGATGTTGCTATTTCCAAATTAAACGAATCTTTACCATATCTGGAACAAACTCCAATCAAAAAGAAAAAATTACATCATAAACTGTACAGAGATACAAAATTCAAAAAAATAAGTGAGTCGATTAAAAATACAATTTTCCCTGGTTCAACACAATCACCTTATCATATATGCCCAGAATCCGAAATAATACAACAATTAAAAGAAAAGTTTAAAACAATACCAACAAATAGTGAGAAAATCCAACTGCTAACCATTTTACCAAAAAGCTGGTCAGTACATAAAATTGAGGAAGAATTCCAGGTAACAAACTATATGGCGCGAAAAGTTAAGCATTTGGTTGAAACGAAGGGTGTGATGAGTACGCCCAATCCAAAACTGGGATCGCCAATTTCACCAGAGACGAGTTTTTTAGTAAAATCCTTTTACGAATCCGATGATGTTAGCAGATGTATGCCCGGATACAAAGATTTCGTGTCTGTTGTTGAAAACGGTACAACCTCATTCATTTATCGCAAAACAACAGGCAGCATATCTGAGCGAAAGAAAATCCAATTTGGAAGAAAATGAGTACATAGCAGTTTGTGATTTTTCAGAAAATGCTTCTTTTACAGTTCAGGATGCAGTCCAGGGATTTCACTGGAACAACTCTCAAGCCACGTTATACCCAATTGCTATTTATTTTAAATCGGACGGAAAAACACAACATACAAACTTTATAATAATATCTGATTGTCTTATACACGACTCTGTAGCTGTTCACCTGTTTCATCGCCACTTGAATGTATTTTTGAGGAACAAGTTTAAAATAATCCCGAAGAAAATTACGTATTTTTCAGACGGCAGTGCAGCCCAGTTTAAAAATAAAAAGAACTTTATCAATTTATGTTATCATATGGAAGATTTTGGATGTAATGCTGAATGGCATTTTTTTGAAACAAGTCATGGAAAAGGCCCCAGCGACGGTCTTGGAGGTACTGTAAAGAGAGAAGCACGACGAGCCAGTTTACAGCGTCCATTACAAGGTCAAATAACTACTCCAAGACATTTATATGACTGGTGCCTGGGTAATCTTTTGAACTGTAACTTCGAGTATTTAACAGTAAAAGATTACGATGAAGAAGTACGATTCCTCCAAATACGCTTTAAACAATTGCGTACTATTCCTGGGACGCAAAAACTGCATTCTTTTGTACCTGTGGGAAAAACTAACATTAAAGTAAAGCGTTACTCGGCAGATACCGATTTTGTAATTGAAAGTCTTTACAAATAAGTAAATATAATCTAGGTTTTTGATATTTTTTATTATTTACTAGTAGCTGAATGAATATAACTGTAATTCACTGGTATGATATGAAATATTATTTTAAAATACTAATTGAAATTGTTTAAAAAATACAAAATTTTATGAATACGTAAACCTTTGCGAACTATTTTCTTAATAACTCATTCCATTATAAAGATCCACGGCTAAAAGTTGAAAGACGTGTGCAAAACAGAATAGGGAATAACATATATTTTTTTGAAATTTTTAAAAATATCGCTTTTTGAGATATATCCTTCGGCAATTTTAGTCCTTTTTTATCCACGATATCCTTGTCCGAAAATTATCTATTTAATATTTCTATTTAACGGTGCATAATTTTAGCTTCAAAATAAGCCTTTGATCATTTATGTACGTATAATACTTTCAGAGATATTAAAAATTGTGTTAAAGCATCTCAGTACATTTCTAATCATTTTTTTCAAATTAAAGTCGTCATAAAATTGAAAGTAGAAAAGCTAGGAGACTGAAAGTTGACAGATGCTATTGTTATATTGAACACTCCCTTCGTACCAACTTTCAGCCAATTCGGAATTGGTGAGGGAAACTCATTGGTTGACTTCATATATTTTTACCCTTATATAACGTTGACTCCAAAGCATGTTCATTTATGGTTACATAAGGTTAATTATTTTCTCTGTGTAGGATTGAATATTCACAGCAGATGGTCCTTGAAGGTCTATTTTTTCTAAAGCACTTGTTTAGAACGGACTACCAACATTACCACCGCTTGGGCATTAGTTTGAAAGGAGCATATGTACTATCGGAAATCCGTTCTAGTTTAGAGTATCTGCTGAGAGTTTTTTCCCCATTACTTTGTGATGTTAATTCACTGACGAAGTCTTTCCTTTAGTATTTTAGTCATCGCTCTGTTTCTTCTCTCACACACTTCTACACTTCTCTTGCTATTACAAAAGCTAAAGCGTTTCCAGGAATTGTATATTATTTTTATTCATGCCAATCACGTTCATACTAACGTCAATCGTAGAAAGACTTAGCAGACGTTTACCTTCGTACAAAATTTCTATAAAGTGCACTATAATGAACAATTTCTTAATTCAAAAGATTGACATTCCTTTTGTAGAAAAAGTTAGACATAACTATTTGATCGGGTTAGGGCTAAAAAAACTGCAATTAAATAAAATATTTAAGATAATTATCTATCTAGCAACTAATTAAGTCTTGCCACAACTAAGCAGTTTCAAATATATTTCCTTTTCTTTTGCTTCTTCAAACAACAGAAATCTGTTTCACTTTGAAACTTCGTCCAGTGGTCCGTCCAATTGTCGCTGAAATGAAATACTCAAAACAAACAAACAAAAAAACTGACATAAATGCGTTTCGTATTTATTTGTGTTCCCATTCCAGCATTTTATTTAAACAGAAATTACGAGTACGGCGCAAACTTTTACATTCAGATTTCGCAACATAAAGTTGAAAGCGAACTGCAGACAAACAAATAAATTCCAAGAAGTTGACAGTGAATCTCCTCCAAGTGACACCTTAGCACAGAACAGAAGTGAGCTGAACGAGGACATGCCAGTGCAAGTGGAGGGATGACAAGAAACAAGCAAGCCGCTTTTCTCATGTGCCAGGTTTTAATTCCAACACAGTTGCTTGATGATGATATTTTAATTGAAAAATAAATAGACAGATAGAAAGACGGAAAACTACTACGCCGAGTATTTCAATTGCAATCAGCGACGACGGTATGAATATTCCGACAGCTTTGTTTGTTTTTATACGTGTTGTCTTCTATGGAATTGAAACAATCTTAATTACGAAATTAATTGAGGAATAATAGTATTGTATTTATATTAAATGATATATTCATCTCTAAAGATTTCGGTGAAAGGAGCCTAGAATAGAAATATTGGGGTCGATTTTCGCTGCATAAACGAACAAGTTTCATTAAACTTCGATGATTTTTCTTTGATTTCTCTTGATGAATCTTAATCAATATAGTAGAAAATCAAACCTTTGAAATTATAGAAAAAATGTCTAAACTTGCCAGTGACATCTCTCTTTTTGCTTCCAATAAACTGCTATAGAATTATTGTATTCCCACAGACTCCAAAGAGGGATGGTTCGACCACACACCTAATTATCGAATTGTTTAATTTGTTGGGTATGCTGGGAGGCGATTGTGTCCACATCGTAGTTACCCCACTGTGTTTCCGTTCTTAAAACTCGCGACAATATGTACTCCATATTCCTTATTCAAAATCGTTACATCATTTTTCTACGTACGAGTACGAGAAATTGCAAGAATTATTCCCTTCGCTGAGACCTCAATTCGTATTAAGTGTAGGGGTTCTTCCCCATTTTAGCAGCAATGTATGTGCCAGTTGGCGCCACTCTTCATCGAAGTACTGAAAGTAGCTGAAATACCAAATTCAGTTATGATTTCAAACATTTTGTATGATATGCCGTATGCCGATATTATATAAAATATGATAAAAATATGATTTTAAATATCCAGACCTATGTTAATACTGCAGCAACTGTCCTTCACATAATAAACATTTTAAATACACGGGGACATGTTGGAATAAACTAAACTGTAAGTGGCACACACCACGCTGTCTACCATCTTACGGAGAGGATGTAGAACAAAAAGAGTCCAAGAGTCGTAAACCCGACATCAGCATTATGCTCCTAAAATTAGAGATTTCTAAAGAAATCCAAAAAAATATACACAATTTAAATCCATAATATTTAAATCAAATTGCCATGCAATCCAATTTCTTTAGAATCGTAGAAACTTGTGAATGTATCTGCAGCTATAATCTCAAACGACCATGCAAAATAATTGCGTATAATTTTCGTAACAAAAAACAAAAATATGCGAACAGGTGTAGTTATCTGATTCATACTCTGCAATTAGCGATGAGGAGTTAAGTCTCTGCTACACGAAACAGGAAAAACAAAAAACACGTCCAACATCAGATAAAGGAAGCAAAAAAAAAACTCAAACAAGAACGTTTTCGTTTTAGCTAAACTCGATATCATTATTAAACTCCTCGCTGCCAGAGAAAAACGATGAAACTGAATTGACACGAGCAACAAACAAAAAAACATGAATATGCATGTGCTCCAACTTAAGAATCATGTAATTTAAATGGTGCATCAGTTGAGAAGGAAAGATGAACTGTAGAAAAAAACCAAGGATTCTTATCTTGGGAAGTACTACGACCAAACGAACACCATCGACCATCTAGAGAAACAGCAAAACTGCTGCAGCAATCCGGCAGCAGCATCTCAGTACAAGTGGAAAACAGTGAAAACATGGAAAGGCGGTAGGAAAATGTTGCAACAACGACAAAACATGTTGAACTGGTGTGGTGCCACTGATGAATGGCAGAACACACACAATGTCTGTGGTCATTCGTTCACCTAAAACCATTCCATTCATTAAAAATACACGAACGATCATTTGAACTACAAAACTTCAGGCAACAAACCAATAACTACATACACACACACACACACAGGCGAATACACAAATACTAACACAATTATGTGCGTGGAGCGTGAAGGAAGTTTGAATAATACATGGGGCTACATGAAATGCAAACGGTGTTTACTTTAAGCAAATGACAAAGGATTTACCAAAGGATCAGAGCTAAATATTGAATTGAAAACTTATTGCGGAAATTGCACAACATGTACCATTTTTTGAGATATTCCCTATTGAGAAGTTTACTGTATTTGGCTAAAAAAAAAGTGGTCCCGATTCTTAACACTGTCTGTGTCTGTACATTTAAAATCTGTATCTTCTAAACGTTATTAGTATGTTTTCGGTCAGTTTGCCATTGCAGGCATTAAGGAACATTTGACAATCATTCAAATGTAGCTCTTCTTTTAAATTAAACATGTACATGTAGTTAACTTTCATGCGCTTTCTAAATCTTTCAGTTTTTTCAGTGAAATATTTGGTTTCTAAAATTAAATCTCGATATTCGTTAAATTACTCTGGCGGCTACTCTGTTATGGTTAATATGTTTACCGGGGAATTAAACAGATTAATTTAAAACTTATAGACATTTGGATTTAAAAAAAAAAATTGTCGCAAATTTTTTATCGCTAGGATTATTTTTCTACCTACTGGGCCCCAATGAAATAAATTCTCTGACATCTATTGGTTTTCTTTTCTCGAAACTCCGGCTAAATTCCCCACAGCTGTGGTATGTTTTAATCTCTAAAATTTTCTCCTCTTAACTATTTAAATTTTTTGAAAATACTTGACTGAATGTATGGATCTCACCAATTAAACCTTCAGCATGACACTTCGCACAGTATACACTTAGGCAATTATTACGAATACAGGTGCACAGTGGTGGATTTGGAAACAATATAAGATTATTATGGGCATCTATGTTGGGCTACAAATTTACAAGTAAAGACATTTCAAAGGATTTCGCATCATCGAGATACTCCAAATGAAGCTCTCATCCAACATTGAAATACTTTAGCTGTTTGTCAAGTGTTTCGAATATATTTCGAAAAATCCTCCACTGTTGGTCGAAGTGGTGGTAGAGTGATTTTAACACCAGGTTTTTAAACACGTAACGCTTGTTGTGATTGTTACCTTTCCAAATGATTTTGGTGCAAAAATGACAGTAAAAACAAGCAAAAGAACTACACTCACTCACACACACAAACACACTCGCAACCTGTGTTGCACAATAGAGTGAATGGAAGACAACCATTCACACAGCAGCACCACAACAAAGGAAGAGATGGACAAAAGCGAGTTAACTACAAGTACGTACCACCACTGGGGAACAGCCAACAACTGTTAAATGTAGCAGCAACAACAGCAAAAAAAAAATCCCACCAACAGCATATAACCACAAGGTGCCACATCCGTTGCTGCTGCTGCCTCTGATGATGATGGTGACGGCACTGACGATGACGACGTGGCACTTGATGACGACCATGATGATGGTACAGGTTCATCTATTTTCCCTTCGGTTCGGTTAAGAAAGAACCAACGCGCAAAAAAAAAACACGTTAAGTACTTTTGGTTGAGATTATTTTTTCTCTTTTTGTTGTGTGCAGATGTGTTCTTTTGCGCGTGTCCAGGAGCAATGTAATCGGTATAAATAAAACTTTATTATCATGCATAATTCTGCCAAAGAAGAAATCGTGAAATTTTGCTTTTGTAACGTCGTCGTCTTATTTTTATACGGCGATTGCTTTGGCCAGATTGGAAGCAACACTTGTTAGGCTAAAACAAGACTTACGATGTGTATGTAGCCGGATGATGCTGATGCGGCTGCTTCCCCTTATTGAGCAGATGTTTTTACAATTTGAAACAGGTTCCGTGGTTTGTCGATATGTCGTTCCTGTTTTTCTTCTTCACCTTCTGGTCTTTTGATAAATCGTTGTTTAATTATACCGAAGATCCTGAGGATGGCACAAAGTAAAGAGCATACTGACTTGGAATCCGAATTATGGTTCTATTGAACTGTACCAAATTGTGGCAAAATTATCTTTAGCATGAAGTGCTTTAGTGCTTTAAGACAATTTCATATTAGTTGAGACAATAAATATATGAAGGGGAAAATATTGGAGTTCTTGTAAATGATGACACAATTTCGGTCGTATGTTTAAATACATACGTTTTCGAATATGCTCTCAGAGATGAGACCAGCCCACGATTAGTTTTGCGATTACACCTTTTTCCCAATATATTTAGTTACCATAAACGGTTATGGAGAAGGACTACACTTGTGAAGCACCAAGAAAGATGAGATCAACGTTGCCAAAGGGGAGACATAAGAACAACAAAGCAGCAAGCCGACGGAATGCCACTGAGCTTTGTGGTTGGAGGCAAAAAACTAATAAGGTGCATACAGGTCTTTGTCGGCAGTGTATGAAGTGGGGTTTGGATACCCATTTAACGAAACAAAGGCCACCGGAGACGCAAGAGCCTGCAAATTAAAAGGTATCTACTGTGGATGCGCTGTAAATCATATTGCTGATTTAAATCGGGAGATCGATATCCGCAATTAATATTAATCATCATAGGATGAAGGGAGTAAAGACGAGCCACCATATCAGTATGCCTATCAGTCTATTAATGTAAAAAAAGTACATGAAGGATAGACTTAATTTTAGAATATACACAAAAGAGGAACCGTATTCATACAAATTAAAAAAACCTTTTTTAGAAAAAAATTTATGAAAACGCAAAGACATCATTAATTTTTCCTACAGACAAAAAGTTGAAAAAGGAACAACAATAAAGGGTTGAAACATATGAGAAACATGAAAACAGTAACTATGAATGAAAGCTAGCAATATCGGTAAACTGTTTGAAAATTATTCAAGGAGTGGTATTGATATAAAAAATATAAAATTGGAAAATTTTGAAACAGATAACTGGCAACATGGTGTTGAACATTTTACACCTGGAACTGAATGATCATTCTCAATATCGATTTAAGAAAAGACAACAAGGATTTGATAAGTATACAGTAATTTCTCGAATTTGACTTATTCTACTGGAATCAACTTTTGCATGTTCCTCAAATGCATTTTTGGACTTATAACGAAATGATAGGGCAGAAACTGGTCCACGAATAATTAGCACTAAAACACGTGGCAATATATTGAAAAGGGTTAAACAATTCCAAAACACTTTCTTATTTAAGGTGACACCCTGTTGCTGATTGTGGCCTGATTAAGATATGACTTCCAAGTGATAGCAAGGATCATCATATTTTCTTCCATTTGGCCCTTCCACCGGAGTCACGGTGGTTCAAGAGATCGCGTTGCTTGGTATTTTTAATCGAACGCCTTTCAAACTTCGCTCCGCTAGTGAAATTATTGTGAAATTATGTGATATTTAACTTATCTATACTACTGCTGCTATACTCCTCGTTCACAAAGGATTTTTCTGAAGGATTTTTTTCTCAAAAACACCAGCACCCCTTCATCTGCTTTGCAGCTCCTTATGTCGATGCTGACATCATTCATCTAAACAGAAAATATACAAACGGAGTCCAATTTAATTAATTGTTTATTGAATAGGTTGTAAAGAAAATGAAAAAGACTTACTTACTTAAGATGACTCTACAACCTGTTGTTGGTATTGTCCTGATTAATACATGATTTCTAACTTCCTTGTTCGGTCTTGTGGATACAAAGGATTTTCATGTCTTCTTCCACTTGTTTCTAGCTTTCGATGAACAAGGCCCCGACAATCGCTGTGATATTTATGCGCTTAAAAACGTCCATGTCGGGAATTCACGGTTCGATCAGTTTTATAATCCTCGTTAATAATGACGTCGCCATGGATTTTTCGAAGGATTTTTCTCAAAAACACCCAGAACGCACCGCTTCATCTGCTGTCGCAAGTACCACTTTTGCAGCTCCGTATGTCGATGCCGACATCATTCAACTCGAGGTAATCAAACTGTTCATCTACACAGAAAATATACCAACGAATTTTAATTTTTGTTCATTTAATTATTTTTTTTTGTTGTTGAATAGGATGTAAAGTAAATCCGTAATACTAACTTAAGATGATTCTACAACCAACAGGTTGGTATTTTCCTGATATACCAACGAATTTTAATTAAAATATTTGTACATTTAATTTTTTTTTTGTTGTTGAATAGGATGTAAAGTAAATCCGTAATACTAACTTAAGATGATTCTACAACCAACAATCGCTGTAATATTTATGCGCTTAGAAACTTCCATGTCGGGAATTCACGGTTCGATCAGTTTTATAATCATCGTTAACAAAGATAGCAGATTAATCGAAGGATTTTCTCCCAAAAACACCCATTCCAGGCAAGGCAAATCACATTGTTCGTCTACACAGAAAAAATACAACCTGATTACAATTAAAATATTTGTTTGTTTAATTAACGGAAATGATAACAGTATTTTTTTTTTGAATGTTATTTGAAAAGGATTTCATTTAATAAAATTGTATCTTTGACCACACAAATATTTAATTTTTTGGTGAACAATATTGATCATTATTTTAAATAAGTTGATTAAAAAAATAATTGATTTAAAATATTAATTACATGAAGGAACAAAATAAAACATTTTCGGATGATTTTTTTTTTATTATTTTATATATTTAAAAAAATTAAAAAAAAAACATACACCAAGTTATACCCCAACTATCTTAATGGTTGAACTCCAAAATGTCTTCTGTTTTACAGGATTCTTCAGCAGTTATTTTTGATTAAATTAGTAGATCATTGCATTGAGTAGATCATTTTTGTAGCATACACTTATGGTCCAGCTGGTCTGACTATTTTTTTACAGTGTTCCCTTTTAACATTTTACTAAATGAAATTCATTAACATTATTAAATTGTATACTCACAAGGGACCGTTAACAACGGCTGAGTATAAAGACGTGTTTAATTATATAGAGATTACTCTCTTACTCGAAAAGTCGACGTGATAGTTACTCACACAGTACCTATCACACCAGGACCGCCCACTGGAGAGTATCGTATCAAAATGTAATTAGAGGAACTTGTTAATGCAGATTTCTCCTTAGAATATTTAAATATTCCAAATACCTCGAGCTCATAAAATTACTCATTAAAATCTGTACAACAGATCGAAAAATTACAAAAATAATGCATTCAAAATACGTCTAACCAGAACACAATTAAGTATCCCAGTAATTTCACACAATTGAAATGAATTTCCATTGCAGATAGTCATTTCTGTGCATACAGTAAAATCCAAAACTATTAACAACAAAGCAAATCTCTCCAACATTTAGCAAATCCTCACATTAGTGAATTCTATTAAATAATGTTGTACATTATTGGCAAACAAAAAATGAAAAAAACATAATTGAAATAAAGAGTCTGTGGGTACAACTTATGGAAAAACATGTTTCACATCCGAACACTTGGCCATTATTCATTTCGGAAATCCACACATTCTTGCAAAAAAAAAAAAAAAAACAGCTGCAGTAGCAGCAGCAGTAATCATTCATCATCCCAGGAGAGGACGAACAGGCGAACCAAACCCAACTCGCCACTCGTATGGTAATAAAATTAAAGAAAAATATATTTTATTATATAGCCAACGTTCAAATAAAATTTACTACTTGTGTTTTTACTGTCATATTAATATTTTATATTCGTTTCATATTAAATAGTATAAAGGGGCGGGAGAATGTTATTACCACAGAATATGTATGAATGGGGTAGTGGGAGATGTGAAAGTAGGAAGGGCTGCTACTAAAAAAAAAACAACTAAAAACTATATCAAGATTTATCCAATATTTATGGAACTAGGAGTATTACATGCATATAAACAGACATTCATACATATCCTACTAAATACATACATTTGTTACTTCATACTTTCACATGTGAATCTACATACAAACAGACAACCCAGCAAACTGACATCCCTCAGGGGAGGAGGCAGTATAATGCATTTGCCATTGAAATGTTCCACTTGGATATTTCTTACACGGAAGAATTTGTCTAAAATGGTTAGAGGCACTGGGTCGTAATCGTTGTCATTTTCATTTAATACGATGTTGAGGAAATATTTACAGATTGCGATCCCAAATAGAAGTAGAAATACAAGATTTCCACAATAATAATGGAAAAGATACACTTTTAATTTCATTTATTAAATATTGCATTGATCATTTAAGATTTGTTAGATCAGTCTAAAGACAATTTCGATTATCTTTATTTGCAGTTGTACCAAAGACCATTTAGGGGGCAGACATCACAAGTCGTTTTCTGATGCATTAGTTTGGAAGCACACTCCAGATGTCACTAATTGGCATGGCAATATTTGAAAGGTTTTCTAAGCAAATAAGGTTGTTTTAAAACAAATACCTACTTTTTTAAAACAAATACTGTTTAAATACCCTCTTGGAAATATTCAGAAAACGACTTGCGACGTCTGCCCTCTAAATGGTCTTTGGTGGTACTAGAACTTCTGCAACCCAAAGATGTCACTACATCCATCTATTTATGTCTCATTCGTGGAAAAAGCTGTAGCTGCCTTATTTTTTTTTGTTGGAAAAATCAGCATGTTGTCTTTCCTTCAGTCATCTTAAAGTGTTGCCAATATTAAAGTAGAAAACAATTAGTATATAAAAACTTTGTCTACACTAAAAACCTGTATTTTTAAAAAAATAAAAATACAAAAACCCAAAAACCCTGTAAAATAAATATTATCACACAACTTTTTTAAACTTCTTTAAAGGAACTCAAGTTTCTACTGTCTTTAAAGCAATTATTTTGCTGGGATATATATGCCAGTGCACCTGCCTGCATATATGTGGTACATAACTTTGGTACCTTGAGAATGTATCCGCAAATATGTTGCAAACGTTTAGAAAATTCATACAAAAACCTTTATTTTTAGTATGATGAATTTTTTTTATATTTTACAATTATTCGTCGTCTTGGTTTCTGAATTAAACCGAGAACCCATAAATTGGTGAGCAACACTGATTCGACACTCTGGCCTATTGCGGCGTGAGTCAATTCCGAATGAAGAGGAATGTAAAGACGGCAATGTGAGTATATTGAGGTTCATGGAAACAGAAACGACTTCGGAGAATTCTACCAACGAGTGTTGGCATAACATCGTGTAAAATTGTTTCTTATGTTTGCAAACATTTAGATATAGATGAAAGTCATGTATCTTGTTTTAAGTTAGTGAAAAAAGATGTTTCTGTAAATGATTTGAAATTCGTAAACTTTAAGTTAGGAATATCACCTATATTTTATGGTGAGTTATTTAAGCCTCAGCTTTGGACTGCCGATGTTAAGGTACGTCCGTTTAAGGTTTTTCAGAGAAAAATGCCTCTGCAAAATGTTGCCTGAAGTTAAAGACCATAAAAATATATTTTCATAATGTCTCTGGTATGCGATCTAAATCTAATTTATTTAGATTATTCACATCTCAAACTGAGTATGATGTTTTTGTAATAATTGAATCTTGGTTGAACTCAGATTTTTTCGATGAAGAATTTTTCAATACTAATATGTATAATGTGTATCGTAAGGACAGGGATGTATTGTCTACAGGACTTACTAGAGGTGGTGGTGTCTTAATTGCGGTAAAAAGATGTATTATTTCTAGGGTTATCCCTCTGAGTGACTGTAATTTATTATTCGATCAACTCTGTGTGTTAATTGAATCAGAAAAGGGTAATTTGTATATTTGTGCCTCATATATTCCACCAAATAGTAATGATGAGTTATATTTGGGTCATGTTACAAATATTTCGCATTTGGCTGAAATAATGAAATATGATGATAGATGTTGTATATTGGGAGATTATAATTTAAATGGAATTATTTGGTCCGAAATTCAAAATACTGGCAATTTTCTTCCGAGTAATGTCAATAAGTCATTTGAGATTAATTTCATTGATTCATTATATAGTCTTGATCTACATCAAGTGAATAAAGTTTTTAATAAGCTAAACAGAATGTTGGACTTAGTTTTTGTAAGTTCAGATTTAAAGTATTCTGTTTCTGAATGCGTTTTTGCGATTTCTCCTCCGGGTTCACATCACGTGGCCTTGGAAATTGAAATAGATTTTTATGAATATCTAAGCAATCATAGTCAGTCCGAATTTCAATATGACTATAATTCATGCAACTTTGATGTCATTAGTGCCCTAATTTCTGATATTGATTGGGAAACTATTTTAGATAGTGATATAGTCTCCATATGTTATGAAGAATTTTTAAAAATTGTTAAGAATATTTTCAAAAATAATATTCCGCTCTCCAAACCTAGGGTTTACAAATTGCCTTGGTACACTGCAGGTTTAAAAAAGTTAAAAAATTTAAGAAATAAGCATTATAGGAAATTTAAATGCAGTGGTAATGCTAACGATATGAATTTATATTTGCAATACATGAGAGAATTTAATTTCTTAAATAAATTTCTCTATAACCAATTCATAATGGGTTACAGTAACTCTATTAAATCTAATCCAAAATGTTTTTGGAGTTTTGTAAAATCAAGAAGGAAAAAATCCAGTCTTCCGTCTTCTATGATTTATAATGATGATACTTCTAAGTCTGTATTTGAATCTGTTAATCTGTTTAAGGATTTCTTTGTATCTAATTTTTATTGTGAACCTTCTAAACTTCATGAAACTGCTTTTGAACACATTGTACCATATGTCGATATTTCTTCCCTGCAGATTTTTGATGAAGATATTGTTACTGGTATTGCAAAACTTTCTAATTCTTTTAGAAATGACCTTGACGGCATTTCTTCGTTTATTCTTAAAAAATGCTCTGCGGCTTTTATATTACCCCTCAAGATGATTTTTATAAAATCTTTAGACTGTGGCTACTTTATTCAAAAATGGAAAACAGCTACTATTGTCCCTGTTTACAAATCTGGTCATAAAAATTGTGTTACAAATTATAGGCCTATTTCTAAACTGCCAAATATTGCTAAACTTTTTGAGCATATAGTTTACGATAAAATAATTTTCAATGTCAAATGTCATATTAGCCCCGCTCAGCACGGTTTTGTAAATGGAAGATCAACAACTAGTAATTTGGAAGTATTTACGCATTATTGTATTGATCATTTCGAAAAGGGTGTCCAAGTTGATACAATTTATACCGATTTCTCAAAAGCATTTGATAAAGTGCCACATAATATACTAATATATAAATTGGCTAAGATTGGCTTTCACTCTAAAATGCTTGACTGGTTTCGTACGTACTTATTGAATAGGTAATGTTCTGTATGTATTGATGGTGTTTATTCCGATATATACATTCCTACCTCTGGTATTCCACAAGGAAGTGTATTGGGTCCGTTATTATTCAATCTTTATGTTAATGATATTGATTATTGTTTTAAATTTTCCAGACATTTAGCATATGCTGATGATTTAAAAATCTTTAAAGATGTTAGGTCATTAAATGATGCGCAATTGTTGCAGAATGATATTGATAGATTTGTTTTGTGGTGTAATTATAATGGTTTACCACTCAATATATCGAAATGCTTTCAAATGACTTTTCACCGTTGCCGTAACATAATTATTTCACAATATAAAATTTTGAATCATAATTTAGATATCATTTGCGAAAATCTTGACTTGGGCGTTGTCTTTGATTCCAAGTTAACTTTTAATTGCCATTTGAATTATATTATCCCTAAGGCCTATGCCGTACTGTACTTCATTCGTAGAAATACTTCGGAGTTCTCTGATCCTCACACAAAAAAAGTGATTTATTGTTCTTTCGTTCGTTCTAAATTAGAGTATGCATCTTTTATTTGGAGTCCAAACGCTGCTATTCACATTAAGCGCATTGAAAAAGTTCAAAAATCGTTCATGAAATTCGCTTTAAGTTCTTTAAACTTTACAGAACCAATTCCATCATATGAAAGTCGTTGCCTGCTTCTTTCCTTAAAATCTCTGAAATCCAGAAGAGATTTTGCATCTCTCATGTTCTTATATGGTTTAATCTGTGGAAATGTTGATTGCTCGGAATTGTTATCACTTATTCGTTTTAACGCGCCACCACGAGCATTAAGACACTACTTTCCTTTTTCTATTGATACACATTTAACTAATTAGGCTGTAAATGAACCTTTACTTAAATCTATGATACTCTACAATTCTATTTGTGAACATTTAGATTTTAGTCTACCTAGTTTTAAGTTTAAACATTTGTTGATCAATTTGATTAATTAATGTAAATTATAATTAAATTCTTGTTATTTGCTAGTCTGTAAGGAATTTCTGTCCATAGACTCAATAAATAAATGAAATGAAATAAAGTTGAAAATGGGAATGTGATGACAGGGATTTCAGGATTTGAAAGCAACACTTCTCCAGTATGTTAGCTGTCAAATAACCATACGAAGAAAGCAACCCAAAACAAATCACTGATTGTGAACCACTTATACGGGAAATGTAGAATCAGCAGAGCTGCCGATAGGCGGAACAGATGAACTAATATGGTATATCCTCCAGATAGTCTACATCAGCTGGAAGAATAAAATTATCCTTGATGATTGAAAACATAGTTACTGTTGTAAAATCAAATACAAATGCATTAGTTAAGTCGCTACATCCACATTTTCTTCGGGGATTTCAATGGGAAAGAGTACCAAAGTTTAGTCACTCCAATGGATCAACTGAATATTCCACAAATGTGTGTAAATGGAACATAGCACACATGTTCTCAAGCTCCAGATACATTATTAAATTGTGCGTCAGAGTATGAATATTCATATTTTACTTCTTACTCATATTCCACAAAACATGCACATTTTCTTCTTCTTTTTTTGGTCCTGACGAGTACAGGTGTCTGCTTGTGTGAATGCGAGCTGTCGAAAGGATATGGTTATTTGGGCGAATGTGTGAGTGTGTATGTGCACACACCGTACTGCAAAGCAATTACATTTAGACTTTTATTACATTTAACTTAAAAATTGAATTTCATATTCATTTTCGTATCTGTTCAGATCTCCTGCATACATCTGCATCGTAGCCAACCATCGCCCATTTGCCGAGCTACTCTCATGAAAGTGTTCATCATCGCGTTCATCATCGATGCACTTGTTGTGCATTTCAGTTTGTCTTCATTTCTTTCTCATCTTTTGCAATTGAAAGATTACACTGATTAAACAGAGGAAGTAAACAGAAAATTGAAACAAAAATTAAGATATGTGATAAACGGATTATATGAGATTTCATTTCAAAAAGGGAATACATACAGACTGCTTACCCTCACATACTGGTACGGCAAAGACTGACGGAACGGAATGCAATACATGTAAAATGTACTGCTCGTATGAGTACACTTCAATAGTAACCGATGGTATGAAAGAAAGATTGCATAAAGGGATTATGGAGCGAAAACGTTATAATGAACAATTTTTTAATTAAGATAAGACCGTATGAAAAGGGGTTTCTGGGTTATTGTTTTAAAGCACTCAGACATGTACAGCGAAACGTTATGGAAACTATTGTGACGATGATCGTTTAAGGTCTATATGGAAATTTGAATATGAAAGATTGTTTTGAGATAGGATAGCAACAACTGTCATACGTTTTGTGTAAATTTAAACGTACATTGAAAAAATGGCATCTGTTTATTTATCTTAAACAATAGATTTAAAATAATTATGAAAAAAAATGATGACTGAATTTTTTTTTTAAATATTTCTTGGCCCAAAACCTAAATGGACTCATTACTCAGGCGCCAATTAATTAACATCCTATTTTGACTGGGACATAGAAATTAAAATATATATCGTCACCTGAAATCCAAAATGACCAATCAACAAAAATGACCAAAATCGTGTTTATGATTCATTCTGGTAAAAATCTGATGAAATACATGAAATTTTACACTTCAAAATTCAAAAATTACAATTTCGCAAGCGACTTCCTAAACGACGTAACAAGATGAATGTTAAGATTTTACAGCAGTGTTTGTCATCTACTGTGAAGTTATGAAAACGCTTGTTAAGTCATTTTGGATCTCTGGATTTCATAAACATTCTGTAATGTTGAAGGTTATATGGAAATGTATGATTTACAATCGAAATCTCTTAAGTTTGTGATCTTTATCTTGGAGCTCTATTAAATGAAATTTTTTATTAAAACTAAACTTATGTATTTGAATTGTTTTTATTTTTAAACAACTGCATGTTTAGGAATGGAAATTGAAAGAAATTTGTGACCACGGACTCCTCTTACGAGCACCGCCCACTCTTCAATGACTTTGATTTAGGGAAACGCATTTGAAATGTGCGAATAGTAGAACAGAAGCTCACTATAATTCGCATTGGCTTAGTGATTTTTAAGCCGAGCTTCGTCGAAAAATTTCCCTTGTTCTACAACGACTACAAATATCTTAAAAATCGACTTATATGTTTTATACCCTACACCACACAATACAAATTTTAATCACTTTGTCATTCCGTTTGTAACACCTTTGTATATAAATCGTCGATTTTATGTTTGTGGATAGCTCGAAAAGATATATAGTTAAGCCTGAAAATAGTTTTTGTTGAGATCATTTGGAATTAAAAATCACTAATTTCCAAGTCTTTTCGGATGTTGAATTGTGAATAAAAGCAAAAAAAAATTTTTAAATTTTTAAATTGAAAATACTTTGTGCAATATTACCTATTTGTGATATTACAAATTCCATGAATTGTGACACGAGTGTCATACGATAACTTAGGTATAATTTTAATTGGTTACATTGGTTATTACAATCACTACCTAATTTTTAAATAAAGTTAGGAAATCTGTAATACAATTACTTTTTTTAATTCCATAGATACCCCTCCTGTTTTTTGGAAGTTTATGGGGTAACGTAATTTAGTTTTTTTTCAGATTTTTTGGAAACATTTTAGAGACACATGTGGAAGTACATGTTGTTCAATAAGAATCATTTTATACATTTTAGAGTCATCATTTCTAAAGAAAAATGTTCAAGCTTTAATTTTAAGATAAATCATACGTTTAGGGATTTTTATGTCGTTTTGGCTTGCAAATAAAACTTTTTCTACTTTAGTTTTCTATTTAAAGGAACATTAGACTAGGCAAACATTTAATAAAGAAAATTTTAATTTTTGGACAACTTTGCGTAAATCGAAAAAACATCATCATTCTCATTTAGTAATTTTTTTTGAAAAACTTTTCCTATAAAGACAGAAAATTCAAATAAAAGTAATTATGAAGTTTGAAAGATGGTAAAATTCATAAAAATTTAAAAATGTGTGAACATTGTTTTTGTATTTCGATACATTTTCTTACCAAAGGATTTTTAAAACTTCTATAAATTCGAGGGTAAATTATTTAAAAAAATATATTAATTTCACTTCGATATTTCATTAGTCAAACAAATGAAAGGTTTTACTGAAGCTATCCTTTTCTCAATAGAAGGTCATTTCCATTCGAATGTGTACGTCAATAAGTGAAATTGTCGTAATTGGGTATCGGAAAATTCAGAAACCTTTATATTCCTCTCGTGTAAATGCTTCGTGAGCATTTTGGTTTGGTGGGCGACTTTCTTCTCAAAATGCAGATGGAATTGTTTTTTTCTGTTTGGCCTAGCGTTATCGATATTGACGCTATGTGCTTTCAACGAGACGGTGCGAGGGGTGTCACACAGCTGACGAGACAATGAATATATTGTAAACAAAATTATCGAGAGGATTTCATTTAAAAAAAAATTCACAAACTTTGGCTTTGTATTACATTTTTCGAAACACAGCCGCAATTACCCCGAAATGCCATCGAAAAAAATGAATCTAACCAGATTCATTATATGACCCTCATATTACTGTAAATAATGGAACACAGTTATTGAATTCGGCACAACGTCCTTGACACTGTAAAATGCTTAAATAAAATACACTTTTCGTTTGCCTTCCCATCGAATCATTATTAATAAATTTTATTAGATATCGATTATTTTTGGTTAAGCTCTCAGTTGCTTCTGCACATTTTATGTATGAACTACTCGAATGAATTTCCAAATTTATGTTTTCCACAATGGCAAACAGTTCGGCTTTTCTGAGACCATCACTGTTACAAATACACATGCAAACATACACATATGCATACGCATTCCAACCAGCCAATTCGCCAATTCTAAACGTTCATTTGGTACTTCAATTTTCATCACGGAATGACATAAAATTTGATAAATGGCATTAACGCTACATAAATTTCACTTAAAGTACATCGAAAGTGGATTTACAAAAAAAAAAAACGCAACATCGATATGAAATGTTTTCCTACCGAAGTCTGCGGTTGTGAGTGTGAGTGCAAGCATTGCGACTATTTAAGAATTTAATTTAAATTAGAAAACCAAAACAAAACAAAAAAATACAAACAAAAATAGCTGTTAAAATGCAAAATTTAAAAACAAATTTAAATAGAATCATTTATATGCATATGTGACTGTGACTGGCATTTATTATGCATTCACTCGCACATGATTTGTTATGTTAATTTCATCAATATATTGCAAATACCAGCAACAATAATAGCAACAACAAATCGGTCTATAGCCTCATCAAGAGTATGTCGACTGGTCAAGCATACAATTTTACATTCGCTTTTGGTTTGGCTTTAATGCGTTCGGTTTTGTTTTGCGTAGAATTAATTTTTTTTAAATCCGACAGTTTCGGGGCAGACAACAATTTTGGGGGAAAAAATCACAAAATGCATTTTTAGATTTTTTCTGACAGTTGGAATGTTAGACAGATGGAAGTGTATGAAAGGTGATAAATACGGTAACTGTAATGACAATTTGGAGAGAACACCTTCCCGACCTATTGTCTTTCTTCAACTGGGTCTTCTGCAGTTGAAGAAGTAAACAGATTGTGAATTTCCCTACGTAGTCGAATACAAAATTATTTAATTAACCATTACCTTATCAAGGCTGCAGCTATTGATTGTCTAAAAAAATAACATTTTTTTTTCGATGGTTCCATGTTGACTGCAGTTTTGTCCTCTAGTGTACTTTATACATAGACCAACCAAACTAACTTTTAGACAAATTAATGTGGAATTGCCAGTAATTTGTTTACAATGCAAAAATATATTATCCAGTACACATTCATACGAAATACATACAAATGACAAGAGGTCATTTAAGGATTTACTACAGCGATTTTGACGTAGTTTCCTTAACCCAAGAACTAAGAGAAAACAGAGAGGACATGGAAAGGATAAACAATAACCACACGTTACTTGTTGTTGTCCGATAAATAAAGAAGCCGAATCAAAGAAAGAAACCCAAAAAAAAAGAACCTTTAAAAACAACAAAAAATCTCACCGAAAACAAAACAAAAGAGTTCAAATGAATCATTGATTGTGTTTTGTTAAGATTAAAAGGCAATAAATGCCATTAATCCTAAGACCAATTGTCCGGCAATAAATTTTAATGAATTCAAACGAAACGAACAATGAAAAACGAAATGCTGGAGTTCCACAGCATTGACTAGAGTAACAAACCAATTTATAATGGTCCAAAGCGAACAGCGGAATGTGAATTCCTAAACGTAAGGGATTTTCAGACTGTTAAAGCGCAACGAATGAGCGACCAAAGGACGAAGACTTTGAGAGAGAAAGAAAGCACAAGCAACAGCGTATAGTTTTTTTTTTTACTGTTAAATCGAAAAAAAGGGTCAGACATGGCCCATGATTGGAGCTGGCACTGGCAACCGGGCTATGTGAAATGAGATGGAGCAAGAAATATTAGAACCTGCAAAGTATTACGTTCCCTTAAAGATTTATGAGCATATCACAGCATGTTTTATTGCTCACTTAACTTGAACTCTGCATATTTAGTGTAGGCATACCTACCTATAGACCGACATCCGACATACAAACATGAAACATGTATGAATGTAATGGTAAATTTAACATGGAATTACTAACACATAAACGATATGGCTTTGCAAACCTAAATATGTGAATATACCATGAACGTGGACGAAATAAACTACGCCTAAAAAGTAGAACAAAGACAAACAAATTGTTTAAACCTTTCGCCATTCCGAAATGCATGGACTCACAGAAAAAACATATTTTTGAAATCAATTACGAAGTTTGTATGGAATTCGTCAATTCAATTACTTTTTTAATTGATTTTCTTCCAATTACAAAAGTTGTGAATTCAATTACTCAAATTTTAAATATGTAATTGATTTTTTTACTATTTTTTACATTGATTTCACCAAGAATTTCTAAGGTCAATTACAACATTAATTGATATCCGAGCTTAATTTCAATTACGACAGTAATTGAATATTTTTGGCCCGTATTTTTTTCTGTGCTGTATTAAAAACCATTTTTTTACTTGAAAATGAGTTGGTTGACAGTTTCATTCCACAAGTTTTCAAAAAATCATAACTTCTTTAATAGTGAAGAGTATAAATCTGTAGTGTTTTATTCATAGCTTAAACAAAAAATTTATTCACTCCGACTTCCAACATGTTTTCCTCCAAAAATAACACTCGCATAGGTAACTATAAAACTATTTACAATAATGTACCTTTCCAACGATATTGGATTTATTATGATATTACTTTCTACCGCAATTATGTGAATGTCAAATGTAATAATGAAATCATGTCAACACAAATCATTTGATTTGATTTGTTGCCTGAAGTAAAAGTTGCCAGTTTCTTCTATACCTCCTATACACACAGTCACACACACACACCTACACATGTACGCAGGAGTATGTGTACAAATATATTTAAGGGTATTCTTGAAATGACATATCATGTACTGACAACAATAGTGACCTATGAGACAAAAATGGGAAATACCAAATTCACAAGCAAACGTAAGGAGAACTCACTGGAATAAAATGTTTGCCAACAATATTGGGTTCAAATACATAGGTGTAATTATATACGGAACATTGTAATCATATCGAATATACTCCATATATACTTTTCTCAACAATTTGACATACAACACTTAACAGTTCGTGAATACCCCAATTGTATGTGTTGCTGGTTTTTTGAGTAATGTCTGTATTTGGCGGATAAAATCTGTCACGTGTCACTTTTGAGGTAAAGAAAGGAGAAGAACCCAACAACTTTTGTCACATCCTCGCAATATGCAACAAATATTATCACAAAAAATAACAGACTGTGTTGTGTGAGAGCGCGGCCGAGACGCCATACATACGCACATACGCACGCACACATTCAAACACAGACGCACCGCAACAAGAGGAAATGACAGGAAATGTGTTTTCAATATGCCTGTATGTGTGTGTGCGTGCGTGTGGTTTTTGTGTAGTCTTTTAGATGTATGACAGCACGCGTGTATGTGATTGTGTTGAGTTCGAAAAACATTAATTACTTTATTTATGGCTCATTACTGTCGGATCTTTGTTGTTGTTTATTAGTTTTCATCTTTATGTGCTTCATCTTGTTCTTCTTCTTCCACTACATCCATTTATTAGTTTTAAAAAGTTTGCAGTTTTTGTTTATGTTTCTTGTTTTGTATTTAAAAAGTAATTAGTTATAGTATTAAGATGGGGGAAAACGTTTTCCCGACTACGAGTACGTAATCTATGGAACGAAGAAAGGATGTCGACAACAATTTAAGATTTTCTTAAATTGTTGTTTTTAACGATGGCATACAAAACTTGTATGGAATATTTGACCACCTAAGAGATGACTTTTAATAGTTTAATTGATTGATTACACTGGGTAACAACCAAAAAAAAGTCATGGGTTTCTCAGCTGATTTAGACTAATTTTGGTGTTCTGAGTCCAAATATCACATTGATTTTGCTGTATCAGGTCAACTTTTTTAGATACAGCCATAGAAACAGTTCACGCGTGCTCTGGACAAGGATGGGAGGTGCTTCAACTACCTGTGCCGAGCCTTTCCGCGACTGACCATTGAGAAGCTGAAGGCCGGCATTTTCGATGGGCCACAGATACGGCAGCTCATAAAGGACACAGAGTTCGAAAAGTCCATGAACACGTTAGAGTGCGCCGCGTGGAAATCGTTTGTGCAGGTGGTGAAGAACTTCCTGGGGAACACGAAGGCAGCAAACCACGCCAGACTCATCAGCAGCATGATAGAGGCCTTTCAAAAGCTCGGGTGTTTGATGAGTATAAAAATGCACTTCCTGTTCTCACACATGGAGAAGTTTCCTGAAAACCTTGGGGCGATGAGCGACGAGCAGGGAGAAAGGTTCCATCAGGACATGCGCCAAATGGAGGATAGGTACCAGGGGAGGTGGGACGCAGTCATGATGGCGGACTACTGCTGGATGCTGAAGAGAGACAACCCAGCAACTGCTCACAAACGGGAATCGAAGAAACGCCGATTTATGCCGTGAACTCTGAACTTTTGTGTCACGTAACGCTCATTGTTATACTAATATTATGATAAATATGCTTATTTAATTTGATGGAGTAAATAAAAACTTAATAAATTTGCATACGTTGACTTTTATTTCTTGAGGAAAACGGAAAAAATCTTCCGGGGTTTCTCAGCAGATGATCCAAAGAAATGCTTTTTTACGAAAAATCGATTTTTAAAAATTTCTGTAGCAAAAAATCCTGACCTGATAGAACAAAACCAAGGTCATTTTCGGACTCAGGGCATCTAAATTAGTCTAATTCACGTGGTTTTTCTGGTTCCCTTGAAATTAAATGAACCGAACGGAAAAAGGTACAAAATCGAAGAATGAAGTAGATGAATACTTTTCTCAAATTACCACACAGTTCACTTTCAACCGCCAGGAAAGAAAGTATATTTTGTGAAGGTTTATACTAGAAATTCTTCACGTTCCACGTAAAGGAAAACAGATGTAATGTCGAAATATGCCTTAGACTGCATCAGGATCAATATAAAAAAGGAACGTTTATGCAGATTTTAATGTTGAACTTTGCCATACATTCCATTAAATCACATAATATTTGGAATGTACAAATTTGGAACAGACCGTCAAAAAAGGAGTGACTCCAATTCAGCATGATTCAGTATGATGTGGAGACAAAAATGATTCATCGTTTTATTAAGTCTAAAATGTCGATACAATTGAAAATCATTCCGATTTGAATATTGGACTTCCAAAAACTCAACCGAATCAACCAATGTTAATTAGGAATAACCGAGTTTATTTTATTTATTTTATTTATTTATTTCAATCTATTGGGCTGAGCCCTTACAGATCCATTCTTAAAACTACGTACTTATATCTAAAACAATATATTCGAATAGTGCCTTCTTAAAGATAGGCCGATTCGTGAAGAAATCTAAATGATTGCATGCTTTGTTACACAAACTTATACCCCTTGTAATAACTTCATTCAAACTATAATTATATCTATGAAAACATTCATAAAAAATTTCATGGTCCCTGAGGTTTCTCCTTGGAACATTAAATGGTATCAGTTGAAGAAGCTCCGGTGAATCAATTCTACTATCCATAATATCCTTGATAAATATAATATTATGTGCAACTCTTCGTTTTCATCGAATAACCGAGTTTTTTTTTTGAGAGAGAAAATACAAATTTTATTTGACACAAATTGACAAACCTTAGAGTGCAAAAGTGCTAAGTCCATTTTATTTTCTAGCCCAATAAAATGCTTTATATCTGTTATTTAAGTTGACTTATGTTCTGCGTGTATTATACATACATATGTCAGGGCTCTAGTTTATTCGGGAAATCTATGGTTTCTTCTCTATATTTGTCTGTTCTTCTGTTATCCAGGCAAATTTTTCAATAATATTACAGGTCGCATTATAATTTAATTTTAATTAAACTTGGTAAACTTAGTTTTTGGACTAAGTTTGATGGAAACCGGTCCGGATTTGGAATTAGCTCCCACGCAACAACGATATTTTGGACCCTTGAAAAATAACAAATAGACCCACTACTATTATATTTTGCATGGCGAAATGATTGTCAGAACTCACATTCGATAGCAAGCGGTAGTCAAATTGTTAATCAAATTTTTACGAAATTTGACTGGGAATGGTATGATGGAATAATTAGTAATTAAAAAATTGTTTTCTTAAAAAGATGAAATCACAGCAAAAAAAAACTTTTATTATTTGTAAAGGGTTATCCATTTCGTGTTTTCAAAAGTATAGGGCTGGAATTCGACATATGTATATCAAACAAAGTTGGTAAACAATTTTTTTTTCTTTTCAGTTGAAGTCTGACATTGATGAAAATGAATCGCTTAACTATCACAAAACGTGTAACAATTATTAAAACCAACTACAAAAATGGTGATTCTGGCACAGCCACATATGCATTAAGGGGAGATTATAGATTATGCTTATGAAGCACATTTCTCACTGGGTGGGTATGTTAATAAACAAAATTGTCGTATTTGGGGTTCTGAGAATCCTCAAGTAATTGAAGAGAGGCCATTACATCCACAAAAAGTCACTGTTTGGTGCGCTCTTTGGTCCGAAGTTGTGATTGGACCTTACTTCTTCGAAAACGACGAAGGAACGAATGTCAATTCGGAGCGTTATGGTCGTATGATAACCGACTTTTTTTTGCCTGCTATTGAAGTATTCGACTTTGAGAATATGTGGTTTCAACAAGACGGTGCCACATGCCACACAACTCGAGAGATATTTCCTGGCCTCGTAATTCCTCGTCGTGGCGACATCAACTGGCCAAAAAGATCATGCGACTTGATACCATTAGACTTTTTTGTCGGGCTACGCGAAAAACCTTGTTTATGCAGTTAACCTTTAACTCTTGAGCACTTAAGAACCAACATTCGTCAAGTTATGGTTGAGTTACCGCCCAATATGTGCCAAAAAGTGGTCCAAAATTACCTCAAATGAGGTGCAACAAAATATTTTATATGTATTTTATTTACGTTTACTTTTAAAAAGCAAAATGGATAACCCTTTATATTTTGCCAAAAAAAAACGTTATCATTCATAAATTGTATATTTATAAACAGATCATAAATTTCATTACACAACATTTCCAAAGTCGAATTTAAACTACATCAGCAAAACATTTTGCCACGCCTACGTTGCCCTAAGTCCGAGAATAAAAAAGTAACTGCGATTACATCAATGTGTCAATTGTAAACTCACTAAATCCATAACAAGGGTTTTCCGCTCATTACGTAGTCTGGATATTATTTCCTCATAATTGCATAATTTTAGCACTACAGACTCTCATGGATGATAGACGATACCGTCTGCCTTTTGAAGGTTACATTTTTGTGGATGCCACTTAAGAAACATCACTCAATGCATTTGAATACATTTGTTGAACCCATCTACATTCTAATCGTTTGCCAGTGAACTGTGAGATGATGGACGAGGTCATCGATCAAGCAGTGATTTAAATATCTGCAACCATGAAACACTAGAACCCTCTGTTGTTAACCCTTCAATGTTTGAGCAGTTTAATTTTTTTTCTGTGTGCAATAAAATGTCATATCAAGGTAATTTGTTGGTATTGGAAAATCAAAAGCAAAAACGACAACGAAAAAGAAACAAACTTAAACCCAATTGTTATGCCATTAGTTTACAAAAACCGCAATTTATATACGAGAAGAGCTTAGGAGCGTACGTGTACACCTCGCTCCACAACCGGTCGTGCCATGCCGCCACACAGGGTTTCGAGAAGTGTGTAGCGGCTGCTACTGGGGTTATTGATGATTTAGTGGTTGAACAGATATTAATTTTTCTCTAACCAAGTTAACAATAAGCAATTTTGTTGTTATTGCTCTTGTCGTTGTTGGGTTAGGTATTTGTGGTCAACATTTTTATTGGCATTTATTGATGTTTTGGTTAAACGACAAACGAGCTCCAATAGTCATTTCCAACAATCCCCTTCCTCCCACACCCCCAGCCATCAATCTCGCACTCGCTCTCCATCACTTGGGTGAAATATTTCTGGGAAATTTATGAAAAGTCAGAGATTTAAACACAAAACACATACGTTGGTCGGTGGTCGGTGATGATGGCGTTGACCACATAACATAAATGGGTGGTTCAAACCACATCCAAATTGGCTGTTAGAAAATATTGTTTTCAAAATGTCCATCTGTTGTACAAAAATTGAAGCATTTTTGAAAATAAAGTTTGGTAAATTACAAAATCATAAAAACGAAATGGCAGTTTTTTAAGCAATTGGAAATATTTAATACATGTATGTTCTAAAATCACAGCAAAAACAATCGATGATAGTTTTGGATCAACAAATTTTAAAAATATAAATAAAATCATCATAACATTTTCCGTTTCCTCTACAGAATATTACATTCCATAATACAAACGTTTACAATGTAACGACTCATATCAGGCATGGCATTGTTTAAATTTGGACTTGTTAACTATTGCAAATCTCCTCATTTTTTTTTAGGTGGGAGGCAAAAGTGTCGGCCTGTCACTAATTTCTCTGCCGTTTCTTTAATGTAAGCTACGGAAACCATTTAATTCCTCTTAAGTCCCTCGTTTTTTGGGTGTCGCTTTGAAAATTTAAAAACAGAAAGGAAACTTAACCTCAATCATGTCATTGTTTGTTGTGTTTTATTCACTCTTCTCCTTTTGAGAGCATTCATATTAACAGCTTCTTCTTTCTTGTTTTTTTTGGCAGATAATTACTTTTTTTGTTCGCCTGCACGGGTAAAACTGAAACTTTAGTTTAAATACCTACATAATTTTTTGTTAACGTATGTATGTATTTTAAAGTAAAGTATCCCAGTTTTTGGTATGACAAATATTCTACCTTGTGCGTATTTCCTTCAAGATTCCATTAGCAGTGACGATAGAAATTGTATGCTCGATGTATTTGGTCGAACCGTAACTCAGGTATTAGTCACATCAAAAATATTCTCCTAGGCTAGGGGATAAGTCCATCTTTAGAGGAGTGTGTAATGCGGTTCCTAGTCAAATAGGACGCACCTTTGGTAAATTGGATATTTACATTTAACCAAATTGTATTTCTGTTAGCATTCAATTTCTATACCTACAAGTGACTATAGGAGATTATGGTTTTGGGCCCTACGACCAATGGGTCGAGTTTAAAAGTATGGACTGGTTCGAGGCCATGGAAACAAATACCAAATTATTTCTTATATAAAAAAAAATTAATTTCGATTATTGAAGACTTCCTTTTATTATGACATTTTTTGTAAATGGGGTTTTGGAACGCCAATACATACAAAAATCCAATTAAATTAATTTGCATTATAAGATTTGTGGTGCGAATGTATTCGGAAAGTTGTATATCAGGAGTTTTTCAGTTCCTTAAAGGGAATGTATTTGCATGTGGTCCGATGAGGACCATTTTCAATACAATTTGATCTAGAAACATAATACTCATAGCAACAGAAATGGAAATAACTAGAATAGTTTATTTGGACTTCGTCATGAGTTCATATAACAGGCGCCTCTATCGTATTAAGAGTTTTTTACTCTTCATTTACTACATCCTTCTAATATTTAAAAACTCTGTGAACCCCACTTACAAACACCCTGCAACATGCCAACACAAAGAAAACTCAATTTCACTGGTACTTAACTCTATGTACTGTACCTCTGTATCCTTCTCCACTTGGTTTCAGATAAAAAAAAAAAAGAAACGAAAGAAGTACAAGAATTACAATGGACAACTTTGCGTTTGTATGGGTGCTGTTACAGAAATCTCACTCGTTTTTCTTTTCATACTTTCACACTTTTTACTGAGAGTTGAACAAATAATTCCTTTTTGTGTGTGTGTATATCCTTTGACGGGTTCAACAAAAGGGTCTATTGTTCTTGTGACTAAATACACCGTCCCTCTCTCTCTCTCTACAACTGTCTGACCCCCACCACCTCTCCCAGCCAACGTGGAGGTCGACAAACCATGGCTAAAATGAAAATCTTTTGTTGTCTAAAAAACTCGTTTGCTTTTCGTATGATATGATCCCAACTTCCAACAAAGTGACTTGGTCTAGAAAGTTAGTCCTAGCTTTTGGAACAACTACAGTGTAATGTTTCAAATGGCCGGCAGATAGAGCTGTAGCACCGATCGTGGGCTCTGAGCTTTTGTCGGCGATATTCAAGTGTATATCGATAAAGTCTATTCTAAATTCTTAAAAGTTAAATTCCATCTGATAGTTTTCGGAATAGAGTAGTAAGGATTCGTTGATGTCCTTTTAACATCTTCTCCAGCTTGTTCTACAGTTTTTAATCTTTTTTATTTGCATTTTTTGTTGTTTTGCTTTTGGTTGTTAAGAGGTCGTCTAACCCACATACACTTTAAGTAACGTTGGCCAACGTACCCGGTGCTTCCCGGTCACAGCTCTCTTGCAAAATGTGTCAAACGACAAAAGGACTTAAAGTGCATAATTACATGTTGAGGGTGTCTTAACGACATAATGGCAAAACAGCCATCATCATTTACGTAATACATACTTACTTACATCCAGGCGGAGGACATATCAAATCAATTACAGACTTGTAATATCGGTATATAAATATATGAGGGTGTGTGTGTGCGTGAGTGTGTAAGTTTCTACACATGCATGAATGTGCTGAGATTTTTGTCATTTGACATGTCTGTGAAAATGCTTTAAAGTTAATGGCTCAGCAAATGAAAAGTTATGGAAGTCATGAAAATTCAAGGGATAAGCTGCCAATAAATTGACTTTGGCATGAAATGTAGTTCATGCGACGACCCAATTCGAATATAGAATTTTAGATTTTCGAATGCTGTATGAAAATAACATTAAAATGTAGGTCAATACGTTTGGTTATGTGTAAAATTTAATTGGTTTTGCAAAAAATACATTTTAATTTAAGTTGGAGTGGTGATAAAAGTTGTTTTTGTCACACATAGTTGAGTCTCTTTCAAACGGTCGATAAATTCTGATTTGATAATTGTTCATATAAAATTGAGCTAATTAAAAATATAGTTTCAGTATTTCGGTTTTAAGTCGGGAATAAGTTTGGCAAAAAAAAAGAATTTTACTACTTCTCGATCTAGAAGTGATTTTATCTTAAAAGAGGCGATCTCAGATTTCACTCCTTTTCGCCCTTGAGTCCTGTTCTTACATACATTTCAATTGATTTCCCCATACCACAAATATCGATATGCGACAGACATATCAAATCACTGTAGCTGCCACTGACATTTACCCAGTTAGTAAACACAGTCAGCATTCCATTCTCATTAAACCCCTAAAACCAGGGATCTCTTTAGGCACGCCAACAAACATCAAACAATATTTATTAATAGCTTAGGCTGAGACTTCTGAGGATGACTAGGAATGTGTGTGGAACATCGTTAATATGTAGCCATATGAGAGCGACTTAATACGATTTTGTCTACACTACAATATCCTGCGAAGCTTGGCAGAGAAAACTTCTGAAAGCTGTATTACTTGTATTATAACGAAGAACAATTTCCTGAAATCATTTATCCCGATTAAAAATGTAATCCTTTTCTACACAAGCACTTTTGTGAGTTAACTTTTGTTAGGCATTGTTGGTGTTGGTGTTTTTACATGAATGCACTAATTAACATACTTGAGCAACAAAACAATACACTGTACAGCACAACACTACACAGTACAGTACAAAAGTGTGTAACATACACATGTATAACCGCACACACAACAACACACTAGAATCTATGAATGTTTACATTCATGCGAATGCGTTCATATGTATTAGGATGACCCTTATCTTCTCAACTTTGGAAGAACTAAGCTCATTTTGCCAAAGGTCTTCAAAAAAAGACATGTGCGAATATCTGAAAACCCTCACTGTTTTGAAGATCATGAAACCGTTATTCTAAGATGCATTTTAGAAAAATGGTAAACAGTAAATACAATTTTGCTATAGGTGAATTACGCGTGTAAACTATGGTAAATAAAAAAAAATAAACTTAGAGGTAAACGATCGATGAACAACTCAGAGTATTGTGGGCTGATAAGGCCCACCCTAAAATACATATAGGAGTGTGTGTGCCAGTATATTTATACAATTGTGCACATGTAAAATAAACTACTACAAGCTGTCCTTGAAAATGACTTAAGAGAGCGTGGTGTTGTGTAACCAAATACATATCGGTGACTCCATAACAAACCCAACTATTTTCAGATTTCAATCAGACGTGTATTTAAATAATTTATTTAAAAATTTGACCTATTAGATAATAATCCATTATGCTAAATTATACAGTAAAATATATTTTCATTCAATGCTGTCTAGTGCCCTGGTCGCGATTTCGAGCGAGTGACGCCTATCATAAGAATGGTTGGCTGCTTGTCTATTTTTGAAAAAACTCAGAACACCTCTTTCTTTTCGAAATGACGTAGAGGCTATGCAGGCCACTGCGAAATTACAACAAGACAGCTAAAAATTTTGCGCAACCGATTTTTGTGTGGAAAACACATCGTCGTACTCTGAGCACAGATGATCTCAACAACTCAACATATTACGCACAAACCAGATGGACATTTTGTACTACGACCTCTGTTGCTTCACTTACGTGTTTCAAAAGATTCTGGAATTGAAGACGTTCCGCTTGGTAATTAGTTTAAAAAAATGTTAGCTTAATGAGCGAAACCCCCATACCGATATAACTATAAGTTGGCATCGTCATTGCAGCTGACTGAGTCTCGGTATGTTAGTGGGATTCTGTGCATTTCACCATCTATACATCTGTGTTAATGCGTGTGCGTGTGTACATGTGTTTAGTTCTTTTGTCTAATAATATCGTAAAATGTACACATTTATTATTAAATCACTTATTGTTGTCAACAATGTGTCAAGTACTACGCATGTTACACTACATTTTCTGTTGATGCTGCTGATTGTTTTTGTTGTGTCAACAACATTGTCATTGCTGTTGCTGCAGTGTAACTACGATTGTAAGGATTTGTTTTTGCTTTTGTTTTTTTTCAATTGTCTCTGTAAATGTGTTTGTATTCCGGCTAAACCAGCTACCATCGCAACAACGGTGACAATCGAAATATACACACACAAAAAGACGAAAACACGAAATAAAACTACGAATAACATTAACAAAAGACAATAAAAGACTTGAAACGAACGACTGCCGTAGAAAATGACATGACAGCACGCTTTTTAGGGGTGTTCTAAACAAGTTTTGAGCAAATTACAATTTTCACTGCAACTAATGAAAAGTAAAAGCGTTTCGCAAATTTCTTGTATACATTTTGACAGACATTTCGTGAGGACAATTTGTGTTTAATTTTGGAGGGAACACATACCCTGTCGGTCGTACCAAATATGGGGAAAAAACAGGGTTAGGAAAATAAAGACAGAGCATTGTGCATGTCCGTTATTCGATGGTAGATCAAGAGAGGGGGAAATGACGTCAAAAATGGAATTTGTATGGCAACTCCTGTATCTACTTGAAATGTATAAACTTAATTAATAAATATATTAAACTAGTAAGTTGTAATGCGCCTATGGCGCCCGTTGAAATATGGAAAAAAATTTTTGTGGAAAAAAAAAATATTGTTGACAAAAAAATTTTTGTGGACAAAAAAAAAATTTTGTTGAAAAAAAAATTTTGTGGAAAAAAAAAAATTTTTTTTAAAAAAAAAATTTTGTAAAAAAAAAAAATTTGTAAAAAAAAATTTTGGAAAAAAAAAATTGTTAAAAAAAAAATTGGGGAAAACACAATTTCTGTACAAAAAAAAATATTTTTTTTTTATTATTATTATTTATAGAAAATTATAGAATGCCTATTTAAATTCCTACGTACTGCGTGACAGAGTCAGTGAATCAGTGTATCAGTGAATCAGTGTCGAGGGTAAATATATATTAAGATTGTTAGACAACATATTTAGAAACAACAACGGCAAAGCATTGCCTATAAAAATAAAAAATTAAAACAAAATTTAATGCAGTTCAATTAAATCAACGACGAACTACCGAAACAGATATCAAATGAATACAATAAAACAATAAACAAAGAAAGTGATAGTCGCATATGACAAAGTTAAATTGTGACGTTATGCACAGAGAGAGAAACAAAAGTTCCACACTTCTTTGCGTGTATGGAAAATTTACGCACGCCTCTCCAAATGCTATGAGGTTTAATAATACAAGCTGCCAAATATTAAAGTCCGTAACTCTGGCGGGTGCTGAAAGAAAAACAATTTCAGTTTTTTCTTATTTTCAAAAAATTATTGCGAACGCTAATTTCAAAATCGATTTATATGATATTTTGGGGAACCTACACTGTCGATAAAATGCTGTTTAGGAAATATATTTTTTTTCATTTCATTTTAAATGATTATGTTTATTCATTTTAGTTAATTGTCCAATATATAGTTTAATCCCTCTTTTCAAACCTAAGTAAACAATTATCGCTGCATTGAGATGTGGCTCCAACAATGCAATTTTTTATAAACAAATATTTATTTATTTATTTATTATTAATTACAATACAAAGTAAATTTATATTCTAATTTTGGGTCCAAGGGTAAACCGGGTGACAAAGACCATATGAATAAACAAATATAATTTGAAAAATAAAGCAAAATTTATAGACTGCTAGAACATGCAAAATCTTATTTTGTAATTAATGCAACCACTTACATAAAATTTCAGTTAAGATCGCATTTCGAAACAGACGGTGAACTTCTATAATTGCTATACTGACCGATACTTACAGTTTTATTCTCTGTGTGCCTTAGAGATTACTCTCTTACTGTCATAGTCAACGGTATTCACGAGTTGAAAATGGCTGACGAAAAGTGTTTTTGATGTTCTTACCACGATGCGTGCCTGGGTGACAGACGAACACACCACGGCCGTCCACAAGTTACCACCTTTCTGATTTATAGGCTAAAATCTTTCTGGAAATACGCTACTATTGTACGCAAATTAAAAGGGGAATAACGGTGAATGTAATCTGAACCTCAGCTGTTTCTTTCGTTTTGACTGTCACCGTAGGACGGTATATATCCAAGTAATGTTTTTGTGAAAACTAGAAAGTCTAGCCATGTCGCTTCTGGTATCTCCCATGTAAATGTATACTCCTTCCACTTTAGAAAACGTAGAATACAATTCTTTTCTGTAAAATTCGTTATTTTAAAATTGTTATTATGACATTTTGCCAGATTCACATACATATAAATACATAACACGCCCACTTTTAGCTTTCGGATACTTTCGAATATGATACTTGTACTGAGGGTGAGGGTGACATGTAAGTCGATTCATCGTGACAGTAACATTGTCACTTATTCCATAACGACAATAACGGAGAATAATCGAATAACTAAATAGTTTGCAATTACCAGTTAATAGAGAATAAGTCCTTATTTTAAGAATTTACTACTCATTTACACTCTTAGAAATTTAGGTATTCACACCAATTGATATCGGTCCTGATGTACACCCGCTTGATTTTAATTAACTTCAATAACAAACGTATGATTCCACATTCCTATGTCTGTGTGGAGCCCATAAAACTATACATGTATGGTGAATGGAATGGACATTGTACAATTATACAGTAATACAATGAGTTTGTGGTACTTTTTATTAAGTCTACACCTACTAGTTGCCGTAGATACATGGCTGTACGCCGATGTTTGGTTATTGTATTGAATATTAATGCTTATAATGTAAATATGTGTACACATACTCAACATCATAAGTACGCATGTAAGTACTTAAGCCCAATTCAATATTACGGAAAACATTCAGCAATAGTATATGAATTGTTTGAAAATTAATTACAACACTATTGATGTATTCCATTCATATGTCATTATTAAATGAATTCATATGGGAAATTGTTCACATATCAGTGGGGAAATTAATGTTGCAAAAGTATTCCTTAATTATGATTGCGCATTGACGATTATAGACTCATTACTTTAAAGCCATCACCAAGTCCCTGGCTTTAGGCTTTACCTTACCGTTTATTGAATTTTGAGATTATTGGTATTTTTTGGTAAATATAAAAAAGCGTTGACATCCACAGTTGGTTGTTATGTGAATTCTAAATATATAATTTGTTATCTGTCTTCATTTGTTATCTGAAGATACCAGCCGTTTCAAAGCTAAGTTTTAAATGTAAAAACATTCATTACCACTTAAATGATGTCATTCACTGTGCAAAGCAGAAGATAGTAAGCGGAACCTTTATTGAAAAGAAGATGTCTTAGAATATGTAGCCGACCACCCCATAATTGCCTTTAAGGATAGCGGAGACCATTGTATAGGCAAGTGGATAAGCAGGGGATCACGGAAAATAACTAAGATCGTACCCAATTTCAGATGGAACGTGGAGATTACAAGGCATGTCTAAACCGATTTGAATGCAGAGGGAACGAGATCCTTGCAGGAAAGGCAAAACAGATTGGATCAATGGTCCAAATGGATGTAAAAACTCATACCCAACATAGGAAAGTGAAGGTCGTGGTGTGATACACAGCGTGTTCATTTTGGTTTTTTAAACTTTCATAAAATGTTTAAAAGTTGTGAAATGATTTTTATAAAGTGCCATTACTGCATCGAAACTTTGGCTACAAACGTTTGAAGAACATCATTTTAAACGCCGACAGTAAAATCTATAATTTTTTTTTTCAAATGACTTGGAATTTCACCTTCTTTCAAACGCCGTCATTCGTTTTTTTAACTTTCATAAATATTTTTAGTAATTTTTTAACGTTCCTTTTGTAGTTTTAATATAAAATTTCGTAAAAAAATCGATATGTGACAGCAAAACGAGCACAAAAAAAATTACAAAAATTACACCGTGTTACACACATTCTGTCCTATGAACCAAATTTACTTTTTCGGAAAGGGGATAAAAAATAAAAATACACGTGTATTGGCGATTTTCATGTACACGTCAGAATTTTTTTTTTTTAAGTTTGTATGAATCTCATGGTGGCCTGTGTGAAAGCCTTTGGACCGATTTTTAACCCTTTTTCAGTGATCCAATCGAGCTGATTTTTGGCAGGCAGACTCGTGGAAATGTCTGTATCACGTCAAATTTTTTAAAAAATAGATTTTTATCAATTCGCAGATTTTCCTAAATTTTTGTTTAAATGGTTATCGTTTTTTTTAAGGTTTCAGTTCAAAAAACATTTTCTTTTCGTAACGCTTAAGTAGTTTAAAAATTTGGAGTCTCTTCAAGTTATGATAAGAAAAGTGAAAAAATATTTTTTTTGACGCCGATACACGTGTATTTTTATATTTTCCCCTCTTTCCGAATATGTGCATTTGGTTCATAGGACAGAAAAAAATCTATTTTTTGTAACACGGTGTTATGATTTATATACATCAAATCCAAAAAATATAACACATTTTTCTACGACTTTGAAACTCAGAAACCCCAATTTCTTTGCAACAAATTAGTTGGGTACACCTCTAAACCTTTTCCAAAAAATCCTTTTCCATAAGCAATGAAATTCAGGTTGAGCCAAAAAAATATTTATTTTTTTTGGACACCCTAGTGTACAGCTATTATACAGCTAACGCAGTGTTTTTATTTTCCCATATTAACAGTAAATTGTACTATTACGATCTCATACATTAAGTGGCAATTTTAAATTGCATTTTCCTAATAACACTCATCTTATTTCATCTATGTAAACGGCTCTCAAATAACCAATTCACCAACTCCTTTACTAATTGGATAAGTGTCACATCATGGCCAACAATTTGTATGTCTTAATAATTTTTATTACACCCGTAGCATTTTGATAATTAAGAATTTGCCTGTCTATCTTTCAGTCAGTCAGTCCGTCCGTCCATAAACTGTGACCAGAAATGCTTGTGGTCAGTACATTTTGCCTAATTTGCCTCCCCGTCACAGTCTTGAATGTTTCCCAGTTCTAGTGTTTGGATATTTTTATGTCAAAATGTGTTAATTTCATAATATTCAGTTAATGGCCTTTCGTAACAAGTGCTCATATTAGAGTTGTTGCTGTTGGTGGTCTTGGTGATGGTGGTGTTGTTGTTGGCAGTGTTGGACATAATGTTAAACATATGTTTAAACATTTTGTTTTGGCATATTAGCCATAAATTTGCAAAAACATTTAATTGTATGAATTTTAGTTTGTGGTTTTGACATCAAACAGCAACAATTAGCAGAATTCGCCATAATATTGTGGCTGGTTTAAACTGTGGAAATGAAATAATTTCTGAATTAGAGGATTCAAAATTTAGTTTGAAATTTGTATAAACTGTCAAAATTTTATATGTAAAATTAAAAAAAAAAAAAAATAATCAACTGATGGTGATTAAATTTTGTAATAATAGTTTTAAAGGCAATGTACAATAATAATATAAAGAATTCTAGAATTTATTTCTATGTCCTTGGCCTTATTTAACAATGGCATAATTACATGAGTAGCCCATCCGTTATTATTGAAACTTCGCAGAGGTCTAGTTGAGGAATCTTTGACCTTAAGTCTGGAAGATGAATACATTGTGTCTAACAGTAGCGCAACTGTAGTGAAGCAAATGGGTACATCTTTGACCATTTTCAATCGTGTGCAGCAAAGTGTCATTACATTCAAAATTAAACCCAATAGTGCAAGCAAATCACTAACAGTTCTCTCGAATATATTTCTCTAAGGCTGAAAACCGCAAGTTCTGAAGTTATTCTCAGCAATCTTCATAAATAGCAAATAATACCTGATCTATCTATCAATTACTTGATTGTTTTGGAAATCGATTATGACTATGACACTGCACGGCGCCTTACCAATAGCAAGAGAATTATATCCAAATGCAGCAGTATTGTGTATCGTCGTTGTCATTCAATCACAACTATGCTTCAAAGACGATCAACAGTTGCCTTCTAAATAGTCATCTCGTCTGCACAAGACTTTAGCAATTTGCATGCGTTGTTCAGCTATTATTCAAAATACATGATGAAATTACAAACTGAAAATAAATCACGTGACAGCTACAGAAATTACTGTCACTGAAGATTGTCAACTGTCAATTTTAAATTGTATACTCCCTAAAAAAAAACACCCTTAACATACCACAAACACACAAACAAATGGGAGGTCATCCAGTGTAAATATCTTAATAGCGAACAATTATTTTCCATACGTATAATTAAATATAAAATCCGATAATTGTTGGTTGATATAAAATTACATATAAAAGCTGAGTGACTTTTTTGAGAATGAAATTGCTGAAATTAAACAAATGGCCTGGACGAATCATCTATGCCCTCCATCAAGAAATAAGTTAATATTATGCCTTTAATATATATATAAAGGTCCGGTTTAGGAGCCTCTGGACCATTTATCTATGCCCGTGACAAATCTAATTTTCTCCAAAAATAATGGATTTTTTATTGACTGGAAAATACTAATATTTTATTATAATAAGAGTTCATATATTAATAAAGAATTATATAAAAAATAATTGTTAGGATATGTTAATTTTAATTTTTTTACAGGACATGCTATTCTGCTAAAGGAAAACTTTTACCCATTATTCTCGATTTACCGGATCTCAATTTGATTTAATTGGCAAATGAAGAAATGACATATTGTCGTTTAATTATACACTTATCGTGAATATATAAAATCAAACTAAAGGACAAACTTTATACACACTCTCTTGCAAAGATACAACACCGCCATAAATATACAGACTTAAATTAAATATATATATTTTTTTTTTGGGAAAATCACCTTTTTTATTTAGTTTTCTCTCTCTCGAACAACACAAAACAACAATTACAGTATTGGTTTCTAACATTGAAAAAATGCAGGCGTGATACAGGGTCCGCCAAAAAACTTTTTTTTTTCTATATTTTTTCAAATTTCTTTTTTTTATTTGAAAGTACAATCCTTCGGGTTAATAATGGAAAGTAATTCAAATGCCTGCCTCGGCTGGCCATGCACATCGAGTTTAGCTTCGGCTGTGTGGCACGTGGCGCCGTCCTGTTGAAACCAAATGTTGCCAATATCCTCCTCTTCAATTTTTGTAAACCAAAATTCTTTCAACATGGTCCGATAACGAAATAAACACTAGTTGAAAAAAAACGTTAGATGGCGGACCCTTTATTTGTATTCGTTTTTTGGGGGACAATAAAAAACTGTAAATAAATGTTTTGGTCAAATCATAACTGAGCCTGTTTTGCTGTTAGTCGGCGAGTGTAAACACAACATGGTTTAAACAACAGATGTGCAATGCCATTTAGGGTTTTAAAAACCAATTAAATATTGTAAAAATACCACTGGTATTGAGAGAAATATTAGGTGGATGTGGAGCAGTTTGAAATCGGTTAACTAAAAAATATTCCATGTAAAATGGAAATTGGATAATAAAACAATGGCAACATTTTCCACCTTAGTGCGCTTATTTCCTCTGCATCCATTGCAGCAAAACTCTTTGTCCCCTCAGCTAATGCAACATGTTATATTTTTTCGCGCCAGATAAAAAAAGTAGTATCCCCCATTTTGGTCAGATCAGAATGTTCTATTCAAGTTTAAATATTTTAATTCTGTTGATTTGTTTTCATTTTCTTTTACATATTCAAATGATTCCGCAGAGTTTCTCATACACATATTGTTTAAAAGAAAACCTCTGGCTGACCTCTTGTTGGTTTTAAATATTTAAATTTAAATCAAGCACCTGCTTAACTGTGTTTTGTTGCCATTCCTTGTTTACAATGGCTTTTAACTTTTTGCGGAAAATGCACATGTTTGTGTATTAGCCTGGGTCAGAATCATTGAGAAACAATGATAAAAAATGCTTCAATATTTTCCTATGGCATGATCACAAGGTCAGTAGCAACAGTTAGAACCTGTCGAGTGAGGTCTTGCATGTTGTATACAGCGATACACAAACATTGAATTAGTATACCATAAGCTATGCGTATCATTCCAAAATCTCTCTGAATGTGTCATTAAAGGGCTGGAATTCGACATCTGTAAAACTAAGTTGTTAAACCATTTTTTTTTCTTTTTAGTTGGAAGTCTGACACAACGCTTAAAAATTATTAAAACCTACTACAAAAATAGAGATTCTGGCACAGCCACATATCGTGCTTTAAGAGGAGATTGTGGTTTATGAAGCACATTTCTCACTCGGTGGGTATGTTAATAAACAAAATTGTCGTATTTGGGGTTCTGAGAATCCTCAAGTAATTGAAGAGTAATTGAGCATCCACAAAAAGTCCTCACGGTAATAAATGCAAATCGTATTTCAAAATACACCGCAAAGGGATTCTACAACCAATTTCAGTGTACAGTGTCGCTATTCAAAGCAAAGTAAAAATTGTTTCAACAACATGTCAACTCAAGTAAAATCAAGTGTCAACCCAATGTTATGCAATGTTCTCACACTACAACTAGAAATGTTCGAAACATTTTCCATTTATAAAGTAGGAGATTGCGTAACCATTACTTACTTACTTATTTCTCTTAACATTCCATTAAGGAACAGACGGGGAACTTCTATGGAATCATTAAGCTGTGCGCGATATAATTGTGTATACTCACTCACCGGGGCATAGCTGGGTTTACTTCTGTGATAGTTACACTCTGTACCTCGCACACCACGGCCTTTTACATGACCATTGCATAACCATTAGGTAACCAGATTTGTGGCAATAACTGACACAGTAGCCATAAACAGCGACTGATAATGTCCAGAACTAATGGTACAAAGTATAATATTCTTTTTGAAGATACATTAGATTTATTTAGATTTCAATAAGGCAAATTCTTTTAACGGCTTCTCACTATTTTCATTAAATTTTTAGTTATAAAAAATACTTTACATAAATATGTTCATTTTAAAAGATCGTTTAAACAAAAGCTAAACGACTTAACAATTGGCTTTGACTTTTTAAACAGGTCAGATAATCTTTATGGTCGCTTAACATGGAATTTATTTTTTGTTGTTGTTAGTGCTAATGTACTTATGCAGCGGCGACACTAATTTGGTATAACGTAACATCATTACTCTGCCAGCTACGGGATGTTACTCTACGTTCGACCTAAACATATTGTGAATATTAAAATCAACTTTATAGAATTTTATTAAAACCGGCTGATAATGAAAATTACGGAATTATATTATTTATTTCACAACACTTCGATCATGTGCATTATATCCTTTCTTATATACGGTAAAATTCCATGAAGAAACTGATGGGGAACTTCTCTCTCGAATCAGTGAGCTTTGCACGAAATAAGTTGTATACTCACTGGCCGGGAAATACTGTTTACAGCCGGCTTAGAGATTTCTCTCTTACTCGTAAAGTCGTCGACAGCATTTACGAGGTGGAAGCAAATTTTGAAAAATGTCTGACGGTCTTTACCGTCGTCCTCAGCTCATAATAATAACGCAAAAATTTCATTCATCGCAGTCACGATGTATCTTCTATGAGCTTTCCGTGGTAGCTGACGTCTAATGATGGTCTAGCTGGGGCATTCTGAATCATTCGGCCGCATCAAAACTCATACGGTTTGTTCCATGTCTATACAGCTGTACGGATATTCAGTCTTCATTTATTTTTTATTTTTTTCACTTCACTTAGGTCGCTCGGATTTATCCAGGTCTGGGTTTATAGATTTTTCTCAAAATGTTTACACACATTCCAGCTCCATCTTCAATTGTAATTTGAAAATTTGATCCATTTCAGTAGAACAGCGTTCGAAAGCCTTATTGGTTTTCTATAATCTTCGAATGTTTTCCATGGTAGAGGATATACAAAAGCCGACACAATCGAACTTAAATGTGTTCCAAACGACGTTGTACACAACATTGTTTGTTGCATTGTTAAAGACATTCTACACATAAACCGCTTCAGCGTAGTTCGCGGCAGCCAGCCACTTATTCACATATAAAATTGCACAGTAGGTTGGATACGGAGTACGGAGAAATTTATTAAAAATAAGTCACTCAGGCTAATGGACATTTTTGTTTTGTTTTCAGTAGCTAGCAGTCTTTTCTACAGTGGCTGCAATAAGTCTGAAATCAAAGTTAAGCTCTCTGGGTCAAATAATACTAACATACTAGCATCATACTAACCATATCCTAAAGAAACTTATGGAAGTATTGGAGTATTCAATCTTAATATAGAAAGAACAAACAAATTGATCTCAATCATGGGCTGCTGTTTGGTAGTCCCACTACAAAAGTTAAAGAATTGGTTTGTACTTAATTACTATATCAATCCCCTGAAGATGCAATTGCGAAAGAAGAATTGCGAAATATTAGAAATAAAAATTAAAAAAAACATCCGACCTCGAGCTCAATTTTTATTAACATTTACCAAAATTTGCCAAAAGGTCGAAGATAAAAAATATTAATAGAAAATGTAAGTAAATAAAAGTCTGAGTCGAGCAATTTTTATCGACTCCAGACTCCGGACACATTTGTGAGATTGCGATACCGACTCCAAAGCCCTGCCACTAACGATCGACAATATACAATTTAAAGATTGATAGTTTGCCTGTGCCGCGTTCAAATGCACCACTGTATGATTTGAACAACTTGTTACCGTTGGTGTCTGATGCCGAAGCATAATACTAGGAAGCAGTTGCCACTTCGGGTTATAAATGTATTCATAGATACTGCTGAGAAATTAAGCACTCCCTCAGCAAACAAGAATTATCGACAACGAATGATAAGTGAAACTACAACGAGTGGACTGTCTGAGAGATGTTGTGTGAAATACTTTTCCCAGTCTATGCATAGTAATTCCACTTGCACATGGAAATACCGAATTCATGAAGATCTGAATAACCTTGGCGTAACATCGACTCAATATCGACTGATTGTCAACGACATTTCGGAAAACAGTCCATTAAGGAGAATACAGTCGAGTTCGGTTATAACGTACACCGGTTATAACGAACTTTCGTCTATAACGAACACTTTTTTAAGTCCCGAGAGTTTTGCTTCTACCCTATTTTACCCTGGATATAACGAAATTCGCTTATAACGAACCAATTTGTCTCGTTTTTAATCGGATATTTTCCATCAAATGTTTAAATTAATATGAGTACAGTCGAATATAGCGAACTTAACAAGTCTAAATAAATATTTGTTTAGACTAAATAATATGGATGCAATTTTCATAGAAATTTCACCCATGTACTGTTGTGAAAAAAACACTTGCTTGTCGCACTGTTCGTAATTTCTTTAGCAGCAACAATAATAAAATTGCGCGTATATCTGATTATATATTCACATAAATGTACTCACACCCACATCGACATAAATTACCGTCTATGTAGACATTTGTCCACCGACACACACAAATAAATCCCAAAACACACTCCTGCAGCGTACATGCTCGGTAACAAATGAATGGTTTCAAATACCATAAACAAGCCACATAAAGAATAAGATCCTTAGACAAGGGTAATGCTGCAAAGAGCAATTGCGAATAATTGTTACGAGATGTTTTTTTTTAGCATCATTTCATTGTTTAAATAAGCAAATTAGTTGAATAAAAGTTGGAAATGTGCAATGGCAGAAGATATTACATGTGTATTGTGGCATATTGTTCTAATGCTGGTACATATTGTTATGAGCTGAGTTCGGGAGAAGTTCCTGTTCCTTCATGGAATGTTAAGGGAAATAAGTAAGTAAGTAGTCCTGTGAGCTTGCTCGTATATAGAATATTTTTTTTTATAATATTTCATAGGGTGCGCCATCTTTATAATACATGACTATTGAATAACATAAAAACAAATCCTATAACTGTCGCATCCTCAACTAAACTACGAGTTCTGTTGTCTAATATTTTCCACCAGAATTTGATTCGGAGTGAAACCATTAATGGTACAAAATTCACTGAATTGACATTGAAAATCACGTCAATGCTATTCAATGTTTACATTCTGCCATAAAAGATGTCGCACCTTGTAGTTGTACACAAAATTATTATTTGTGAAAACATTGCATAATGTATTCGGTTTTGTAATTACAGAATATAACGAATACAAATTCAAATGAAATTTTTACCTCGAAAGTCGGAAATAAATGGTTCGTTACCAAAAACCACGTAACAGAATTTACATTTAGTGGTAATTGTGGTTTAATGTTGGAAATGGATTTATTATAATAATAATAGTAATAGAACAAATTAAAAGGGTCACCCAATGGAATAAGCCACAAACCTTCAAATTAATTAGTACCAAACTATTTGTGTACATTTTGGGTGTAAATATATGTGTATTAACTGGACAATGTTTTGGGGTAGTATTTCATTGTGGATATATCTATTTTTTTTTTGCTGAGTTTAAATAACCAGTGAAATGATAAAACCGAACTACCCTTTATTTTCCTAAAAAAAACAAAAATATAAGGTAATATCCAACAAAAATTACAAAAACCCAACTAAAAATCAAGTGTCATACAAAATTGGAAAAACAAATATTACTTAATGAAACAACACCCAAAAATGAATAATAAAATCAAATAATAATAACACCGTGTTACACACATTCTGTCCTATGAACCAAATTTACTTTTTCGGAAAGGGGATAAAAAATAAAAATACACGTGTATCGGCGATTTTCATGTACACGTCAGAATTTCGACCGATCTTTAACCCTTTTTCAGTGATCCAATCGAGCTGATTTTTGGCAGGCAGACTCGTGAAAATGTCTGTATCACGTCAAATTTTTTAAAAACAATTTTTATCAATTCTCAATCAAAAATTTGACGTGATACAGACATTTCCACGAGTCTGCCTGCAAAAAATCAGCTCGATTTGATCAGAGAAAAAGGGTTAAAAATCGGTCCAAAGGCTTTCACACAGGCCACTACGATCTTCATACTTCAAACTTAAAAAAAAAATTCTGACGTGTACATGAAAATCGCGGATACACGTGTACTTTTATTTTTTCCCCTCTTTCCGAATATGTGCATTTGGTTCATAGGACAGAAAAAAATCTATTTTTTGTAACACGGTGTAATGAGTTTTTTTTACACAAAAGCTGTTATCACAGATATTTTGAGCAGAACATATTGTGTATGCGACGTTTATACCAAATCCTTAATATTAATCCGTTAAAACGATTGATTTTGATGAATTGTATTATTTGCTGAGATTCTGGGCGTGTCTTTCTGTATCTGAAGGTATCTACATCCTGGCTAATGATTTATTCCGTTCCAGAGCCGAGCTACAAACACAAACGATACCTTATAAAATAAGGTCGAGTGATTAATATTAACAAAGCCTACATCATCACTATCACCACATGAAATCCCCGACCAGAGTCATTTAACCACCGCATATAATATCGCCGACTGTCATTCCAATGATTGTTCATGAGCCGACAACGCACCTCGGTATTACGATAACTTGAATCTAATAATCTACATTGACTTTAGCGCCTCTATATTGATGTTATCTCCTACCGACTACCCCGAATCATTCACTACGTAGTTTAACTGCAGTTTCACATTCCCTCGTTTCTATAAATACACTTGATTGTCTGTCCCGTTTTATCACTTATGGTCATTCTTGCGACAGCGCAGCATAAATCAACCCTCGACAAAACTCTGCTACAAATTTAATGTAGTTTAACTGTATAAATAATGTATTATAGATTTCTGAAAAATTAAGAATTCTGTAGAAATTAAAAAACAGAAAGCCCCAACCGTAGCATTTCCCTTTTTAATTTTCATAGTGCATTTTCTACGCATATGGATAATCGGCTCATGTTTATCATTTCTAATATTTACTGAAATTAAGGTATGAAAGTGTTTGGTTTTTGCCAAAAAATTCTAGTCCATAAATTTTATGGCAAAAACCAAACACTTTCATACCTGAATGTTTTATAAACAAATGAGGGTAAACTGTAACAACAACAAAAGTTAATGGAAAGTGGTGTATGCACAACTTCCGCCGTCAACGAAACCACCAGCATGTCATTGTCTGTTTTCATTTCGCTACCAATGCTCCAACTTGTCTCGAACGACAGCTATGTATGTGTCAAGATGGTGTAGAGTTTCTCTGCATTGGAGGATCTGCGAACAGGCCATCTGAGATATTCAATATGATCCGCAATAGTATTCCTTTCACATTTGTATCAGGAAAATACGACACTGATTTCAAAGTCACATTCAATATATGACCTTCTATCCTACACATCTTCTTGCTCGCGTACTTCACTCATGCCTTCTCATGAATCTTCCCTTCTTTAAGGTGGCCTGGCCATATTATAATTGTTGTTCTCTAACTTCGAACAATGAACGTATAGAGGAATGGAATGGGGAGCTAAGGCTTAAACATATTCAACACAGGCCTGTTGGCAGGCCCTCCAAAGCCAGCTTTTCAACACTGGGTAACTATTCAACAGTCTATCGACATATGCATATGAATATTTAAGGATATAACAACACAAGAGACAGAGCGGGAGAGTGTGTGTGAAGTGAAGTGCGAAGAACGAGTCTCCCCTTCAAAAATTAAAATATACAAAATCCAACACAACAATTGCAATTACATCTTTTTTCATCGTTTTCTCTGTTCCGTCTCTGTCATTCTCTATCTCTCTCTCTCCCCCCCTCCCCGTCACACACTCAACCACCAGAAAACTAAGTCATGGCCAAAAAGGAACTACATGGATTGTAGTCGTCCTTAATGTGGCATGGAGCACGCCATATCAAGAAAGGATGAACACGAATGAAAATGAAAACACAAGTGGACGTGTAGTTGTTAGTGCCGTAGTAAATATCAGAGATGACAACACAAACACACACACACACACATACAGCCATACACACTCGCATAGCTACGTTCTCAGTAAACTAGGACTCACATGTGTGTTCGTGTATTGTTGAATCCTTTAAAGGATTTAAATTTATACAACAATCATGACAATAATGATGAGATTCTGATTTTGACAATCAACACAATATTGCACTTAACTTGAGGAAAATAAAATGAAGCTTTCCAAATATATTATGCTATACGGGCACAGCAGATGCTGGACGTATGTGACAGTAACCGAACGAATACGAAAGGAAGACAAAGGCTGTTGACAAACAACTGCAAGGACAACGTCACAGACAATAAAAGCAATTGAATATTTTGAACAAGAATTTTTAATAAATCCGAGAATTCTAAAATGAAATGAGTGAAACTTCAAAAGCATATGCATCTGTTTGAGGGATAGGAAACAATATGAATGAAATCAAAGTAGAATTTTAACTGGAGGAAATGTAATTTTCACTCAATTGGTGAACAATATTTACAAAGTTTAAATGGAACAAAATATTTGAAGTCCTGTTTGTTGGGAGTTATCCAGACAGAGTTTTTGTGTATATAAGTCGGGGACACTTACGAGTTCTTCATTTGTATGTTGTCCAGAAATCAGACGAAGGGTAGGCAGCCACCCAATTTGGTACGTTTATGGACTCTGTCTCGATTGGGATAAACATGGAGAAGTCACCTTCCTAACTGATAGTGTTTTCTACTTAGATGGCGTTTCTATATGATTTCCATTTCCACCAGCTTCGCTCCCCGTTGGAATTATAACTTCAGCAGTCCTTCGCACAATACGTTCCTTAGACAAGGATTTAATGGGGAACGATGTGGCACTTTCACCGATACTTCGCCATCGGTTGCGTATTCCAGAATTCCTGGGGCCACCTTAGATAACTACCAGTCACCTTGATGAGATAGCAGAAGAAAATTGTTGTTAAGTTGTTGAGATCGATAGCGTGCGATTCTAGGACTGAATCGCACAGTCTCGACTACTTCAAATACATTCTTGACAGTGCTTCTCTGTAGAGTTTCATGGACTTTCGATTATTAGTGAGGCAACTACCTGTTTCTTTCGTAGACATCCCACCAGTCGTCGTCGTCAAAACTTTGAAAAGTCATGGTACTTTATCCGTTAGGTACTTTATCCCTCCCAGGGTATCTTCATATGCGTTCATTTTAAATTTTAAGAGATCTAACAGGGTTCTTAGCAGTTCGACTTGTTGAGTATTGGTTAACTCTGAACATCCAAAATACGAATTACATACCGTTCCTATAAAATTTCCAGACCTGCTGAAAATGAATGACGTTTCTTATGAGAAATGGTTCACGTCTGTTCCCCTATGTGTCGTTCTACCAATTTGCCTTCCAGAAGGAATAAATGATTAAACTCTGCATATCACGTACAAATCGGTATACCCATGTCTTATATTCATTTAATTTTCTCATTAGTCGTTCAGTCGCTCATACATTACTGTCAAAATTAAACTAAAGCAAAATTAATTAAATCTTAATTAATTAAATTTTCTCAACAGAACATGAACACATTCGGCAATATTTGCGGTTATATCTGTGTTGATATTTAGCTGTGTGTAATTTACTTATCGAAAAAAAACTTTGAATGGACACCTTTAGAAGACAATCATCATCATCACAGATATTAAACATTTGGTTTTGTACTTGGGATCAGAGAAATGGAGCCATCACATCGTAGCCCACCCATAAGGACTACTCATGGAGCCTTTGGCATTTTCATGTTTTCTTTTTCTATTTGCAGACAAGAAAAAATGTTTGCAAAAACGTAACAAATCCAACAATAAGCGGCAGAGTGTCATCCATAAATAGTACGTGACTGTTTTCCCAAATTGAAATGAAATGTTTATATTGTTTGTTTGCGTGCGTGTCTTTTATATTAAAAAAAAGAAGAAACTAATGATCTGTTTCGGAAAAACTAAAAATATTCAAAGAAGTGTAACATAATCGAATGGAAATGATAACAGTTTTCTATAGCATAGGTGAATTCCCAAAGCGTACAGCGTACAAATGTTCAGAAATTGTCAAAAATATTGTGTAAATGTCCATTTTTAAAACAAAATTGCTATCTCGATTAAATTCCCTCCGCCATGCATCGTGACCGGTCTGGATGATTTTTTCCAAAGAAAAAAATCAATATTGATTTCAATTATTGCCATCAAATTACCAGCAATCATTTACCGTCCATTATAACGTCATTTGTTCATAAATGTTCTTTCGTATTTACAGCCAAACAAATTAATTTCATTTCATGGTACTAAAAAAAAAAAAAAAAATATACTGTGATCCCTTAAAAAAAATAGTCGAACATTAAGTTTCAATGAAAAAAATACTTTTAATTTTTTGAGACATATCTCGGATTTAATGTAAATTGTTTTACACTGTCTCTAACTTATGTAAAGGCTCCGCCATCTAACGTTTTTTTTTTTCAATCAGTGCTTATTTTGTTTTCGTTATTTTCGTTATCGAGCCAAGTTGAACGAATTTTTGTTTACAAAAATTTAAGAGTAGGATATTGGCAACATTTGGTTTCAACAGGACGGCGCTACGTGCCACACAGCGGAAGCTACACTCGATGTTTCTTTTTTATATAATTTTCAAAAAAGTTATTTGGCGGACCCTGTATAAGCATTTTAATCGATGATTGATTGAAAACAATAGTTTCGGACGGCCTTGGCGTGGTAAGTAAACAATAAACCCAGGTCCCAAACCTGATAAGGCCAACAAAAATCCTATTTTCCTGGGACTTCACGAGTACAAGACTTATCTGTAAGCCATGTAAAAACCTCTACAGAAAAAACCATAAGACGTTCGGAGCCGGCTTTTGAGTATTAGATCCCGGTTAGTGTGTATACAAAAAGTTATTCGTGAACAGTTCCCAGTCTGTTTACAATACACAATCTACTCTATGACATTTCAAATGTAAATTAATTTCATTTTTATTTTGTAGCACAGTGTAATTATTCACTGCAATTGAGGAGACTCAATAAGTGCTTCCATATAAAAATACGTGTGTATCCATTGAATACACTTTTATAAGCTGCTTTTGTTCAGGTGTACAAGCTGAAAAAGTTTATTTTTATTTAATCAAACAGGAAATATAGAATATTTCTTTATTTTATACACCTTCTATTAGAATTTAAAAAATCTATTTGGAGTACCATCCAACTGCTCCTAAACCGCACGATATTATATATGCTAGCGTGTAAAGTAATTTTGAGAATTTTTTCAGATTTTTGGATCGGTTTTACGGAGGTTTTTCCAATTTCAGCACAATTTTCTCTGCCTTTAAGTCATCACTGCAAAAAAAATATATGGGCTTTAACTTGATAATTATAAGTTTTGGCAATTTTTGGTTTTTTTTTGTTTTTCTCTCTAAAACCCTATTCGATGGCAGCAAAGCGATGACCGTCTGTAGGCGGTCTTAATGGTTAATCCTTTAACACTATTTACGTTTTACAGAATATTAGAAAATCTACTCAGAGGGGACTCCTTGCTTGCTTTGGAAACAAAAAAAAATGAGAACAGGAAAAAAAAAAAAATAAACTACTAGGAAATATTTTTCATTCTCGAAAATCTTACAATATTAAAAGTATTACTTAGATCCTATTTGGAGTGCGATCTCAAAAATCGAAATCGAACATAGTTCAAATAACCAGGTTGTGGAATAAAACCCTTTTGGGTTATCAAATGATACGTTACCCAGTCTAATGTGTCTTTGTATGGTTTTATGTATATGGCCATAAATTCCTATCTACATACATACATCTATGTATACATATGAGTATATATGCGTGTGTGTGTTCATAAATATATTCACAAACATGACACAAAAACATTTACTTTTAAATTAATGAAAGCTGCTGTTTTTTTTTTTGAAGATCTCGCGAGCTTTTTGTGTTTCTGTGTCATTATGTTACACTTTCTGATTTTTTGTTTGTTTGTATGTGTGTGTGTGGGGATGTGTCTGTTGATATTGATTGGTTGAATGGTTTCATGGCATTTATTTGCATTTTGGTTAACCAATGCCATTAAATAAATATGCCTAAAGGACATCACACACACGCAACCGATGACACACATAATCAGAAACCATTGGCAATTTATTGGAAGCGATGATCAGGTGAGGGCTAAGTAGAGGGGTTGATGGGAATGGAGAAATTACTGACTGGAAAACGCACAATTTGTTTTGTTAAAGGTATCTTTACGTCAACAATTGCCATTTGTGTCCATGTGAGTGAGGTTGTGTTCGATTAAGTGAGTGAGTGTATGTGTGTACATTAGGGTGGGTCAATAAATTTCGGAGGAAAACCTCAACAAGCACAAAACGAAAACTAATGAAAATCCCTAGATCGCGAAAATCGACTTTTTTTAAAAAATCGTTATTTTTAAAATATGTGCTACATCGAAATTACACTTTGTACAAATAAAATGTTGCCGTTATTATAATTATAATAAAACATAGTTTATAATAAAATCAAAATTATGTACCATAGCTCTTAAAATATATAAATATAAAAATATATAATATAAAGTGGATAAATCAAATTTTAAACAAAAACTACTATCTCTTTCCTTTTTCTGATACCCTAATTTCCGAAAGGAAATTACCCGAAAGGTCACTAAAGTATTTTATAATTTCTTTCACAGTAACATTCATGTACTACTTCTGATTTGCCAGAAATTGTATATGTATGGCATTGTACGTTCAACTATATTCCATAACTGAATAGTAAAAGAAATTTGAGCTGATCCAACTTACGATTATTGATAGTCGATTTCAAAACGTTTATCTTATGAACAGCTAGCACCGATTATCATGGGAACGACCATACAATCCCTCCAACCCTCTACACGAAAAATGATCTTTTTTTGCTAGAAAGATGACCCAAACTAATATATACAGATTCACTACACAGAAAAAAAGACAACTTTTAAATTTCAACAAAACTATTGGTATGCGGAAGTTATTACCACTCCATTAAATATTTCGAAAATATGCTAAAGAATTCATCAAATATTGGAGTAAAATTTAATGAATGGATCCAACAAAAATAATCGTAAGAAATATCTCAAATATTGATGAACTTTTTTGTGGTGAACTAATAAAATAATATTTTATTCTCTTACCTAATTTTAGTCTATTTTTATGAAATGAACTTCAGTAATAAAATAGATTTTTAGTAAAGTAAAACCTTTTCATTATTATAGGGAAAAGGAAAATATTATCGATAAACGGGTAAATATGTGAATATCTTTATCACTTCAAACCGATAATGTTTTCGATAAACAACAAGTATTTTAGTTAATATGTGAAATATTTTATCACGGAATTCACAAACGATTTTTTGATTTTTTTATTTGAATCAACAAATTGTTTTTTTCTGTGTATATGGGGTATGAAAGTATTACTTTTACATGACCGTGCAGGTGTGTGTGTATTTAACACTGATTGACTGTTTAATGCGGTTTTGTAAGCAAAACACCGCGACTGTTTTTTTAATTCAATTTTTAATTTAAAATGCCACACAAAACACGCGCTGTCAGAAGTGCGGAAAAGGACTTTCATCTAAATCTAATTGCGTAGTTGGTGTTGTTCGTTTTTTTTTTTATTTGGTTTTGCCGGTACTTTTGCTCTTGTGTGTTATTACTTTGTCACAGATACCTTTGTATGTGTCCTGAAAACCACAATTCAAATTGTTCGTGTGTTTGTACAGACACATCGAGCTTTGCAAACATTCAATCTGCCATAGAATATTTGTTCAGCCTGCACATATATTGCTGGAAGTGATATTAAATAGCCCTTTCTTGTACTCTACAGAGTGCATCGTGGGACCTGGGACTTTTAAAAAACAAAAGCTTGTTGTAAACACTTTATAACTGATGTCTAGTAACCTCTGTACATTAAGTTACTAACACTAATTTCATTTAAATCCTAAAAAATAAATACTTAATTTGTGAAGTGAAGAGTTTTGACTATATACGGCCCAGTTTAAGATTTATTAAAGAACTTAACCTTTAACTGTGGATGTGGTGGTAAATTGTACACTTTTTTAGGTTACACACTTCAAAAAATTCACCAAAAATTCAATTCAGCCTTCAAATTATCAGTACATTCACCATTCCGATCCAGGCGAAAAGTGTCACATAGAAGTTATACACAAGTTATATAAAGGGTGTTTTTTATTGGGGTATAGAACTTTAAGTTGGCATCACTTTTTTAACTGGCGGCCATTTTGTCAGCTGTCAAGTGATTAATATTTAGTTTGGTTTGCCATTTCATCATGAACAGGTTGACAAATATTAATTGTGCAAGAATTAAAGCCGCGAGACCATGCAATGCGTCGTGATTTTGGCGTATGGGCCGAAAATGAGATTCATCTCGATGCTGATTTTCATCACAATTGGAAAATTGGACCTGTAGAATTGGCTTTATTCGAGCCAGCCGCGGCGGCCACATGCCCGAAATCATATTTAAACATTAATGGCATAAAATTATCCTTCCAATAAAGCCAAATTGATGGACATTAAAACGATTTTCTTGTGTTTTATTTCAATTCGAAGTTCTATACCTCAATAAAAAACACCCTTTACAACGCACTTACTCCGCCCTTTTCCTGTCCTAGCGAACAAGCCGAGATCAACACTAGGTTCTTATTTCATTGTTGTTCATATTATTTCCTAATATTGGAAAACCTGAAAACAGTGACTATTTCGAAGGTATTTTTTCAAATTTGTTAAAGGGGAACTCTTTCCTTTTCAGCCAATGTTACCCATTACCATGTACTTTGAGTGCTATTGTGGTTTCCAGACATACACACTGACGGACGGAGGTGACTGCGCCAGAATATACAATTTAGGTAATATTTCACGGAGTAGCAAAGGTAATGACAAATCTAGTCATTCCGGTGGAATACAAAACTTCGTTTCTTGCCATCTTGTATATCTTTCGAGTAGCGTATTCAAAATGGATACGGTACTTTATGGTCGTTTTCAACCACAATAACAGGATTCCATATGAGATTCATACCAAAGAATGACTGTACAAGTCATTGTCATTGTTCTACCCCCAGCCGTCCTGTGCAGGGGAAATTCTTTATGTAAATGTATTGATACTCACAAATGTACACATGTAAGGGTGTATGTATGCACCGAGCAACATTGCTGGTATATGCTCTTTTTATGACAAACTACAGAACATTCAATTGATTTTTATGACTTAAGTGAAATTGAATTGCGATTTCATTCCTTTTTTTTCTTCTCCCTTCCGCTTTTTATGCCTTTTGATTGATTGCTTAAATTTTATGATTATTTTCAAACCCTTTTTTTTTGTTTGACCGACAGCCAAACAAAAAACAACACTCGTTTCAAGATATTGAGGCATGTGACGAGCTCTTGAATGAATGGCAGGGACGAGGGGAAAAGTATTTATTTATAAAAAAAAAGCAACCCATAACATCGAATGGAGCAAAAAGGCCGATGCGAAAACAAACAATAAATGTTTTTAATCGAAAATGAAATTGTAAACCGCACACACATCATAAAAATTTGTAATGTTCGGGTTTGTTGTTGTTGTTGTCCCTCCATCTCCAATGATAGGTTTTGCGGAAAAGCCTTTTTTTTCTGGATACTAAAAATGCGCTCCGGTTACGCAATTTTGTGGTAAAATACCCGGGGCCGAAAGGGCGGTGAACGGCGCAAAATAAAGACATACAAATTATTACCTTTATGGAAGAGATTGACAAATACTGCTTGGCCCTTAAATTGATGACAAACCAGAACAATTTTTTTTATTTTTTGAAATGTTCATTATGGAAATTGAAATGAGAATAGAATTCAATTCTTGTTCAAACGAAATGTATACCTTCAATTGCTTTTGCCGAAAACTCTTTCATCGCTCTACAGACAAGTTCATTCACTACAGCAATGTTAGCTGTGGAAATTAGCAGATCGTATCGAAATAGTGACACCAATTTTAATTACACTCAAAAAAAACCTCGTACTAAATTTGACTTCAAATCATACTTAATTTGAGACCGCAAAATGTAGTTCATTTCAGTACATTTATACTTACATGGAGTATATAATATTCATTTGAAGTAAAATGTTGTTGATTTAAGTACGTTCAAAATGTGTACGTACTCAAAATAAGAACACAATTTTCGTCAAATATTTGTTTACAATATGAGTCAAATTTTCTTTACAATTTTGAATACCTTACTAAATTAATGGTCGAAAATACTCCATTTAAGTTTGTAAAGTATTAAAAAAAAAGTGAGGAGGAGAAAAAATATTGTGTCATCTTATTACTAAATTTTACTCCAAATTGTAATATTTGTTTCCAAATATGTTCTTGAATTGAGGACAAAGTGGTATTGAAATGTTTTCTGAAAAATGTTCGAATGTAGTCACGTTTCAAATAATAAATAAAATAAAATTTAGTATGTGTTGTTCTCAACATGAGGAAATTTGCTTAGAAAAAAAGAAATTTGAAAATAAGAAATATACAAAAAATGTGATTATATGTTAACAAATTGAGAATGGGCATACTTATTTTAAACACTGTTCAACACATGCAACCGGCAAGCTTTGCCATTCTGTACAATATATACTTATTTTTGATTTTATTAAGTAGATCAGAAAAGACAAATAATCTACTTTGTTTTATTATAAGATAATAATGTTTATGACATAATCCTGGCGTAGAATATGGAAGTTTTGACGTATGGGCTAATCTTGCTTGACGAACGCTACATTCGTACGCGTTCTTAGAAAACAGAGTATTCTAAATTAACGCACGTTAAATTTATAAACAGACACACCTAAAATTGTTGTAATAAAACAATCTATTTATAAAATTTATATCTAGTCTTATGTTTAATTAAACAGAAAAACAAAGTTGAAAAAATTGGAAATAATTGCTTTTTGGTGGACTGTTTCTATAACTTTCTCATATGCTTCGGTACAGTAATGGCAACAAACTATTTTTTTTAAATTCCTTCTTAAGGATAATACATTTGAAATTTGTTGTTTGATATCCATAATACAATAATGAAACTAAGACATAAATTCAAATAATTCATCGAGGCCATATCCTTCTGAACTAGGATGTCGTCGTCAAAATGGCCTGAGAATGATAAAATGATTTCTCGGTCTTCTTACGTTGTTTTTCTAGTATTACAGTATAGAATTTTGTACGATAGAAAATATTGTCAAATAGTGTACATATAATATTCATATTTCAATTTGTTGTTTAAAATTAATCAATCAAAATTGAAAGAAAATTTTCTATATTCCTTCAAAACATTTTGAAGTTTCAAAAATAAAATCGTATACATATATTGTGAAGAAAAATTGTGATACGCGACAAATTATATTGTTGTTTCGAGTGTATGGGTTAGAGAAAATCATCAAATTTTTGAAGGTTACATTGTATCTGGTAAGTTTAACGTTTTTTTTTCTTATATGATTTTCAGTTTTTCAAAAATTATTCATTCATTTTTTACAGACGGAAACTGTAAAAACATTTGTTGGCGAAGGCGGCAGATTTTGTTACAGCTGGTGTTGACGGCAGCGGATTTTTTTGGAAAGGTGGTGCATAATTTTGGAAAGATGATTTTTTATAATAAAGGTGTTTCTGATTGGTAAGTAATATACAGTGTGTTATTTGAACAATTTGTCGGTATAAAAAGTATGTAGATACCCTCCCTTTTATGGGCAAACGTGTTACATATATTTTGTCAGTTTTAACAGGATTAACTGCCTGTATCCATAAAACAAATTTGTTCGTTCGTTAAAAATTGGCAAAATTGAAGGGATTTGGGATTGTGTTCCAGATATCCCTATCTAACATATGTCTGAAAACCAGAATTGAATAAAGTCTGAAGCCCATTTTGTAACGCAGTTAAATTGAACCTCTGTAACGAAATAATTTCAAAGACAATAGAAACAAAAATTGGATATATTTTATTGTCTTTGGCTGAATTCGTTTATTTTTTTTCTTTTACTTGCAAGGAATAAAGCGATTTTGGCAGAAACTGTCAAGTCAATAAAATACTCTTAATGTTTAGTATTTATACATTTTACACTTATTTAGTATTTAATTCAAAACTTGAGGTATAGATTTTGTATTAATTTCAACATACATAAAGTCGAGTTAAATACTAAATTAAATACTAAAATTCACCTTCAATTGAATAATTTAAAGTTTGAGCTTTTGAATAATAAATCTGTTTATCCTTTTTATTGTATAATTTGCTATAAGGTTCGGTAATTTATATTAGGTCGTTGAATTTGAGGTATAAACGTAGCAAGGAAATGTGTTTTTTTTATCTACAATAATTGAAAAAAGTATAATACAACACATTAGGCGCGCGGTACATAGCTACATTCGCCGCCTTACCTGCTCGCCTATTTTAAGAATTCAACGTTCCAAAAGTTACACATGTAAATGATAAATATACGATAGCATTAATTATCAGTAAAAGGAAAGGATTCGTCCCAGTTTATTAATCCGTAGGGAAACCTGAAGTACATCTTTTTATTAACTTAATTGTTGGTGAATTTTTCAGCGTAATCACGATCTATCAACTAACGAATATTTCATTTCATAGTTATTTTAATGTAATTAAAAACGCTTTAACTTAACATCGAGCCGAATGATCAGGTTATGCAAAATTGGTCAATTACTTTCAATATTACAATATACTACCTACATCAAAATCATTCTTTGCGAGAAATTCTTGAAGAATGGCCGATTTATAAACATTGGGGAGAACTTTCTCGAAATTTCTGAATAAAAAAAATCTGTACCTTTTAATTTTAAATAATAATACTTCGCTGTATTTTAAAATAAATAGTATTTGCTAACATTTATATGAAATTATGAAAGGTTTTTTTAAATTCGAAGGAGATACAAAAATTAAGACGAAAACTGGTCATAAGCTACAATTGTGTTACATATGTGTAATTTAACATTAAAACCATTTTGCTTTTTTGTTTCTCTAATTTAGGTAACCATTTACAATTTTGGGTAAAACAAAAAAGGGATTTCGTGTCCTGACACGATGAAATAACATTACAGTACTCTTTCCAACTGGAGAACCAATACAATAAATGTTTATTATTGCATGCAGCATTTATCAATTTTTTATTGTTCTTATACATATGCTATTATTATATTTTGCTCCACAATAATTATTTTATAATTGCACATCATTACATAATGGTGTAATATTGTAAATTAATGTACCTATGTTAATAAAATAAATAATTGTTTATCAACTGGTAAATTTGTCTTATTTTTAAAAAAAACATTACTTATTATTTTCAGGAGAAGAAAAAAATGGATTCCGAACTCAAATACAGTACGACTGTCTTACTTTTGAAGCACTTGTACTTGTTTGTAGAACACTTTTGTACTTAAATTGTGTTAAAAGGGACATACTCTCAGTGCATATGTATACATTCTTAGTAAATTAGTAGTAAACGACAAGAACGACGGACTGATATTCGCAATATTAGGTCTATTTACAAGAGAATTTTTAGTTGTTTTTAGTACATTTCAAACTTAATTTGATATCGGCTGGACTAAACTGAAGTTATGTTGTACTTGGAACAGTCCAGCACTTGTATCGGTTTAAGTATAACAAGGTCCCAAATACATGCCAGATTTTCCTCATTTTATGTTTTTTTAAATTAAAATTTTATTCCAAATGACACCGTAACGTACTAAAATTATTTCCCAATTTACTCCATTTGATACAAACTTTTCTAAATTTGAGTACACTACCATACAATATTGTACTAGAAATAACCACTTTTGTACTTCTTTTAACGCAATGTATCATACCTATTTCACGGAAAATTTCGGTCTTAAATTGAGTACGGAGATACTTGGTGCCATATGAAGACCAATTTTACTCAATTGTAGTACATTTTTCCTTGAATTTAGTACATTTTTTTTTGAGTGTAGAAAATTGTGCCGTGTCAATGGGCTCTTTTATGGCGAAGCATGTCAGACGTTACCGACTGTCTGACGAATAAATGTACTCACGCACGTACAGCAACTGCCACTAACTATGGCGGCAGTTGTTATTGCTGCAGATTCTGACACCAGCAATTTACGAGATTTCAAATTGAAATCAGCGTAATTCAGTTAACACGAGTGTATCGTTTACTATGAGTGCATCCTTCTACAGTATCATTAGCATACAGTGGTTTAGAAAACTTTGCTTAACAAAAATTATCTTATTAGTCTCAAATTATAAAAAAGCAATCAAGGTTTGAAAAATACTGGACAGTTTTTTTTTCTTTAAGACCATACACACGTTCAACTAGAGTCATATATTTTCTTTACATTTCTGTTTTTTAAAGGTAGGGTTAACCGGCTTACATATGTATGTCCTCAGCAAAAACGAACAATTTTCATGTTCAAAGTACATATCCGAATTCTAAGAGGGAGTGGCAATTTTAAATCTGGAAAATATCATAATTACACCATTTCCAAGTGACACATTTGTATGGGAGGTACCAGATGGGGCGTGGTTAGTTACAGCTTTACTAAATACAGAATTTAGATAAGATTGTGTTGGGCGTAGTAATATTACTACACGACTTCCAAAGTGGGGGAAATGGTGTATATGTATGGAAAGTATCTGAGGGGCCAAGATGCAATCGAATAAGGGAAAATATTAACCCACGTCAAGTTTCAAAGCAATTGGTTACAGGGCTATGATGCAATCGAATAAGGGAAAATATTAACCCATGTCAAGTTTCAAAGCAATTGGTTACATCTTTCGAAAGTTCCCATGGAAACCAGCTATATACACAGACAGAAGGAAATGGCTCAAAAGTCATGAATCGAATTCGGTTTAAAGACACCTAAGGTCTAAAGTGACTCCATCTATGTGTTTCAATTTTAGGTCGTATCAACTCAATCTGGACACATTGAGATATATATTCAATTGGCGACCACTTGCTCCTAGCAATATTCAATGGAACTGACACATTGTGTATGCAAACTTAAATTTCTGCAAAATTTCATACAGAGAATTTACATGGAATTGTTGTTCATTTACGAATTTAATAACCCATTGTGTTTATTTAACGCCTTGTTCGCTTTTGTTGCTGTTTATTCTTTTATCGCCTTTGGTGTTATCGCTTCTGGGACATGTGATGTTTGTTGTTATGTTCTCGTTGGTCGCGTGACTATTTGGTTTTATCCTCCAGTTCGTTCTATTTTTTATCTACAGATAAATTAACCAATATAACTAGCATAGAACAACTAAAACCCCCCTTACCAACAAAACCAAAAAAAATTGGCCAGACTGCGGGCCATGTTTGCATGTGATAGATGATTTAACAAAGATTTACATGTATTCTCTGTTATGTGTGTATGTATGTGTGTGCGTCGATTTATGCCTGTGATACTAAAGTCGTCAAACATTTTGACACACTATTCAAGATGGGGATAGTGGCAAACACTTCATTGTGAAATTAAAAGTGAAAGTTTTCTTGAAAATTGCGAAGTGTGAAGACAAGAGACTTTTATATAATTTTGTTTGTAGTTTTAGTCGGATACATCCTCAGGGTATCCACAAAATTAACTAAACATATTTATAATCTCAGATTTAACACAGCCATAGTTAAGACATAATAGGGCCCCAAATTTGCTTACAAATTAATATATATGTAAAAATATTGCCAATGACAGCCTATACAGAAAGAAGGGAGAATATTTTACTGATACCACACAGCAAACACAGGCCGTTTCCAGCTGTCGGCTACTTTTCGAGCAAGGGAGTGCAAAACTTCTCTAGATAAAGCATTAGCCGTACGGAGACAACTGAAAATTCTAGCATTGCACATCCGATCCATTGACTCAGTATATCATTAATCCCAACATATCCACCAAAAAAAATGGCTGCATTAAATGTCCCCCTAGTCCCCTGCAATAATAAAGCACATATCAACTAAAAGGAATATAAAAATGGCACATACACACAAACGATGTCACATACAAAAACTCAGACACGCTCGCACTCATACACACACACACACACCATATACATCGAAAATATCGTTACATTTATCTAAACAACATTGTTTTGCAATTTCTGTGTGATATCTTTCATGTCGGGTCATAAAAATAAACAACAACAAAACAAAGAATACACAAAAACAAAACAAAAAGAACAACACACAAACAACAACATCCAAAAACCATGAAAATAGGAAAAGGCAACTAAAATTGATAGAAAATGTCCCATAAAGAGGAAGGCTTTAAAATTGGAAAATGGCAGTGGTTGTTTTTTCACTCGTTTTAATGTCAACACTCAAAATTTAAATGGTTAAATTTACCCTCGTAAATTGTTGGATGGAAATTGTAATGGACAATTTTTACGAAAAATTTAAAATGATTTGAGTTAACTTTTCTATCAAAGCATATGGAAATTGATAAATAGTGAAATCAGAAAAACTAGAACTATAATTGCAAGACCGCCATAAAAAACTGTCATAGTTTAAGAAACTGCGTCAAAATGTAATGGATTACCAATTAACTTATCTAAATGTTTTCACATGACATTTCATAGATGTCGTAATATAATCATTTCCCTTTATAATATTTCAAATCAAAATTTTAATACAGTTCATGAAACTCTTGACCTTGGTGTGGTTTTTAATATCATGTTAATCTTTACTATATTATTACAAAACCATATGAACAGCTACAGTTTTCGATCTGTACACACAAAAGTGTTATTTCTTCCTCTCCAAATTCGAATATAAATGAAAAACACAATTGAGAAAAACCCAAAAAAAATTTATGAAATTTGCTTAGATTTCTTTGAATTTTTCGATTCCAAATTCAGCTTAAGAAAGCATTTCTTCACCAATACTTTACATTAATTTAATTCCGGTTTATCGTTTAAGAAAAAATATTCCCATTGCCCTGTTTAGACTGTGGATTGCTGAACGAAATATTGTCATTGCTCTGTTCAGACTCGAAATTGTCCTTTATCAAAAACTATTCCCATAGTCATGGTTAGATTGTCGATTCGCCTTTAAAAGAAAAACTCACTAGCATTTTTAAATAATTTCGCATCGGTTGCAGCCGAGATGACTTTTATTACACCAGACTTGACTTCTAGAGGGTACCATTTTTCATATGGGGTTCCTACATGTATAAAATACATTCCTTCTTATTCCTTGTCATTGTTTGGGAGGAGTTCATTTCTGCCACTGTTGGCAGATCGTTTAAAAAGCTAACCTACGCCACGTAAAGGATATAAAAATAAAGTCCTATACTCCTCATTGCAAATCATATGACGTATTTGAAAAAAAATAAAGAAAATAAACAGAATTATTCATTTTCCATATCAATTTCAACCAATTACCAGTCAACATATGCCCTCCAACACCATCTTGTTACATCAGCCAAGTGTCCTCTTCGAGGACTAGCTGATGTGATCCTCAACGTCATTGTTCTTGGCCGCCGCATCCGAAATGTCACACGTACTCCACATCATTTAAAAGCGATTAATTGAATTGTCTCATCGTGCCAAGAAAAACAATGTGACACCCACCAACTCCTTAGCAGGTTTTTGCCCCTGTTTCGTTGCTCCGCTTAGTGTTATTTTTAGAAAACACACCAGCACCAGAAAAGCCAAGAGCCCTCAAGGAAAAACGTTTATCGCATTACTGATGCGGGATGGATGATGAGTTTGTTGGTTGGTTGGATGGAAGCATGGATACAACGCTTACAGTCTTCCTTCATTTCTAAGTTTATGATGACATGAGGACGATGACTATTGGATTGAACGCCTAATATTGTCATTTGGGTGACGAAAAAAAAAAAAAGCTCACACGAAATGTCTCAGTTCTTGCTGGTCTTGTGGCATCCACATACGGGTGTATGTTAGACAATTCCAAATCATTTCGGTCATAAATGGAGAATTCTATAGAAAAAACAAACCGAACTGAACAACCGGAAATCATACTTGGCGACCGGAAGTGTTACGTGACTTTTGTGCAGAAATTGTTTTGTATGACGGCGACGAGTGTGTTTAAATCTGCGATAACGTGCGATTGTGAGTAAAAAAAAAACAGCAAATGAATGTATTTATGGATACATACACTTATGTACAGCAAATACACATATACACATACAAATGTCTACAATTACATGTGATTATTTTACAAAAACGACTCGTTGTTTTTCGTATTTCGTCTTTAAGAAAAAAAATCATTTGCCTGGCGCTTCATGTCAAATCACACAGAATCATATTGAAAATGTGACATAATTTATTTGGATGAATACAGCTCAGCGAAGCGTAAACGAAATGTTGTCATAAACATGACATTTGCCAATGCCAAATGACGCAAACAAAGTGATTTCAGTTAAAGATTAATATTTAACCCAAAATACATACAGTGTGTCTCAAAAGTATTTTGCTTCCACTTTTTGCCGTAATAATTTGAAATTTTCGTTAAAATTTTGCTGATTTTTTTTAATATTACTATATATTCTTAAATAACAGCATAAATAATAAGCTTCCGAATACAAATACAAGAAAATGTAAAAAAAAAATGTAAATCTGATAAGTTTTTGGGTCATTGAAAAAGTGTTGCCAACGAAATTAGTACTCACAAAAGTATTTTGCTTTTTTAAAAATACTAGGGCAACTCACGATCTCAGGGAAATAGCCCGAGGAAAGTGGAAAAGGAAAATATTGGAGGAAATTTTGCAATTACAAAAACAAAATACACACGGTTGCTTTTCCCCAAGATGGGGAAATTTACATCACCAAAAATCAGAGGAAAGTTTCCACCGGCGCTTGGGGAAATCAGTCAGCTGTCACCACCAGAGTTTTGAGACGAAATTATACTGTCGGCGCCGTGGCCGCCTTTATTAGCTCGAATTAAACATCATCAACAATGGTTAAATATTGTGCTTGAATGTTTTTTACATTGTTGTCGGTAAATGTCTTAATTTTAAAGTTATTCATCCATCCACATTTATTCGATAATAAGAGATTTTGTTTATTTATTTATTGCCGCGAAAGCCGGTTGCGCGGCGGCCACCAAAATTTTAAAAAGAATTTAGGCGCGGCGCTTCATGTCGGCTCTATACTCTGGTCAACACATCAAAAAAATAAAACGTAAACAAAGTGAAGGTTTTTCGTTTTTCTTTGGCATATTGAAGCAATTTTTCGTATTTTCTTTGCAAAAGTCTCAAATACTTCATTTATTGTTTATTAAATTGCTTTGACTTTTTTTAAACATCAGCTGATTATCAACAGTGTTGGAAAAAAAACAATCAAGTGCGCTCACAATCGGGTGCAAGTTTTACATTTCCTTTTTCTTTTCCACAAGATAGTGAGTTCCGCTACTGGTATTAGTCCTTGATATTATTGTCACTGTTTTTTCGTGTTCAACTTTTTTGCTTTGTTTACACGACTTATGTGTATTTCCATTCAAATTTTTCACAATTCGGTCATTTTTATTGTTGTTTGTTGAGTTTTAATTCATTAAAATGCCAGAAGGAACCGAATTAAATGTTTCTCAAAGGAAAATCATCTTATACCTTTATAAACAAGGTAAACCTATTGCTTATATATCATAAATGTTTGAAAGATGTCGTCAAACGATCGAAAATGTGATAAAGCGAGCAAATGAGCGCGGAAATATAGAAAATATAGCTCGTACAGGACGTCCGAAAACGTTGTCAAACAGAAATGAGAGGAAAATACTGAAAGAAATTCGGGAGAATCCACATTTATCGGCTCCAAAACTGAATGATAAATTAAGAGGAACCCTACGCAACAATGTAAGCAACGAAACAGTACGCAGAGTACTCAGATCCAACAATATTCATGGACGAGTAGTAAGAAAAAAACCTTTCATTTCGGAAATAAATCGCCACAAGAGATTATCATTCGCAAATCTCCACAAAAACAAAGGTTTGGAATTTTGGCAGTCAGTAATATTTAGGGATGAGAGTAAATATACTATTTTCGGCTCTGATGGACGACGCATGGTGTGGAGAAAGCCAAACGAAGCGCTTAATATTAAAAATCTCAAACCAACAGTAAAACACGTAGGTGGTTCTATAATGGTATGGGGCTGTATGTCCGCCCTAGGAGTTGGAAACTTAGTATTTATCGATGGAATTATGGACAAGCATGTGTATTTGTCCATTCTTAAAGAAAATCTGAATGCTAGCTGTGACAAGATGGGGCTTCCAAGAAACGGTTATTATTTCCAAACATGATAACGATCCCAAACACACAGCTTTGGACGTTAAATTATGGATGTTGTATAACACAAAACACTTGCCAACACCTCCTCAAAGCCCGGACATAAATCCAATAGAAAATTTGTGGGCGTATCTGGAGGAAAAAGTGCGGCAACACCAAATTTCTTCGAAAACTACATTAAAACAAGTTTTAAAAGAAGAATGGCACAAAATACCCATAGAAAGGTGTCGAAATTTGGTGGAGTCTATGCCACGACGATTAGAAGCTGTGATTCATAACAATGGACATGCCACAAAATATTGATTTCCACTTTTCAACTTCAGTATGACGGAAATACCATATTATAATTTAAAAGCAAAATACTTTTGTGATCTTGAAAAAAACTAACAAGTTTATAAAATCTCCCATATCTCCCATAATAACGAAGTTATTTTGAGTATTTTTTTATGAATTCAATCTTTAAGTTTCCCTTATTACGTTATAAATAAATAATTTTTGTTTTTGAAAATATTAATCAATCTCTACAGTGTATTTCTAAAAAAAACATAATATTCAATGAAGGCAAAATACTTTTGGGACTCACTGTATATACATATGTATGTATGTACAATGTGCATATGCTGAGGAGAAATTAAATAAGGAACGTATTTAATCAACTCAGTGCTGTTAACCGAGACAATTTTCTTTGTAACGACCAAAACTCAGAACCATCATGGACTTTGGAGCGACCAAAACTCAGCACAGTCGTCCTCATACATTTATTTCAAATTGAAATATTCCTGTAAGTCAACGAACAGAGAAAAGTGCCCTGGCTTTGTATAAAAATGTAAACATCTCATAATGGCCATCTGAGATTATAAGCGAGTCGAGGTTCATATCCTGGTAACTATAGGAAACACCAAACAGCGAGAGTTTTTACCACGTGAATGACAAGTAACTACGAGCTGAAAAGTAATCTGTAGGTTGTGTACATCTTCTCTAGGGGAAAACGTTTGGGAGCTGTGGTTAAACCGTGGGTCCTGGCCATAGATTATTCAAATTATACCGTTCACAGGTCACTGACTTCAGAGAAGTTCCCCGTTTGATTTTTTTTCAATTCAATATAATTTTGTTAATATATCAATGACGTTTTCTTATTATCTAAAATAACAAAGAGTTTAGGTTGAATTAGCCTGTGATATTTTTTTTGCAAAAATATTGTAATGAAGAAAATTATCTGTATTTTTAATATATTAGTATTACCTTTAATTCCAGAAAGAGCACCATATCGACATTGTATCCTTTGCCTATAAAGAATGAAAAAGAAAAGTTACAATTGATTCTCACAAAACAAACGTTAAACAAACAAAAAGGCAATTTTTAATACAGATACAGTCTGTCGACTATTCTAAATTAGAGTTAATATCCCAGTGTGCTCTGTAATACATCCAAACAATTCCCAAAGTAACTTTCCTTCAAAATAAAAAAATCGATTTATTATACAACTTTTCAACATCAGTATGCTACTAAAATGCTACGAAGAAAGGGAAACAAATAAGCAATTACCAATTTCACAGAATATTTCGAAAATATCAATTACTTGTTCAAGCGAATTTCTCCTTCAAATTTTCATATATATATATAAGAACATGGAAAATTACAAATTGAATATTAAATCTTTAACATACTTTAAGATTCATTTTTGGCAACATTTTTCACTGTTCACTTTCCGGTCTTTGGCAGTGCAATTCAATAAATCATTGCTTCGTCTGTTTTTCTGTTTCAATATTATTCCTCATTCCTCAAGCAACTCCTTCATTCCGTTATTATGTTTTGAAAGAAAACATAGTATTTGTGAAAATGTGTAGAACGGGGAGTTGAAAAACAAATGAGAAAAATGAAAACGAAAGGAAAGGAAAGTAAAGAAGACGTAGAATCCCTTGAAACTATATATTTTGACAGTCATTACATTGACTTCAAACATCATTATAAAACATTTGTATGAGTACTACATTTGTTATAGTTTTGAACGTACGAAGGTCGGACTGTTTGTATTTCAGTGGTGAATGGAGGGGGAATTGTTGGCCAAATGCAGGCAAGGAGATTTCTCGGAGACTATTGGGTGGCGTTCTAGAGGGACGCTAGCGGATGGCAATCCAAGTGCCCAACTTATTTGATACGGCATATTTTTTAAACTAGAATATGACGGATTTCCCCCTGAGTTACTCATATTGTAGCGCCTTTCGAAAAGGCTCGAAGAAGGTCCCAACTGAAGACTTATCGGTTTCGGCGAGAATCTTCTGGTGCGGCCTCTGGGGTCAAATGTGTTAGAAACCCATTTTGGAGGTGCTCTATAATATTTTGCGTCAGCCGGCAATAGAAGGCAATTTCCAAAAAAGAGGTTTTTTGACAGCCACTAAGAGTCTCTCTAAACCCAATATGGTTTCCGATAGGACCTTTTATGAGTCTAAGGGGGAAATCCGTGGAATATGCATATAATCATGTATAAGGTTTATTGAAATCATTAGTATTCTACAGGGTCGGCAAAAAATGAGTTTCTGGACGGCTCTCTGTACAGACCTTTCCAGCAGCAAGTCAAGACTTTATACAAGCACGCAATGAAATGTTTGTACCAAAGAGAATGCCACAAATCAAGCTTTCATCTGTAATAATGAAGTATATGTAATAATTAAGATTTCTTTGTAAAAGTTCAAATTTTCCAAGCGTTTTTTAGGCTGTAAAGACTCTTGTTGGTACTGGCCTGCTTAAGTTATGCTTCCAAGTTCAAACTCAACTCGAGACCAGAAATTTAATCAATTCAATTAAAGTATGTACTTATGATTAATAAGTTATACTCAGCTATAGCATATTGTACTAGACTTGAGTATGCTTAGAAATTTTTCGTACTTAAAATAAGTAAACAGTTGTTAAATTGTGTATATTTATACTGGGTGACATATGAAGAACAATTTTTCTCAATTTGAGTACGTTTTCCTGGCATTTAGTACTTGATTTTTAAGGTACATACTTGGTCTTTTTACCGTTCTTAGCATTCCGGCCAAACGAAATCTCCCACCTAGATTTCCTTTCTTTGTGAGGGATGTGGTGAGGCCTCTTTGTCGAAGGCCTCATCGAATCCGCCGAATCCTTTCCAATGTATGGAATAACCAGCATCAGTACAGATAGAATGAGGATGAGGCATAAACAATATAATTGAAAACACAAACGAGAATTGCATTTTATTCGACTAAGAACGATTATGGGAATACTCTATACTATGGCTGCAATTGACGCCTGTCAATGGGGTAGAGGCATTTCATTTCCAAGGCAATCGAACGTCGTTCATACAATAATTTTGCGGACTAGGTAATTTAAAACGAATGTACCAGCTAGAAAGCCGTTAGACGATTACTTCCAGGTAGTGTGGAGATATTGAAGACGGAGTATCCGTCACGATAAGACAAAGTCATGGTATTGCGAAGTGTTTGGTTAAGACCAATAACAGGTTACACACAGTACAATTAAGTAAGAAGCGAACTACAGTTAACATTTGTTAAACGCATCACTTTACCGGGCAATGTCACAAGGAATTTACACAAGCCTTCTCCACTCTAGAAACCCTTAGTTCTTCATACGGGAACACTTTATTTTATAAGAAAATACTCAGCTTCTTTTAATGCATGGAGAATTCCATTCCCTGCCAGCATACGATGCGCTGTAGGGCACAAAGTTACAAATGCAATCTATCTTTTCATGTCTGACAGTACCTCGATAGCAGAATGTCGAAGAGGGAATCATCAACAACACATATTCAATTGTTCAGCTACAACAGAAAATGTTGTAGACAAATAAAAAAAATTTCGTCGAAAGCGATGAAAATTCGAGCTCGCTTTCAGTAGTATTTATTTCTGTATGAGTTGATGTTGATGCGGGCACATGTTCAAATATTATTCTGACCCATTTATTTGTGCTCAGCTACCCCTGCCAGTCACATACAAATATTGTTTCACTTCAATTTCTGTTTACTGGTTATGAACCACAACAGAAATAAAAACAAAACTACGATAACCAAATTCAATGAATGACATTGATAAAGTGATTTTTTCGATTCGTTTACATATGAAAGTTATAAGTATCGGCGGACTTTGGCGAAAGCAAATGGATTACTAAAGTCAATACATACAATACGGAACTAATATATTGCATTCCTCCCGGAATTTTTATCAACGGTTCTTTTTGGATACACATTTTCAAAGATACTACACAGCCCATTACATGCTAGAGAATGTCCACAATCTTTAAGATTAAACAGAACACACATCAGAGTTTTATATGCATTTTCTGATAAAAAAAAAAAGAATAATCATGTATTTACCATAAAAACTATTCACCGCTGTGGCAATAATTCATATGCATGTATGTTAAGTGTTCCAATAGTTCAAGCCGCTTAACCTAAATACATTTTTCTCCCCCGCTTTAAAATCATCCACAACAATATGCTTTCCCCGATTATTGACACAACCATATACTACTCTCCATTGAGACATCATAATACTTGTGATCCAAAACGAAAACACAATTTTTCGTTTTCAATTCGAAGCGATTTTCATTCAAAACATTTCTCACAAGTACGCACAATCATCGAAGGAAGAACATCTTCTGAAAGTAGGGAAGATTTGCATAAAATGTTAATTTCAACTTATAAAAAAAAGTGTACAAAACGATACGACAATAAAACGCACATATCAATACGCACATATGCTCCTTCTATTATCCATCGATGTCGTAGCTTCGATTATGCAATAAAGAGAAAAGAACCAAATCGAACAGAATGGAACGAAACGAAACGGAAAATCCAACACGCTAAAATGATGACTTTTCAAGAATTTTTGCAACACAATGAGATCACAAATACGGAATTGCAAATAATAAATATTTATAGATATTTTAGGAACTTTAAACAACAACAAAAATACACAGAAAACGGTCGGGTAAATATTCATAAGTACCACAATGCGTATAAGTAACGAGTGCTTGTCATGCTCAACCTCATTGGGTGTGGATATGGAGTACAACGAGACGTACGAGCAATTTAAAATGTTGTGCAGAACAATCATACGTACGCTGTAACACTGAGATTTTCAAGCTGATTCTGCAAAATCAAAACAACTCGCACAATCCCAATAAACATTTGGCATTCAAGCACTTTCGAAACGGGGAGCCAACGACGAAGGTGGAGAAGATGCGGAGGGGAGGAGAGAATGGTTATGTTTAGTACCTTCATTTGGCGTTATGTTACCTTAAGCGCCCATTTGTGGTTGAACACGTTTGCCACAAAAGCGAGCGAGTTTCTGTGTGAAATAGATAAAGCCAACCAAAGATGCCAACAGTAATGGACCAGACTATTAGATACAATTACATGTTGCCGGGAGTATTGTTATAGAGCAGAGCAGTTATCCACATTTCAAGTGATGAAAGGGATAAAGCACGAAGTCAGGCGTAATTGGCAACTGTCTGGTTCATGATAATGGAATCACATGATGGCTGTTGATATGTGACCTAATCTAAAAGATGTGGTATTTGGAGTTTTATATTATTACATAACACAATTCACTTTAAAGAAATACAATTTATGAGAATTTACAAAAAGTATCAATATAATTGAATTGACTAAATCTGGGCAAAATTAGGGAATAATTGGTAGACCATACAAATATTTTTTGTTACTAATTTACCATCAAGAATATTCCCCCAACAAATAGCTCTTACAAAACTTCATGATTGGATTCTGCAATTGAAATCTCCTCTTAACAGCCTCTGCCATCGCTGCCGGCCACTCCACCAGCTCTGTAACACTAGAAAATGTCTCCTTGACTGGAAACAGTCTTTGTGCGTATGGTTCACAAAAGGAAGTACCAAAAGTATTCTCCCAATGGCTGGAGGGAACAACAGATACATTGATCAAAGCTCAGGAAAATAATAATCGAACCTTGGTGTGTTATGCATCAGATAATGAAGAAGTAGTTTGACTTTAGGAAATGATAAATTAATTACTAGCATTATGAATAATAATTAAGAGTTAATTGTGTAAGAGTTATTTAAGTAACTAAAATTAAATTTGTCTATTTAAATACATTCTTTATTTAAACCCTACAATACTCATTCTCAATCAGAACACTCGCACAGAATCGTGTTGGACATAACTACGTCAATAGTCCCCTCGCTCCAACAAATTTACCTATTACTTCTGATTTGTAATACATATCGTATGAGCTTTAACTGAACATAAATTAGTTGTTGTCCTATATTTTCCCCAGACCATTTAATTAATTACACCCAATACAGAGACCCGTATAAATGCCTATGTGTATGTGTGTGTGAGCGCTGTTTCATCAATCAAATGAATATTTATTCGGTTGTTTGAGCAGGCAATTTAATTAAGTTCTTTTCGGTTGCACTTGTTTTGTCCAACAAATTTCTTAACTAATTATTTCTCATTCGTTCATTCATCGTTTACATGGCCATATTAGTTAATAACATTTTTCCTCGCCTCCGCCAGCCCAGCACTTGTCGCCTACAGTTTTATCAAAAGAGCGTATGGGAAAACTTCAAAGAATTCATTAAAACTTTTTTTGGTGTGCCTTTGAAAAGAATCTTTGATTTTGTTTTCCGACGCTACAGTTGCTTTGGCTGCTGTCGGCTTTCCCGCCAGCCCACTTGTCTGCATAGTATGAATATGTTGATGATGAATGGCCACTTGTTAGAAGAGACTTTTATTTACTCTGTATCGTTTCGTATGCGTGTTTCATTTTCTTAATGCCTCAAATAGACAGACGAAACGGAAAATTTAACCAAAATCTAACTAAAAAAAAAAAGTAACAAGCAACAAGAAAAGTAAAATGCTTTTAAGCTTCTGTCAAAGTATTTTGTAAATACACAAGTTTAACATTAAAATTATTTTACGTTAGTAAATCAGGAATTTATAACTGTCTGGTGGTTTTTAACTGAAATTTAGAAAAGAAATCTACTCTTAACGGACAATTTTTTTTTTTCAAATATCGCCAATTTTGAAAGGTTAGTGGTTTACTCGTCCTGACTGGGATAATGGAAAAAAGAGACCTTACGCAGTACAATTAAGAGGAACAGTTACTACAACAATGAACCGAAAATATCTATTGTGTGAAGCTCTCTTGAGCGTACCTTTCAATAGAATAGGCGCTACTTAGCGGAGATTACCATTTAGTAGGTTTGTCGAGTGTTTGTGTCGTCGGCTTACGGTGCAAAATTGTTTTAACTATTTAAAAGATATTTTTTTTTCTGAAAAAAAAACTGGATTCAAATTGAAATTGTTATATTAATTCAGAGCAACAAAATCAAACATAAATGATTTAAAAATGCTCTGCCTAAATGTATTGATAAAAATAATTGAACTCAAAAAAACAAGTGACTTCGAGCAGGATGTTTGAAACGTTGTCTCTCCAATGCCTCAAATGTTATTATTAGTCAGGCAATATCCTACCCAAGTGTTTCTCTCTTGTATTCTTTCAAAACTAGTAGAGAAATTCCTTAATGCAAGTAGTTATGCAATTTACAAATTGCATTATATTCATACATATCTAAAAAAAAAAACTGTGTCTTTGATAAAATAAATTATATTTACATATTTAAACAAAACCAAAACAAAAAAAACACAACATACACAATTGGTTTAGGAGTTTAATTAAAATTAAACAGAAACTGAACAAGAAAAAGAAAAAGAAAAACATTCAACGACTACAGGCAACATATTTGTGTCCAGTTGCAACAAATTGCTACAAGTGCTTTGAGGATTTGCGAAGTTGTCATAAACACTCTACACATGTTCGGATGCATCGTGTTTTCACAACATGTACAAAAAATGCATAAATTGATGCAAATTATTGTTAATTGTACCCAACAACATTTTTGAGAAGGGGTGGCATCACTGACGAACAATGAAGACATACAAGTCAAAAGAAACTCTAAATTTAAAGATTTTAAAATGACAGAGAATTTCGGAGAATCTACTTAATATATATTTACCCTCGACACTGATTCACTGACTCTGTCACGCAGTACGTAGGAATTTAAATAAGCATTCTATAATTTTCTATAAGTAATAATAATAAAAAAAATAATATTTTTTTTTGTACAGAAATTGTGTTTTCCCCAAATTTTTTTTTTAAACAAAATTTTTTTTTCCAAAATTTTTTTTTACAAATTTTTTTTTTTACAAAATTTTTTTTTACAAATTTTTTTTTTTACAAAATTTTTTTTTCAACAAAAATTTTTTCAAATTTTTTTTTTTTTCAACAAAATTTTTTTTTTTCAAAAAAATTTTTTTTTTCAACAAATTTTTTTTTTCCAAAAAAATTTTTTTTTCCACAAATTTTTTTTTTCAACAAAATTTTTTTTCCAAGAAAATTTTTTTTTTCAACAAAAAATTTTTTTTTCCACAAACATTTTTTTTTTCAACAAAATTTTTTTTCCATATTTCAACGGGCGCCATAGGCGCATTACAACTTACTAGTATATTATATTGACTAAATATACTTCATACTGTTTATCCCTTCTGCTGTATAATTATGTTAAGCCATCTGAACTACAATAATAACAATGTACCACAACTGCCAACCCGAAACACGAGAAGCGCTGAATGAAAATACCTAACTCTGACAGCGTTTTTGGCCCCACGATCAAATACTACAAATTGTTCATATATATTCGTAGAAGTGCATTCTTTAATTCAGCTGCATAAAGTTAAAATGTTTGTCACACAGTTGTTGCTGGGTTTCTATTTTCCAACAATTTATTTATTAAGCTCAACGTCACAACATGCATATCCAGTGAGGAAACCTACTTTATTTACTTTTAATACACTTAAAATAATGCAGAGATTTCACTTTTTCACCATTCAGCATCAGCAACAATAACAACTTTATCGAATACAGTCAGCCTCATTAAGAAGTACACGTTATGAATCCTTAGTTTGAATATAAACCATATCCTCTGTGAAGTCAGATTAGGGTAATGTTGCTGCAGAAGACGATCGAAAGCAAAAACTACTCATGTCCGTGAAGATAAATTTTAAAATTTAACTAGTCAAGACACAAACCGCATTTTTAACAGAGCGAGTATAGGGAGTTAACAGAGCCATGTTAAGTGGTTAACAGTGAAAATGCTTATATATATTTACGATTTCTGACCGATCGGACGAAAAAAATAAAAAAAAAAACAAAATAATTTAAATAAAACAAGAGCATCCAACAGGGTATGTTTTGGAGTTGACCCTAAAATGAGCATTACTAAGAACATTTGTAACTGGGCATAGAGTGACAAAAGAAGGCCCACTCTGGCTGACTGGAAATAGATGCTGTGTCCACAGTAGTACCATGGATAGCTCTTGTGATTCCAAATCGATCTGTATATCACACTTGTCCAAAATGTGTTTCAGAACCGATTTATTCAGATTTTTAACTTAAATTTTAAATTTCATGTAAGGCCCACTGTGACGGACTGGAAATAGATGCTGGGTCCACAGTAGTACCATGGATAGCTCTTGTGATTCCAAATCGATCTGTATATCACACTTGTCCAAAAAGTGTTTCAGAACCGATTTATTCAGATTTTTAACTTAAATTTTAAATTTCATGTAAGGCCCACTGTGACGGACTGGAAATAGATGCTGGGTCCACAGTAGTACCATGGATAGCTCTTGTGATTCCAAATCGATCTGTATATCACACTTGTCCAAAAAGTGTTTCAGAACCGATTTATTCAGATTTTTAACTTAAATTTTAAATTTCATGTAAGGCCCACTGTGACGGACTGGAAATAGATGCTGGGTCCACAGTAGTACCATGGATAGCTCTTGTGATTCCAAATCGATCTGTATATCACACTTGTCCAAAATGTGTTTCAGAACCGATTTATTCAGATTTTTAACTTAAATTTTAAATTTCATGTAAGGCCCACTGTGACGGACTGGAAATAGATGCTGGGTCCACAGTAGTACCATGGATAGCTCTTGTGATTCCAAATCGATCTGTATATCACACTTGTCCAAAAAGTGTTTCAGAACCGATTTATTCAGATTTTTAACTAAAATTTTAAATTTCATGTAAGACCCACTGTGACGGAGTGGAAATAGATGCTGGGTCCACAGTAGTACCATGGATAGCTCTTGTGATTCCAAATCGATCTGTATATCACACTTGTCCAAAAAGTGTTTCAGAACCGATTTATTCAGATTTTTAACTTAAATTTTAAATTTCATGTAAGGCCCACTGTGACGGACTGGAAATAGATGCTGGGTCCACAGTAGTACCATGGATAGCTCTTGTGATTCCAAATCGATCTGTATATCACACTTGTCCAAAATCTGTTTCAGAACCGATTTATTCAGATTTTAGACTTAAGTTTTAATTTTTCTGTAAGGCCCACTGTGACGGACTGGAAATAGATGCTGGGTCCACAGTAGTACCATCGATAGCTCTTGTGATTCCAAATCGATCTGTATATCACACTTGTCCAAAAAGTGTTTCAGAACCGATTTATTCAGATTTTTAACTTAAATTTTAAATTTCATGTAAGGCCCACTCTGACGGACTGGAAATAGATGCTGGGTCCACAGTAGTACCATGGATAGCTCTTGTGATTCCAAATCGATCTGTATATCACACTTGTCCAAAATCTGTTTCAGAACCGATTTATTCAGATTTTAGACTTAAGTTTTAATTTTTCTGTAAGGCCCACTGTGACGGACTGGAAATAGATGCTGGGTCCACAGTAGTACCATCGATAGCTCTTGTGATTCCAAATCGATCTGTATATCACACTTGTCCAAAAAGTGTTTCAGAACCGATTTATTCAGATTTTTAACTTAAATTTTAAATTTCATGTAAGGCCCACTGTGACGGACTGGAAATAGAAATAGACCCAGCATCTATTTCCAGTCCGTCACAGTGGGCCTTACATGAAATTTAAAATTTAAGTTAAAAATCTGAATAAATCGGTTCTGAAACACTTTTTGGACAAGTGTGATATACAGATCGATTTGGAATCACAAGAGCTATCCATGGTACTACTGTGGACCCAGCATCTATTTCCAGTCCGTCACAGTGGGCCTTACATGAAATTTAAAATTTAAGTTAAAAATCTGAATAAATCGGTTCTGAAACACTTTTTGGACAAGTGTGATATACAGATCGATTTGGAATCACAAGAGCTATCCATGGTACTACTGTGGACCCAGCATCTATTTCCAGTCCGTCACAGTGGGCCTTACATGAAATTTAAAATTTAAGTTAAAAATCTGATTAAATCGGTTCTGAAACACTTTTTGGACAAGTGTGATATACAGATCGATTTGGAATCACAAGAGCTATCCATGGTACTACTGTGGACCCAGCATCTATTTCCAGTCAGCCAGAGTGGGCCTTCTTTTGTCACTCTATGCCCAGTTACAAATGTTCTTAGTAATGCTCATTTTAGGGTCAACTCCAAAACATACCCTGTTGGATGCTCTTGTTTTATTTAAATTATTTTGTTTTTTTTTATTTTTTTCGTCCGATCGGTCAGAAATCGTAAATATATATAAGCATTTTCACTGTTAACCACTTAACATGGCTCTGTTAACTCCCTATACCCGCTCTGTTAAAAAGGCGGTTTGTGTCTTGACTAGTTAAATTTTAAAATTTATCTTCACGGACATAAACTACTCCAGGTTTTAGTGTTAAATTGAAAAGGAGTTTCTATTGTATTCAGAAAAAATTGTAGACGTTGACACCACACTTCGATAGTTATAATTTAAAATTTATTATTAGTGCGAGGTTTTTATCAACGCCATTTTCAATACAATATCTATCTATGAAATTGTCGATCATGATCGCGGTCTTGGCAAAAATGCTTTATATAATGTGTATTTTTTTTGTCTTTATGATACTTTAACTAAAAGATAGACTCATAAAGCAAAATCACTTTAAACTTAATTTTATTCCAACCGTATATAAACACATTTACATATTTCTATCGACATACATACTGAAAGAGTACAATGAAACCCCCCTTTCTTGCCAAATAAATCAACAGAAATTCCTTTAAATTATAAACGTTTTCTTTCATTTCAGGATGGAAGTAATATTTTCTTCATGCCCACTGCAAATACATGTATAGAGAAAACCCGATGGTCCAGACAAAATGAGTAACTCCTTCAGTTACCAATATTTGACGAATCAATTTGGAAAAATCTTTGTAAAGATTTTTACGGAATACCGGCGGAGCTGTCATGCCCACTGCAAATACATGTATAGAGAAAAACCGATGGTCCAGACAAAATGAGTAACTGCTTCAGTTACAAATATTTGACGAATCAATTTGTAAAAATTTTTACGGATCTACAACATCTGGAATAATGAAAGTTCGATGGAATTCGATGGAAGTTGCGGATTTTCGACCACTAAATTTATGTCACTCGAACAAAAAAGGGAATTTCCATATGCGTTTTTTTTTAAACTACGTTTATTGACAAGACCATAGGGAATTTCCCTTTTTTGTTCGAGTGCCACATGCCATTACATTTTATAGCACATTGGCAACTTTGTCTCCCATTTCTTACCCTGCCATTACACCTACATCTAATTTGTTGCCAGTTGAGCACACATATTCTCTTCGAAACAGCAGAAAAATATCGAAAATCATCGGAAAAAATCCTTTCAAAATCATCGTCACAAGAGTAACTTCTCTTGTTGTTGTTGCCGTCCGCAACAGCAAACAAAAACACAATGTTGCCCACACCACAAATTGACAAAGCATTTGGGGAAAAAGTATGGACAAAGCAAATTTGTTTTCATAAATACGTCTACATTTTGTTTTTTGTACTTCAAACAAGTCTAAAGAATAATTCGTTGATAAAAATTAAAAAAATTTAACTGTTTTTATACGACAAAACGGTCAAAACATAATTACACAATAAAATTATCCCAGAAATTGACGCAAAAAAATATGTTGGGGAACTCTAACATTCGTTTCTGCTGCATGTGCCAAAATTTTACTGCTATTGCATTTTCGTTGCCAGTCGGCTGGCCAGTAGCAAAAATGTGAGTGTATTTGTAGAAAAGTAAGAGTGTGTTGAGTTTTTCGAACAATTACTGCCCATTTTAATGGCTGGGTTAATTTATTCAAAAATAATGTTTTCTCAGTCTAGTAAAAAAATTTATGGGTTCATTCGACTCAAAAATAAACGGACACATGCCATAATGGACTTAGTTCATTTGGCATGTGAACCATCCATCCACATACATTTCGATAGATAGATATATCTGTTCGTATGATGTATAACCATATGATTTAAGGCCATTAAAAGAAAAACAATGAACATTCGTTGTGAAGCGCAGTGAAAGGGGGGGGGGACAACTGGTAGCTGAAAACTGAATAAGATTTATGACACAGTTGCCAACTGCACTCCATGCCAATGTACAGCCGAATGCAACGAAGAAAAACAACGAAGTAGAAGAAGGAGACAACAATGTCGAAACAGAAGCAACAGAAGCAACAGAAACAGACAAATTTTCTGCTGTTGTGTATTCATTTCGTTCTTTTCGGAGAATTGAATGAAGAAATATTCGTCGTACTTGAAAATCCATTTAAATGATAACCGCACATATGGGTACCATCACTTCATAAACTATGAAAGTGAATTGTAAAGACAAAAGTGTCTTTTTATGCGATGCTTGGCTGGGTAAGACGAATGGTGAAAGTGCTACTCTTCTCCAAGCACATGAGTGCATGGGCTGCCTCGTCGCTCACATGTTATTTCGATACAAATGCCATTTGCTGAGGAAAATACATTTAACCGCTGAACATTTTCTAATTTAGAGACTAACAATTTTGTAACATTTGCCGATAAAGCATTTTGGATAATTATTTTTGTTTCTCCAAAACTCAAAGAGATAGAAATGAAACTAACTTCGCATTATAAAGAAACAGTTTAAAATACTGAAAAAAAACAAAATTGCATTTAAAACAAAATAACATGTAAGCGACATTATGTATTCAAGCATGTGTACTGAAAGTTCGTTCGTATGTATGTGAATAAATAAATATTTATATACACATGCAAAAAGTCACCCAGTTGGCAAAAGTTGTCGTCCTTCAGATTGTCATCAACGAACCCTCTTGTGGGCTAGTTTGACGCTGCGGACACTTGTGTGAAAATGTCATCCATGTTTTCTACGGACTGTCACACATATCTTTTAACTATTTACGAATGACATCTTAAAGACATTACCAACTGGGCAGTTGCATTTCCATCATATCTCTGAGTACAGCAGTTGCATGTGTACATTTGACGATTAATATTATTTAAGGGTTAAGTTTAATGTTATGAAATGAGGATATATTACGTTTGCAAGTAATTGAAAATTGTAGTGTTCATGGAATATCAGCAATTTGTTGTCGGCTGATTTTTTTTCGAGTTCGAGGTTCATGAGACTTCATTACTGTGTTCTTGGAAAGGCGGTAAGCGGTTCAGGGGGGTTTCCTGTCCATTGAGTTTTTGGAAATAATTCTGAAATGAGGCAATTCGAGGGCAAAAAAAATAACTATCACTGGCACAACAAAATGCTTATTGCACAATTCTATGACCTGTCTGGGTATCCATTTTGTTCGATACATTTCCTCGGTTTTCCTATTTTGTTATTTATTTGTTATTTACATCGCTCAGATTAGAATGGTCAGTTCGTTTCACTCAGGGTGATCTGAATTGTAATATCTTCAGGCTATGGTACTAAAACTTAGTAGTTCTTAAAAGTAGTATTCGACCAACCTAGCCACGCACCTATCTGAGCTTAAATAAAATATTTTCACTCCACTTTTGTACATAGGAAAGGTAAGAATAAACTCTAATATGAATGTAGCAATCCGTGTAAAATATTTGCTTCGTTGTACGTTTTCTTATACAATTTCAAATTTGTAGCAGACATAGTATATTAATAAACATAACTATGTAGATAATATTTAAAACCTTATTGAATTTCCCTTACATATCAATCGGCCTACTTATATTCAATTGTACACTAGTATTGTTTCACGTTTCATTTCCATTTATTGTAATCCCATCATTATTCCACTGGATACTAGATGACTTTTCTGATAGAAATTTGTTGGCTCCTTAGCAAGGAATCATAGTTTTAAGTTGTCATTCGATTTATAACTTTTGGCAAATAAAGTCTATTTTTATAAAACTATAGCTATAATCGCCTTTTACTTAACTGCTAAACAAAAATAAAACAGACTCTGACTCCGGGACTTTAGAGGCTATTGCGAATTATTCTGAGAGCAGGTACTGACTGATTCGTCTTACCCGACCCAGAAAAGCAAATAATAAATTATAATAAATATTATCTATTACAAATTATGTTTCTTTTCTAATACAATAAGGTCCATGCCATTTTATGGTTCTGCCTCTATTAAAACCATATATGTCTTTCGATATTTTCACATAGACCATTTATGAACCCTGCTCAAATTAGGTCATAATATTCGTCTATTAAGACGGCACCTTCATTAACTTTTTGTAGAGTGGTTTAATTTATTATCTTAACAAATGTTTTATCTATAGAATGGTGAAGGTCGCGGTCGATGTTTGTCTTTTCCTACTTGTTAGGTGTTTTACAATTCTGAGTATAAAAAAAAAATATCTGGTTGCCATTTGCCATGATGGCAATGACATTGCCGTTGTCCGAAATACATATATTCTTCGATATAAATTTAGTGGTAAATTAGAAATACGTATTTTTCCAATAATCCTCACACAAACGAGATCCAATCAATTCCTCGAATCAATGAACATTTGCATGATTAAATATGCCATTCGCCAATGAAATCCTCTTAGCGTTTAAGCAAACAAAGTAATGACTTTGGGGACAACAAAAAAAGGCGATGACCATAAAAAATATTGACAATCTTTAAATACCTTTTGTATACGAAAAATTCTCCATTTTTTGATCGGCGGCAAACAAAAAGACGATAAGACCGGAAAAAGAAGAAAGAAATATGTAAACCCCAACAAAAAAAAACTTTGCTACAACAAACTTGTTGACATTTTCCACGGAATTTATGTGCGATATAAGGCAGCAGCCAACGCGTACACTTAACTTTATTATAAAATATTGGCTTGGCTTGGCTGGGACTCCCTATTAAGACGACGGAAATGCTTTAAAATTTACTATGCGTGAAATTGAATTGTTTCAAACGCACACTGAACGTAGGGAAACACTTACAGTGTAAGTAATCTTAAAAGTAAATTAAACCGCCAAAGACGCTGTCGAGTGTTTGTATGAACAAAAACTTAATTAGGTAGCATGAATTATGAGCCAGCGTAAGTTTATTAAACAGCAACAGTGATGAGGAAAACAATTCCGCTTAAGAACAAAGCAAAAATGTTCTTGCTTTATAGTTTACCTTCTTTATGAGCAAGAAGCGGGTATTAAAAATATTTTCGGCGTAAACTGAAGCTGCATTTGAATTTTAAAGAAAATGTAAAGGAATTTAATGTTTACTTTTTTTTATTTTTTTTTAGAATGTTTTTTAACCGGAGTTGGTGACAAAGAAAAAAGGGCTCTCATATGTGGGTGTGTGCTTACGCAGAATACGTGAGCAGGCTACTACTCCTGGGAATCGCAAATGAAAATACATGATTATATTTTCTGAGAATTTCATTCATTCCATAGCGTGTTTAAGGTTGTATCCTTGTTTGTGTCACAATATTGAAGCTTTTCACGCATAGACACTGAACTTGACTCTCTCATAGTTACCAACTCTTCCAGTAATCCGTAAATAGAGGATGTGGCAAAACTCATAGAAGTGGTTTAAATTCTTTACAACGTTTCAGTTGAAATTAATTTCACGCAACTGGGGAACGTGTCTACTCAAGCAGGTTGGATATGTATGTGTCATTTTATATTGTGTTTTCATAATATTAGAAATTATTAAATTTTTATTACACCAAAATTCAACAGATCGTACAAGTTTCTGGGTCGACGCTGGAAATCTGGTCTGCCATAGTCGCCAATGAAAACAGAAGTGTTTGAATAAAGTTTTTTTGATTTTTTCGAACCACATCGTTACGTCTAATTGTGTGGAAGATGGAAAACTTATTCTCGATGAAATGTTAATTTTATTAAATTAAGTTTTATTTTCATTTGTTAGTCTGTGGTTGTTTAACGACCTTTCGAATGCAGTTAACTGGTATAATATCGTCTACAGAAATTACTCAATTTTTGAAGGATTTTGATAATGATGTAAACTGCTTGTTTTATACGTATATGGGGATTGTGCTAGTTTTGTACTTTAGTAGTTTTGGAATTATCGTTTTTAAAGATATTTTCCACTACTTTAGAATTACAAAAAATAATTGACAGTGTAATATGAAAGAAAGTTCTAATATCATTTACGGAATTAGAAGATCATAATCCGGCAATTTCCATGGATAGTGCCTTCCATTGTAGTACACATGACTTCATTGACATTAAGGATATTATTTTTCAGCAGGTGTACCAGATACAGTGAAGTTGGTGGCTCCGTTCTCTGACCTCTCTCAAAAGAAATTGTTTTCTTTAGTACAAGAGTCCATTGTTTGTCGAGGGTATTGAAGCCGTTTATTTTGCACCTGGTATACAAGGACCAGTGAAATTATTAGTTTTGACGTTGGCACCTCTCAGAAGTAAATCATTCACAATTTCGATACTTGTGTTGCGTACAGCCTTCCACAAATAAAACTTTGCAGAACACTTTATTACATAATTAGACGATTTACTAAATTATAGATTATTAAGAGTGCCCTTTTTGAAGCATTTGAGACTCATATTCCGTTCGCTGTCATTGTCTAGTAAGGCAAAGCTCATTTCGAGCTGGTTGAGACATTTTAGAAACATTCTTCTTTTCTTATAATTTTCATTGTGAGTTTTCCAATGCATGTCTTCTGCATCGTTCAGTATTTTGTTCTACACACACATACCCACACTTACTTTAAGAGCTCTTAAATATTTTACACACATAATCATAGTTTTTGTGTGCACATTTGTGAGCGACAAACTTTGCATAATGTTTTATTTTAGTCATTTAACGTTAGCACAATGGGTAAGAAAAAATAGTAACATAAGTAAATGAGTGAGTGTGCGTTTTTTGTCCGATAGTAGAAAATGTGATATATGACAACATGTTGTGAGAGTGTCTGCGTGTGTTGATGTAATGTAATTACACGGTTTTACTTCCCTACTACATGCGTGCATAATTTCTCCATAGAGAAGCATTTCCCCTGTCTCCCATACACATCGCAGCGAAACTTTACATAGGATGTAGTAGTTTTTTTTATTTATTTTTTTTTTTTTTTGGGTTCGCATCGCTCGACGTACAAGGAACAAAGTTTCGCTGCAATGCCAAAAAAATATGCATCAATTAACCCAATTTCTCGAGCAAAGAGTGTATGAAAAGCCAAGCTTTTGGGATGTTAATGTATGATGACGCTGATGTAAAACGAAGTGTAAAGTTCAAACGACTAATTTATTATCTTTAAAAAAAAAACAAACAAAAAGTAGGAACGTCTCGTAATTTGAGTGGGTTTGTAATGGTTTGGTAAACCTTGAAAAGTTTTAAATTGCACGTTGACGTATGAGTAATATTAATGACATTCTATTCTATATTACGCATACGTAATGTATGCAAGACCTGGGCTACATGCCGGAAGCACAGCGAAATATTTCATTTGTATCGCTTACAATGGGAGAAAATGGAGGGTGTTAAGACCCAGACAGACCGAAAGTCTAGCCTTGATTTTCCTTATTGCATCTGACAATCATTGTTCCTTGTGGTAGCAGAAATACAAAGCGTGCTTCATACATGATGACATTCGATATTAGTGGGACTGTACTCTTTTTCGTAAATATTTGACTACTAGTAAGTTGTAATGCGCCAATGGCGCCCGTTGAAATATGGAAAAAAAATGTTGTTGAAAAAAAAAATTTTTGTGGAAAAAAAAAATTTGTTGAAAAAAAAAATTTTTGTAAAAAACAAATTTTTGTTGAAAAAAAAAATTTTGTTAAATAAAAAAAATCTTGTTGAAAAAAAACAAATTTCGAAAAAAAAATTTGTTAAAAAAAAAATTTTTGTAAAAAAAAATTATTGTTGAAAAAAAAATTTTGTAAAAAAAAAAATTTTTGTAAAAAAAAAAATTTGGGAAAAAAAAAATTTGGAGAAAAAAAAGATTATAGAATGTCTATTTAAATTCCTACGTACTGCGTGACAGAGTCAGTGAATCAGTGTCGAGGGTAAATATATATTACTAGTAAGTTGTAATGCGCCTATGGCGCCCGTTAATTTGCTTGAGAAAGTATTTGTTACTTAATTTTAAAAATTTTGTAAAAAATATTTTGAGAAAACTATTTTGTAAAAAAAAATTTCGAAAAAAATAAAATTTGTGGAAAAAAATTTTTGTTGAAAAAAAAAATTTTTGTTGAAAAAAAAAATTTTGTTGAAAAAAAAAATTTTTGTTGAAAAAAAAATGTTTGTGGAAAAAAAAAAATTCTGTTGAAAAAAAAATTTTTGTTGAAAAAAAAATTTTTGCTGAAAAAAAAAATTTTTGTTGAAAAAAAAAATTTTGTTGAAAAAAAAAAATTTGAGGAAAAAAAAATTTTCTTGAAAAAAAAATTTTTGTTGAAAAAAAAATTTTGTTGAAAAAAAAAAAAATTTTGTTGAAAAAAAAAAAAATTTGAGGAAAAAAAAATTTTCTTGAAAAAAAAATTTTGTGGAAAAAAAAAATTTTTTGAAAAAAAAAATTGGAAAAAAAAATTTTTGTAAAAAAAAAATGTTTAAGAAAAAAAAATGTTGGAAAAAAAAATTTGGGGAAAACACAATTTCTGTACAAAAAAAATATTATTTTTTTTATTATTATTATTTATAGAATTATTATAGAATGCCTATTTAAATTCCTACGTACTGCGTGACAGAGTCAGTGAATCAGGGAATCAGGGAATCAGTGTATCAGTGTATCAGTGAATCAGTGAATCAGTGTCGAGGGTAAATATATATTAAGATTCTTTTTATATATTTCGTTTTTTTTCAGTTTTTGTTTTGAAAAATAAAACAGCTGATGAAGTGGTTGAACTTTGACGAAGAGGCTGAATATAGAGAGAGGTGTGGTTTAGAACGTAAGCCCCAGAGTTGGTGAATTGTGGATATAAGCAGTACGGACCTATAACTCAGAAATCAATACAGGTATTCAATTATTAATTACATACAACTGAAACATAGCCAATAGTAAATATTTTATTTACCGGTCAGAAGATTTAGACTGTGTTAATTACAACGATTAATTTAATAATCACATTCTATTCTTCTAGATTGCAGTTCCCAGGAAAATCAAGCGGACAAATGAAGACGGTTTAAAAGCTGAACTACAGCATAAATATCCTAAATCCGACACAATGAGCGGTTACCAATGAAGTGGTGAGATCAGTTACCTTTATTACACTTTTGGAGGTTTTTCGAGAAGACCGAAATTTACGGAAGACGATGTAAGTCGGTTTAACAGACTGAATATCTTTTACATGTTTTTTTACAAGATCATCGCTCCAAACGTTTTTAAAGTTTGAGGGCTATAAGTCTGATATATGTGAAATCGCTCCTTTAATGCGATTTTTAAAACAACCACTGAATAAAACCCAAGAACCCCGGGTAGACGAGTTGGTAGCGTGCTTGCATTTTAGCGTGCGGGTATTGTGGATTCCATTCCCACCAAAGGCAAAAATCTAGCCATATGGTTTACCCTTGTACCCAAGATTAGAATACAAATTTACTTAAATAAAAATAAAAAAAAAATCCCCCAATCGTGTATTTGCTGTTTGCGACTGACTTCGATGGTCTTAAATCGTTCACACCATGTGTTGCAATTGACTTTTAGGCTTCCGAACTACAACCATCGACAAAACGCTTTCATTTTAAATTGATTTAATCAAATAATTAATTTTACAGTTCCATTAGGCAAGGACTACGTGACGTAACTGCCTTAGCATCTCTAATCACCATTAATGGCGATGACATACATACAAATTATGCCAAGACTTCGGAACACTAATGAATATTATGCCAGAGCAGAGCACATTTTGAGAGATGTTTGCCAAATAAATTACAAAATATTATAAATGTTATTCTATTTGCTGATGATAATCACCATCATGTTGAGGCTGTCGATAATGATGCTGATGATGATGATGAAACTGGCAGCCGTTGTGTTTATTTAACTATTCCCAGGAAGCTGTGAATTGGCACATACACGTAAATGTGAATGGATGCCACAAATTTACATTGATAACATTCAAACATTTAATTTTGTATGCATGTAAGTGAAGGTTTTGCATAGATGAGTGACGATGATAACATGAATAAATATCGCATCGAGTACTATTTGCCTAAATGCTCACATTTGAATGTACATAGGACAGACAGAAATGACTTCAGATCTCATTAAAATAATAGTTAAATTTGCGAACGCTTCTCCGAACAACACAACGAAGCGTTTGGATATGGAAAAGGTGATAAAAGAATTTTTAATTAAAACTATAAATTTGGAATGAAGGCGATGCAAGTGTTCCATTGACGTCTCTGAAGATATTTGCGAAATTATTTAACAAAACTAATATTGAAAATATTTGCACTTAATAGTTCACCACGAGTATGTGAGTATTTACCAAAAGTTACAGCAATTGTTTTAGTTGGGTAAACTCCAAACGTTGCATCATCACACTGCAAGTGGGCAACCTCAATCATCTGTCCTCTGCTGCCCTCACCATCATCGAATCACTTCCAACTTCCATGCGTACCACACTGCAGTATTCGTGCCGTACCATGCAATAGGGTGGGGGAAAGAAACTCAAATATTCTACACTATCGCCAATGACAGACTTGAGGAAACTGTCAACTACTTGTATTCATTCGAACAGACACTTTTCGAATATTAGTAGAAATGCAAAAGTTGTCGTGGTATGAATAATGAAAACGAACAAATAATACAAAAAAAAAGTTTTTGAAATGTCCTTAAGTCATACCGAAAACAACAGTGGAACGAACAGTGGGATCCAAAGGAAAATTATGAAGAAAAAATTGTCCGAAAATTATTGGAGTGTTTTCCATTGTGGTATCGGGAATTTTAAACTTAATAAATGTGTATTGCCATTGAAAGTGTTATAAAATCCAAAATTTAAAATAACGTATATATTAATCGTTTTATAAAAACAAGAGGTTCAGATTCTATAACTGGTAGTCAGTATCCGAACGTGGCGACTTTGATTTAAATTCATGTAAAAAGTGGAGCTTCGTCATCGCAAACAGGACCTGATATCCCTCCACTATCGAAAGGCTTATCGAGACTCGACCACTTAACATTAAGAACAAAATGTCCATACATTTGTGGTTGTTAAACGTGAAAAGGGAGATATGAGAAAATATTTGGAATGTATGATAATGGTAAAGAAAGAACATAGTTTATGGCAATACAAATAAATTTCATATTAGCAAAAACACAGGTGTTTGTCTATCTATTGATGATATATAATTTTCTATTATAGCTCAATTCCAAAAAATCAACCCACTGTGCAGCTGCTGCCAGGTATGCATGAATGATTGTCGTTATTTATTAAGTGGTTCAACAATATTTTTTTTTTTTCAACCATTAACCATTTTTGCATTCATTTCTATAATGGCAAGGACGAATTAAACAAAGTTTTTACCTCATGCTAGTTTCTATCTGAGTTTGATAGATTCCGTGGTAAAAGCACTTTAAAAAAATATTATTATTTAAAATAGCAAAAATTATTTATCAGGTTTATTTGGTTTTTTGTCGTTGCGAGGTATGAAGGAAAACACAGAATGTTGGGAAACTACTTTATGCCAGTGACACAAGTCGACAGTGGTGTGATAAACCATTGACGCATGACCAACGACTGAAAAAACAAAGTGATTCGGTAGTCCTTCCCTGTACTGTAAAGTGTTTGGAAAATGAAACGTAAAGGAAGGGCTACGAGTGGTAAACACACAAATATATCAAAAATAAAGCAATTTAAAATCAGCAGTAATTTCTGGGACTGAACGAAAATGTTTACATTCCGATTTCAACATAACCACCCAACCTGTGGGAATCAAAATCAATAAGCATTGTTAGACGCAGTCAAAGTCACAATTGAAACATTTTCGTTTCTACCTTTATATAAAAATAAAAAAAAAATAACTATGCACTAACCCATGTTAGAAAAAACTGACTGCTGAGAAACAGATAGGCAGTGGTTCAAATAGAGAAATAGAGAACGTGTCATAGCTAAGCTTTACCAACGATATACGTGCGGATTCCAATTAGTTTAAACGTAATTCCGAGTCTCGGACTGTGATTCGGCATCCAGATAAGGATAATGATGAAAAGTTAAGTTACAGTGTACTCCACCAAGAGATGTTATTTTGGTATTAAAAGAAAAATTAAATGTTTTAAGATAAATGGTCGGATGTCTATTTCATAATAAAGAGGAAGGTATGCCCTTAATAATGAACAACAACATCAGCCTGCTTACAGGACCATATATTTTTCATGACATTTCCCATAACCAAATCGCAAAGTGGCTGCCCTATGTCCCCGATAGCCTCACGAATTCTATCGTTGAGGTCTTGAATCGACGCTGGGCTGTTGGCGTACACCTTATTTTTCATGTGGCCCCAAAGGAAGAAGTCGCAAGGTGTTAAATCACTAGATTAAATTGTGATCACCTCTTCGAGAGATAACACGGTCCGAAACTTTTTAGTTTTGCGAACTTTGACTGCAAGATTTTCACCATTTTTTTAGTGTATTTTAGTAGTTTCTACTTGTCAAATGTCAAGGACAGCTACCGAAATACCGGGTGATTCAAAATAATACCTCCTATTGGATAACCCTGTATCATGTACATACGTATTCAGCCGATCGTATTGAAATTGTGTACTTTTGTAGGACTAAGAACAAACTACCTGTGACCGAAGTATTGAACTGCATCCTTGTTTTAAGCTCACTGAATTTGCCTATGAGATGGGGAAAGCTATAGTATATCCATATAGGAAATCCTTTTTTCAAATATGGACACCCTATAGTCACCCTATAGGAAACTGTCTGATTTTCCAATCCTAGAACTTCTTCAATTTAAAACGAAAATTAAAGATCCAGCTGCATTGAAGCATTCTATACATCACAAGACTGTTCATTGAATCTGAGTAGCATTTCAAATATATCCTTATTTCAATGTTATGGTTGGCTCGAAAATAGGGATTCCACACCTTTCATGGTATTATATGACGCCCGGCTGAGCGTTGGAATTTTCTTATTATTTTTACAAAATTTTCTACAGTTTTAAATACATAACTTTATTAGTTTTCATTCTCTTCGCCATATTACATCGTTTATTTGCAAATTGTTTTTTAATCGCTTGAAAGGTTTTTTTATTTGATCTGCGGTACAATAACTCACAGTTGCGTAATTACGTTTTTTTTTTTGTTCAACTATTCAGCATTCAACATACATGTGTTTTTTTTTGTATTTCAAAAGAATAACATAAACAGAAAATAATTCGAAGCATAATATCATTACACAATGAATAATAATCATTAGCCATGAAGACCGAAACCCATCATCAATTGTTGTTTCTGTTTTTTTGTTTTTGTTATTTTTCTCTTGTATTGTCAACGATAAATATGTATTGAAATACAAATAAATTGATTTCCAAACGTCAAAGGTTTTTTTTTCTGAACAAAGCTAATTATGTAAATATTTCCATTAATTATCGGGCTGAAATTGTCATGGACTGACTAGAAATGAAAATGAGAGAAAAAAGGCATTGAAATAAAAATAAAGTCGGAGGATTTAAATAGAAATCATTAATTAAATCCTTTGTAATGTTATGCTGCCATGAAAACACTGATACAGAGTCTATGATTCCTATTAAATTATTTATAGCGATACGCAACACTCCGTTATTCGATTCAGTTCGGTAAACTTTAAATAACTTTTGTGCGAGTAAAACTCTTTTGATTGGGTTGTGTTGATTGCACCTTTCTAAATTCCAATATATCAATGTTTGACAAAGAGCTGTCAATAGTAAATTAAATTTTCACGAAAAATGTCAATCATTCAGTGGAAAACCTCCAACCACCATTCGTGTGAACCTAAACATACTTCGTAACCATACGCATGAATTACACTCAAGACGATTTAAATATGACCAGGACAAAAATAAGGGAATTACGCCAATTAAAAAAGTTAATGCAATTCATTTAAAACTATAAGTAACATGCAAAATAGGGGTCATAAAATGGTCCAAGCAAACAAAATATCTAATCAAATGAAGTAGTAATGCCAGATTTTTGGCTGCGAACTATTCATATCAAGCCGACGTCACCATAGAGATCAAGTATCAAGTAATTTTGGAAATATTATTAATAAATATAAATATATTCATTGGCTGCAGAAATACGAAATCATATTTTCGGAGGAAATGAATGAGGCGCCATCTGTATGTATTGTGATGCCCTGAGAAGAGTATGGTTTCATTTCGTTTTGTGGTGAACTTTTTTTCTTTCCAATTTATGGCTCAAAGACATTTCCCTATATCAGTGACGGTGAGTATGGGAATTCGTTGACTACAACTATAAGATCGTGTATGAAATGATGTATATGTCGGAACAGGAACAATGAACTCGCCTTCCTCTACAACCGGCGACACACCAAAATGGTATCTAAATGTGTGTGAGTGTGTGTTTATGAATACCCTCATATACATACAAAGTATTTCGGTGTGTGTGCTGACATATGTGTGTGTGGGAACATATGCAGAGGTGTTGTTGGTGAACTTTTCTATACCATTCTTCAATTGATTTGATTATGAAGGAGGTTGCTTGTTTTCCCTTTATTTTCTTCTCCAGTTTTTTAGGTTCTTCTTTTCCGGTAAAAATCTTGTATTCGAAATACCTGTAGATACAAAAGGTGAACACGAACATATGTGAATTTGTTTGTGATTGTGTGCTTGCAGTCATTCGTAGTTTAAAGGATATTTTAAATTGTTCCAAGGTCTAGAAATAGTTTATCATCTGTATATTTGTATACACTGGCATTGAAATGATTTGGGTCACACCAATGGAGGAGTTCTATTGAGGAAATTAAATGTCAGAGTGAAGTGGACCATAGAATTCTCCCTATGTCTCTGTCTATGTCTGTATGCTATTGGTTTTCAAATCCATAGAACAGCTATGACTTTTAAGATTTAAATCCGCAGTCGAATGCAGACAATTTGTATTGACTATTTATTTACTTTTGAAAATTCTATTGAATTTGAAATTTAGACACTGATATAAATTGAGATTTGTTACCAGCACAAACAATAGGGGAAATATTTTTAAAATATTTCATAATGAAATATCGAATAACTCTTTAAATAAGCCTGCTAGAAAAAAATGGCTCATAGTTGTGATCACTTTTTTCATACAAAACTCATTATTTATATGGCAAACTAAAATCGCCAATAAGACGTTAAATAAGACTCCTATAGCGAAAAGAGCTTGAATCTGTGATCACTTTTTTCCATACAAAACTCATTATTTCCATCGAAAACTATAATCGACAATAACTCCTTACATTTTTTTTCATACAAAACTCATTATTCTTACGGAAAACTAAAATATCGAATATCTCCTTAAATAATCCTCCTGGAGCAAAAGTGGCACGTAGATGCGATTACTTTTTTTTTTTGGAAGCTTCATATTGATATGAAAAACTAATGTGGCTAATAACTCCTTAAACAGAGAAAACGACTAAAATCTAAAACTTAAATACTAAAGGGCGGAAATCTCTGATTCTTCACAAAGGCTTTTGTGGTGTTTTCGGCAATTAAAATTTCAACTTTTCTCTGCTCATTCAAATATGACAACGACCCTCTCAAAACATCCGCCTCACACCCAATCCGTTGACAAATTACGCAACATATTTTACAGCAGGCCTTGTAATAACATTTGCTATGGCAAAACCTGTCAAACATTTTGCACCTCTTTCACTTTGACACCTTTAACGAGAAGATTTGTGCCAAAACCTAAATTAATCTGCATTTTTATTTTGGGGACACTTTTTTCGATTGGCATTGAATTTGAGTGTCCATCCGTCCGGCCACAAAAAGATAGCAAATGCTATTTAACCCCATGTTGTTGTCGTGTGGTCAAAGTTGAACAAATCTTTCAATTGGTCAATGGTCATTTAACAAAACATCATCATTTTTTATTCTTCTTCTCTGTTCTATGTTTCAGGTTTCGGTTACGGTTTCAGTAAACTGATATTTGAGGACATTTATGGCTTAGCCAGGAATATTAGGGTGTATCACATGAAAGAAATTGGCTTAGCAAAAAAAAAATGGTTGGAAGTTCATGTCCATGACACTATGGAGAGTGGAGACTATTTTTTATACGGTGTATTCCAAATGAGACCAACTGTTGTGAAACACAAATATCTTTTTTTATTTCACGATATTATTTATTTATTTCAATACAAAGTAAATTTATATTCTAATTTTGGATCCAATGGTAAACCGGGTGACACAGACCATATGGCTAGATTTTTGCAGCGACAGACCAAAGCCTCTGGTGGTAATCGAAATCACAACCCCCAAGTCAGCTTACAAATGAGTTCTTGGAAATTTAAATTGTGCAGAGGTTTATGAACAAACATATTTTCAAAGTAATTAGGACTTTGATGATGTGATTCTATATATTTGCTGCAGGTGCTAAAGGAACACACATAGAAATAACATGGGATGGGCAAAACCCCTCAACAACAACCATATCATCGTAAAATGGACCGAGCTGAATTCTATCCTTGCAAAATCGATCAGTAAACATAGACCTGGTCAATTTCAGGTGGAATTGCTATGATGATATTGATCCTAATCCAATTTTGACGGTTTAAATTGGTATGTTGGAAAAAAGTTAAATGATTAAAAGATAGCGTACTGGTTGACAAGTCCCTCCTTGGTTGCAGTATACAACTTCTAGAATCTCTTGCAATAGCCATCTCTGACTTTAATGGACCTATGTTCCATATCCGAACTATGGGAATAACTATATAAAAATATCTCTAACTTTATGTACATATTTTTAAACAACAATGAAAAATTTTAAAATATACACTTGTTTCTCATTTTCCTTTCTGAAGAATATTTTTCAGATTTGTTTCCCCTTCCAACAAGGTGACACTAACGCATGCCTTTAAGTTGTTATTGTTCTCCCAATGCCAATAAAAAAAATCAAATCGACACATCCCAATGTATATTTGGGGTTTCTTAACCGTTTCTGTATGTATATCTTAACTGATTTCTGCCCATAACACTCATTCCGTAAACCTTGGAATGTGAAATTTACCTTTACAAATAGCTTTGTATTTATGACGACATTAAGTAAAATGGTTATAGTGTTTTTTTTTTTTATTTATTTATTTTTGGTATGATTTTATATGAGAGTCGTTGGGCAAAGATAAAATGCCGAAAGTGTTGCGGAAGCGTTTTTATGGTGACGGCTCCCATAGAGTCTTAAAACTTTTATTGTGGTCATTTTTGCTTAAGTCGAAGAGATGCTCATAGCATAAACATTTATGCTGTGAATAATTCTTAATTTTATTAGCCCGATTGTCAAGGGTTTGAAGTTTTGTAGTTTCGTCAGTATTATAATATTTCATGAAATGTGTAGTTTTGATGCTGAGCCTTGTATCATCAGTAATTATAAAGGATTGTTATGTTAGAATGGCAATTGTCTTAGAAATAAACACAAAATATGTAAATTTGGGTTTTGTTAATTTCAGGTTCAGACGGAAGCGAATAAAATGTGAAGAACTTTGGAAACTAAGCCAGACCAAGACAATTGTCTATATAAATATCAGCTATAAATATCTGTACATGTATTTTATTTGACATTAGTCATTAACATCGCATACGTTTAAGTTTCGTCCTTTAAATAGTTTATACTCGTGAGGGAAAATATAAGTTCGTTCACCCAACTATTTTACATCGTGTTTACTTTCAGCACTTCAATTGATTTTATACACTTCCTTCCCTTTCTTATACTTTTTTTTTTGTTCAATCGAAACATTTGTTTGTGTATTTCCTGGAAGAGAAGAAATACTTCGCAATAATGCTGCTCTAGACGTCCCTATCATACGCTTTGTTTTCATTAAGATCCAACCGGCAAAGCTCAAATGCATTTTCCATTTTATGAAAGCGCGTCATAAAGGAACACCAGGACACTGTTCGAAACACACAGTGATCGAATGAATAATAACAACAGGAGTACTTAAAATTCAAAAATACCAGCAAGGATACACATGCAAATGAATACAGAATGTACACGCTGAGAAATTGCCATAATTGGAGTTTGTATCAAATAAGGTTTATTTGTTTTATTTGACTATTAGGGCAGAAGCAATAGCAGGTTTTAGAAAAAAATAGGCAATAATCTTATTAAATTTAACAAAGTACATCATCATGCGCTTTAAAAGAGTAATAATAACAGGGAGAATGAGATAAATTGATGTGGAGAGATTCACAAATTAATAAAAAGCAACACCAAATTATACATAGACATACAGACAAGTATTTTTTGTTTGATATTTATAACCTACAAACAAGTTAATGTTTGTGGTACAGGCAAATAGTTAGTAGTTCTATTTAAACTGTTGCATATTGTAAGTTTATCTAATTGGCCGTCAGGCTTTAAATCTTAATATATATTTACCCTCGACACTGATTCACTGACTCTGTCACGCTGTACGTAGGAATTTAAATAGGCATTCTATAATAATTCTATAAATAATAATAATAAAAAAAATAATATTTTTTTTTTTGCACAGAAATTGTGTTTTCCCCAAATTTTTTTTTCCAATTTTTTTTTTTCAACAAAATTTTTTTTTTTCAACAAACATTTTTTTTTTCAACCAAAATTTTTTTTGAAGAAAAAATTTTTTTTTCAACAATATTTTTTTTTCCACAAATTTTTTTTTGAAATTTTTTTTACAAAATAGTTTTCTCAAAATATTTTTTACAAAATTTTTAAAATTAAGTAACAAATACTTTCTTAAGCAAATTAACGGGCGCCATAGGCGCATTACAACTTACTAGTTACAAAATAGAAATAAAATTCAAAATTCAAATATATTCAAATATATAATGGACTTTTTTCAACATGTACAGGAATAGCAGAAAAAGTAAACAAAATCAAAGCATTCTATTATGGAAAATCGCATTGGTTTTATTGGTTTCCGTTGTTGATGCCGATGACGATGATTATTTCAATCATTGATTGATGCCATTGTACTAAAGTGGTGCAATGCCAACGTTGTTGTTGGCATAAACACTCCGGAAAAATCCATCAATTCATAGACACAATTAACAAATGAAATTCAAAACGAAATAAACAATAAAGCATTGCACAAAAATAAACATAGGAATAGATTGAAAATGATTGCAATTTTTTTTTTTTTGCCCAGCAACAGAAGCATTGTAAATTTATTGAAAGTAAAAAGAAATGTTCTGCCGGAAATGTTATGGCATCGGAATAAGGTTTTAGAGGTTTTAAAAGAAACCTCGAGAACAAGCTCAATAAAATGGTAATCAGTAAAAGTACACTCTACCCAATACACGGGGTTTTTCAAGTTCGAGTTTCCTTCTCAGTAGAGTTTAATTTCTTGTTGTTTTGTTTCTTCTTTCTTCTCAGGTGTCAATTTGAAAGGTCCCATCTAACAAAGAACCTCGAACTTGTTAAAACATTATATATCTGATTTCTGGGATCGGTTGAGCTGTGTTTGGTAGCGTGGGGAAGTATCAAGTAAGAAACCCTGCTTCATAAACCCAGAGTGAGTACTTGATTGCTTCTAAAGACATTTCGTTCTTACAAGACTATTTATATTGTAATGTAATCTATGTTTTGGTGGCCTACGTGACGAAATAGTAGCGTCACCCAGCACACATGTTAAACACTGTACGTCCTTGTATATACACGCATTGTGAATGTGTATTTTTATACCCACGCACTTGAAGGAATGTCCACGAACACATGGAATTCAACCGCTCAAGAATTGATAACATCCTGGTCAGAAAATCCATATTCCATCGATTTTTTTTTTTATTAAAGTTTTTAATTTGTGTCTTAATCTTCTAAGCATCTTTAGAAGCTATAAATATTTAAAAGCTCACAATTATTTAAGGCCAACATCCACAGTTGCTTTAAATCTTAATTTCAATAAGCCAGCCAACATAGCTCACAGGCTAGTAACTCGGCGAGCAACAAAAAATCGCAAACAAACAGTTTATACTAAACCCGGACAACAACATGGTACAGCTAAGCCGACAAAAGCCAATAAATACCCATAAAAGATGGCATACAAAGAGTGAGAGAACAACACAGACATCCACAGACGTCAACAAGGATTCAACTAACCACACTTACAGGCCATGTCGCAATTTATGTTGCCCCGGCTGTCACACATCACATCAAAGTGAACAGCAGCCAACAATCAGCATGTCAAACGCCAGCATAAATGCATCAGCATCAGCAACAACAACAACAATGTCACGATGATAAAAACTTGCGCCCACACGACGTAAAGGTGATGACGTATAGTTGAAGTCCCTGTTCGCGGCGAAGGTGATGATGGCGACTGTGCTTGTGATATTAACAATGTCCCAACGACTGTTTTGCCACTACCCACGATTTTCCACAAATATCATGAAGGAGCTTAACAGGGCTGGGCGAAATTACATTGAGACTAAAAGTGGCGTTAGCAACAACAGAAGTTGCAACATCAAGTGTCAAAGTGCGACAGCCAAGTGTTACTGAAAGGAAAAGACGCCAACGCATATTGCCTTGGCAATGTGGCATGCAATGGCGATATATTGTAGTCAATATTTATAGCTGTCAAATGTAGCATAGTGGGGTGGGTGGGGGTGGTGTTCTTGAGCATTGGTATGTAGTTGGGTGGTAAGTGGTTTTTAAAGCAAGAATGTATGTGCTGTTCTTAGATTTCCAAATTAATAAAGAATTTTGCAAATACGAATGTTTACACATAACAATCTCTTTTTTCCGTTTATATTCTGAAGATAGGTAATTCCTCCACCTGAGGAACAATTGCAATTAAGTCGACACGCCAATTTTATATCAGCTCCAAACAGTTAAAAGTTACGAGCATAAACTCGGAAATATTTGCTGCGATACAGTTGGTCAGTTTCTACAGACTGTATTTTAGTTTGTAGTGTTTATAACAACTAAAGCGATCGAGAAACTACTCAGACGATACCTGCTTCTACATTTGAATACAACTTGAGAAATTAGACATTAAAGGGGGGCCAATATCAACTTTTTTATCTTGAGTTGTTCCTAGGGTCACATAGTTGCAACCAAAAGCCAACTTTTCGACTTTTTTAATTTTTAAAGATTTAAAAAGTCGATTTATCGTGAATTACAAGTCGATTTAGTCGACTTTTTAATTGAAAATAATACAATTTTATTAAAACTTATACAAATTCAAGTTTAAAACGTAACAAATGGTAAAAAAAAAAAAAATTATAAATTCAGTTCCACTTTATAGTATATAAAAAATAAATCCTGTTCAATAGATCGAAGAAAAATTTCGTTATTTCTTAGGACGGTGTTCACCGACATGACAAATTCCGCTAGATGCATCACGACTTTTTTATAAATGTGTGGTTTTTCAAAGCGAAGGTATTTTATTTCTATTTGGACAATTTTGTAAATGGTGTGCATGAAATATCAAATGGCTGCCATAATATTAGCTGACCTGCAAAAAAGTATTTTCAATTCAACTAAAAAATCGAAAAAAGTATACATTAATAAGTCGATTTTCTCGACTTTTTCGTAACCAAAAAACTTCATTTGTTACCATTTTTGTAGCCAAAAGTCGATTAATCGACTTTTCGTCAGTCGACTTATACAACCCTAGTTGTTCCTCTGATTTCTATTAGTGTTACTTCTGGCAAAACTCTCAAGACACTCTGCTGAACAAACCGTTATCAGATGGCACCTCGTGGCTGCACTTTATGTATAGGGTACAATTTATTAATAAATTCCGGTCTTCAAGGCGAATATCCGGTTATCCTGTTCAACAGGTAGGCAGGTATGACCTAATTTCACAGAGATGTCATACTTGCCTGTCTTTTCCTTGAAACTTTTATTCCAACAACGTTCAAATGTTTTTTCTTTAATTGGCCAGCTTTTTTACATCCCCTGCCCCGGGACCTTAGATTCCTTCACCTCGATTTAGAAACCTCTGGCAGCATTTCATTGCCTCCCTGAAGTGTACAATTTCGGTTGTGCCCCGCAGTAAATTGAAGTAATAAAGCATTTTTACGGACCCCAAAAGGAAAGATGTCATGACACAACACAACGGATGACCTTTTTTCGCTACTTCTCGCAAGTGCATTTACTGTGCAGCAGTAAAACTTAACTTTTGACAGCACCAGCAGCAACAGTAAAGTATGGCCATAGAAAGCACATCCATAAAAAATATACATACATAGATATTTACTGCCACCGATGGTTGTGCTGATGCTGCCACTGCGGCTGCTGATGAGGATGATGATGTTGTTGCAGCGCTAGTGTGCCTGTCGTTGCAACAAAGTTTGAATTGTTTAAATTTACAAACGACAAAGAAATTAACATGCAACGAGCCATAGATAAAATTACAACCGCAGTAAAACAAAAGCCAGTGGAAGCAAAATGAAATCCAAACAGAATCGGTTGAAAAGTCAACCTCAAGAGTAAAGAGCAGCAAAAGGACAAGTGGATAAACAAAAACCAACGTAAAAAAAAAAACTTGCAAAGAAAACAAGAAATCTGCAGCTTTTGTTGACAGTCAACAATTGTGGAATACAAACAGAACGATTTGTTTTTTGTTATTTTGCGTTTCAGTAACAACCATTTTGCAATTCTAGGGAATTTGTAGCACAAGGGAGCGTATGAGTTATTTTCTCCCATTGTTTCATATTTATAATACTCATACGCACATGTGGTGCTCAACTGAGTGCGTGAGTAATTTATGAACTGATTTCACAATTAAATTACATTCTAAAATATGTCGGAGAGGTATTCTTTACTATTGTACATTTCAGGGCAATGTTGTACATTTGAAAAAAAGGCAACTGGCAAAAGTGGAGCTAAGCTAGAGTGTGGAGGTCAAAAGGTCATTGCATCAAACTCCAACCAGTCGGAAATTTCCGATTAATTGCCAGTTAAAATTCGTTTTACTGTGAGGCCGTTTGCAATCCTGTTCATTTCCACACCATCATTTTGGATTCTTGTCATTATATGTCACAATTCTTAGCTGACTCCGATTCCGACGCATTGCATCAGTTCAGTAATATCCGGGCATGTTGTTAAACGTTCAGTGCCTTTTGTATCTCATTTTGCCGCACAGTGTACTTTTCCGATGTGAACTGCAGCATGTGTTTTCACAAACATATAAATGGACTCACAAGGAGTCCCAATTAAATATTTCCGAATTTAAAAAACGGAAATGATTATTTTTGGTTTGTTCTACAAAAACAACAATTAATTGTATATTATCTTAAAATGTTTACTCAACCCAAAGATAGTAATTGAAAGTAAACTTCTGTATTCCTAATTCTCAGTAACAGAGACACGAAGAGACAAAGCAACAACACAGAATTAAATTTAAAACAAACAGCAACCCACTCAATCTCCACTGAGTAGTTGCCCCAAAACGCATCCCAACAAAACATCAGCTCAATTTGCTGGCATTGATCCTTAATTGAGTTTTGTGTGTTGTTTTAATTTAAATTACATAAAAAGTGCTCGCATAATATTGTTACTGGTTCGAATTGCCTGTGACAATGTCGCTCTGGCTGATTATTGACTTTGGCCGTTAACCGTTGTAATAAACGTTGGGTTTTCGGTCGGTGCCTTAAATAAACACGTGCGCGTTTAGACAGCCCAGCCGCAATTTTTGGCCCCCGTCAGTGCTCCGGTTGTGTTGTGTGGATAGTAAAACCATTATGTTGGTATTAAACATTAGGATGTGCGTTAATGAAAATCCCCTCTCTAATCAGTAAAGCCCAAAAGGCGCTCAAAGCTTTTTGGTGGGTATGGGGGGGGGGGCTAAAACAGGATATTTTATACGCATCAATTGACCAACATATCAAGTGTAAATAATTGTGGCGTTCCTGCAGCAATTAAACTCATGGTTTTTACTTTAAATATAGCGCTCACTCACACACACACATACACACTAGAACGAGCGAGCGCCAGAGCATAAGCCTGTTCACATACACACTGCGGCATTGTGTGCGTGCCACCTCATCAGGATTGAATATGGGATGTTTTACGTGAAATAATCCATGTTGCAAATTAACTCTGTCAAATGAAAGTTTATCTTTTGAGTTACTAGCACATGGCCAAGATTACTGTTGCCCCAACAAAATGTTGGGCAACTAAGTGCGGCGCCACAGACTAAGACAACATTTTTATGTATATACATATTTAGTTTTCAGCCAAGAGTACGTGATGGGGAAATCTCTGCTGTGGATGTTAATTCAGCAAACCTGTGGTCCTTTGGGGTGCCGTCGATTTTCTGATTTACTCTGTGCTCCTTTTTGGAGATAAAACGTGCCAGTGTATAGTTAGCAGAAAGTTTTCGCTGGGTAAGGGCACACCGAGGTCAAAGATTAAAGGCATTTATGGTTGAGCAGCAAGGTATTTAATAGAGAAATATTTATAGAAATTGAAATTACATTATTTTCGGCCTTGCCGAATTTTTTATATCAGCAAAGTAAGTCTTACGTTACAGTCGACTCTGCTTTCCTGCAAATGAGAAAATGCAGCTAATTTCCAAGTTTCTCGATAAAACGTACTTTGAATAAACGAAACAGTCAAATAAGACAATAAATAAATAAGTAACATGTTTCAGTTAAACGAACTGAGTGTAGATTTTCCATTTTCATAACAAACTTATGACATTCCCATTTTATTTATTTCCAAAGTTTAATACAACTTAATTTCAGAACTTTTTCAACATCTGTGAAAATAGTTGACAATATTTTCTAAATATTTTCAATCCTGTTTTTTATAAAAATCGAAACTATGAGTAAGACAACATATTCAGTTGTCTGATATTTTCAGTAGATCGGATTCTCACTTACACGGAGTGATTTGCTTAAATTGATAATAGAAACGATATTATGGTTATGTTCGTTTTATTGAGACGATATTTTTTATTTAAGCGGATTAGACTTGTCCGAAGTCTACTCCAAGAATGTTTGACTATTTTCAAGGGCTATAAATGAATAGACCTTTTGATTGCAATTACTATGATAGCATAATTCCCAACTGGAGTCTGCTATTCATTCAATAGATGTTGGACATCTGATAATCCGATGTTTCGAATAAAATCATATTCATCGAGGAGATACATTTTCATCTGAATGACTTTATCAACAAACCAACAGAATTAACAGCAATTAACGCTTTTACATTATTAGGTGCTAAATTATTTAAGAGGTTTTATGTAATATGTACCTACCATTCTGTGCTACATTGTATCCCCCACCCCCCTCCCTCCACCGATTCATATTGTTGGCACATGACTGTATGAATGAGCCAACCAATGAACGGATAAATGAATATTACCCCGTCGTAAATATAAGTTAATGAAATTATTAGTTTCAAAAGATTTTTTTATAAAACTTCAGAACCGAATTGGTCTGAAGCGACTTTATTGATTATTAGTCAAAATGAAAGTAAAGTTAAATTTACAATATAACTTATAATTATACTTCTGCTTTGCATTAGTTCTGCTTGCTCATCAATTGGACGGCATGTCGCAATGTTGTTGTGATCAGCGCTTTATTAATTGTGGCCGGCATGTGTTGAAATTGGTGTGACACATTTCGTTGGTCGGTTGTTGACCGTTGAAATGTGTTAGCTCAGGTTTCGAGGTAAGTAGAGATTTGAGTCAGCATATTTGACTGCTGGTTATTGACTGATGAATGGGTTAACTTGAGTTTGAAGTATTTGTTGTTAACTCCTCCACCCTTAAATGCGATCGTCCACGATCGTCTTAAAAGTAAGGCAGGTCATGAATTCTTACTGGAAGTATTGTATTTGTCTGTTTTTCTTGCGCGAAGTCAGACGATTTCATGACAAGTGTTGTTATTTTCTTTTTTCGTGATCGGCATATCGCACAAAGTGCTAAACATATTGTTGCCAATGATATAGAGACCATTGCGGTGTTGCTTGCCCACGTTACCTTTTTAATGAAATGGATTGACTTTATATTATCGAGATGTAGTTCTTGAAGTGACTCCAGCGATAATATGTGTAGCCTACTTTTTTCAAATGGAGTGCCCTGCATTTTATTCATCAGCGGTATCATCTCCGGGGCTTCTAGGCTAAAATAGGTTTCTTCATCAATTTTCAATGTGGCATTGCTAAACCTAATTAGGTATGTGCCTTCCAGGTGATAATTCATGGTTGGGGAGATTATTGTTTTGTTGATATTGTTTAGGAAAAGGATACCGTCCGATATTTCCTCTATGTTTGGAACATGTTCAGCGTTGCTCTTGATGCATGATGAGTTCTTATCTTGCAGAATATGTTTAATGCATTCGTCTTCACTTAAATTATTTAATTGTTCTTTTTTACAAATTTTTATGTTATTATGAATTTTACATTTCTCTTTAACTGAATACATTTCATCGCCATGATATAATATTTCTTTATAATTTAAATGTATTACTGAATTATTCTTTATAACTGGCCTAATAATCATGTTTTCATAAATATCAAATTTTGTTACAGGAATTTTAATCACATACAATATATTACTGTAGTTGGTTAAAACATTTACATTTGCTAATTCCAATGCTTCTTCTATGTTATCGAATGGCATATTCTCTTTTTCCAACTGACTTATTGTTAAATGCATTTCAGCTTTATTTAAAAGAAATGAATTTATTATGTTATTTTTCGCCCATTGAATAGCGTATTTTATGTTTATTATACTTTCTTTAATAATTCTTATCTTATTTCTAATTATTTCTATATCTTCTCTTACAATGGAAGAATCTTTTTTTATAGCATTCGAAAATGTATTGACAATTTTTGTTATATTGTTTACTTGATTTGCAAAATCTTTATTAATAATAATTTGCTTGTTATTATTAGTGGACATTTCGTCTAATGTCTTATAAATGTATTCGGCGTCGTCGTGATCGGGAGAACCGGCAATATATTTCCAGATCGTCCCAAGAATATTGATAGATCTAACCTGTCGTTTCGGTTTCAAACTCTTAAGGGTTTCTAGTAAGTCTATGGTCTGTTGTAGTTCGTAGTACATTGTCGAGTGCAGGGGATTTGTAGCTGGTATGTCCTTATCCACGTAAAGTTTTGTCTCCTGTAGGAATTTGTCGTAATCGTCAAGGTTAATCGGGTGTATAAATTTTAATGTTCCTTCCTGTATCTTGCCAAATCCGGTCCTAATAGTCACCATGGGGGAGTCCGTATAATTGTGTACCTGTATGTCTGTCTTGATCATTGGTATGATTGACCTGCAAATTAAAGTAATTTATTTCAGAATGATTTAGTTCCTTATATGGTCTTTATGGACTATTCTATTGGATTCGGTTAGTATAGTACTTTTCATATTCTCCTTGACAATCTCTTCCTTATATTGAGCAGATAGCTTTGAACCTAATCTCTTGTTGACCTTTACATAAACTTTCTGTCCAGGCATGTAATCCTTAAACGGGGTTCTTTTCCCATTATGAGTTTCAATATCCTTCGCCTGCTTGGTTATTAGCGCCATAATATTTTCTCTCCTAGCATCCTCGTATTGATCCGGGCTGGTACTAACCCTTCTACCAAAGAATAGTTCTATCGGTTTTTTCCCTGTGGTGGAGTGTATAGTACAATTGTACTCGTAGACTGCCCTATCTAAAAGTTCCTCAAAATCCCGATGCGTCTTATTAGTCTTGAGACAGCGCATTATCTCAGCCAATGTGGAATGGAAACGTTCCACTTGTCCGTTAACAGAACTTTTATACGGAGGTGTTCTGAAAATTTCTATATTCAATTGATCATGGAGCATAAAGCGTATAGAAGCGGAATTAAGTGTTTTCTCATTGTCTACAACGACTATTCTAGGTACTCCAAAATCAAATAGTACTTTCCTTAATGGTTCACGAATGTCAGCTATCGATCTGGTTTTAATTATCCTAGCCTGAGCATATTTCGTCAGTTTGTCTATTACGGTTAACACCAAGTTTCTTTCGGTTGACCAGATATCTATGTGTAGTATTTCACCTGCGTATTGGGGAATCGGTGTAGGCGATATCTCAGATTTGTTAGGGTGACGGTCGTATTTCCCCTCTTTACAGACCCTACATTGGGATATTATGCTGTCTATCATCTTGCTCATTTTCGGGAAATAGAATTTCTCCAGAAGTTGTAGTTTGTTCTCCCTACCATTTCTGTGAGCTCTTCCATGAACCTTCAAGACTTCTTCCTCTTGTCTGGTAACGTCAGTCAAGTCTTCTACCTTTGTCTGCGTATATCTCACCTTATAGTTCTCAAAGTGAAGTGGATAAATTTTCTGTATTTTTCCCATTAAACTTTCACAAGTGTAAAGCCCATTCACCACGCTCGGATTTAGATACTTCTTCAGGATTCCCAAAAGGTCATTTTCGGAAAATTCGCGAGCTGTCACAATATGTCTATGGAATGTCGGAAAAGGGAGCTCAAATTGGTATCCACTTGTTTCTCCTATGAGTATAAATATCTGACTTTTAAAGACATTCACGGGACATTCAACAGAAGGAACCAGATTCCCACCTGAACTATCATCACTGTGTACTGTGGCTGTCACGGAATTAACTTGAATATTGTCTCCACATGGAGGTCGAGAAAGAGCGTCAGCCACTACATTACTTTTACCGGGTTTGTAATGTAGTTCGTGATTGTATTCCTCCAATATGGCCTTCCAACGTTTCATTTTCACATTATTGTTCTTGTTGCCAAGAGCATAAGTGAGAGGTTGGTGATCCGTATAAATTATCACTTTAGCACATCCGTACAGATAGTTTCTCAGTGAGTTAAGGGACCAAATTATAGCTAACATTTCCCTCTCGTTAGCGGCATAGTTCTCCTCAGCCCTACTAAGCGATCGAGAAATAAATGTTATCGGTCGATTGTCTTGGCTCAAGACAGCTCCTATCGCATAATTTGAGGCGTCCGTTGTCAATTCGAAATTCTTGTTGAAATCTGGGTAGGTCAATATAACATCTCTTGATGCTAAAATACCCTTCAATTTGTCAAATGCCATTCTAGAGGGTTCGTCAAGTTCTATCGTCTTTTTACTCGATAAGTTTCGGGACACTCGTCCCTCTTCCCCTCTTAAAAGGTTTGTCCAGTTACTTCATCTTCCGTCGGGATGTTCTCTAAGTATTCTTCAATTTCGTCCTCCTGTCCGTTTAAATTATTGTCCGTTTTAGATTGTAGGTGGAAATTCCTACTATGTTTGTAGGCCTCTGGTTGTTGCGGCGGTGGCCGCTTGCCTGAGAAGTCGTTTTGAGCTGGTCTATTCATGTAATTCACATTCCTAGTCCTCATGCTACTATCCACGTCCATAGGTTCAGGCCTGGGCTGAGGTTTCTGTCCAAAAGGTCGTGGTGGCGGAAAATTATTTTGGTTATTATATGTTGGGTAAGTCCCCGGCCTCTGAAATTTGTTATTCATATTTTGCATTGGAACTTGTCTCTGAAAATTATTCTGTGGTTTCTGTGGTCGTGGAGGCGGTGGGATATGTGCCAATTCAGGAAGGAATTCCCGTGAAACATTAGAGAATTGTTTCCGAGGGGGTGCGGACACATTATTCTGTCGGGTCTGCACATTGTTGGCATAATTTGTCCTATAAGTCTGGTTTTCCAGTTTCAAGCACAGATGTAATGCCTTAGGCAAGTCAACGGGTTCCTTCATGGCGAGCAGTCTGGGTAAATCACCCCTTAGTCCTCTAATGAAGGTATCTAAGGCCTTATCTCTGTATGTCTGCGTTAGTAAACAAAGTGATTCCCGGCCTATATCCATGGAACTGATCTTGTTGAGAATGAGAGACAAATGGTTGTAAACCAATTGATAAAATTCTTGGACCGTTGCCGTTCCCTGAACCAATGAAGTCAATTGGTATTCCAAAGTGCCTATATCCCGTTTATCTGCATAGTGAAGAGTCAGACATCGTGAGATGCTTTCCCAATTCAATGGGGTATTATAGGACTCCAATACAGCGTCGGCATTTCCTACTATTTTGTTCCTAACGACACTCAGAATCCCAAAGTATTTTGCCGTGCCCTTCAAATGTTCATAAATGCCTAATATTCTTTCTACCGACTTCCTCCATGAACTATATTCTCCTGGCTGTCCTGAGAATTCCCTCAAGCATCTAACTACGTCCGGTACACGATCTAAATCGTTCAATTGGGCCCTATGCTGCGGTTCAATAATCTGGTCAGCATGTTCGTTCTGAACAGCAGGGTTCCTAATAGCTTCAACCAAAATTTTGGTTTGTTCCTGCACTGCTTCAGAAACCATCCTTCTGATTTCTGCCTGTAATTCCGTCGAACTGGTTGATCCTGCAGCAGGTTGATTTGCAGGTGTACTTAGAACGGATGGTCGTATTAAACTCGGATTTGACATGATCTATCTTTTTTTTTTTTTTTTTTCTGTCCTGTATTTAGTATTTTAATAAAGTTTTTGCTTTCATAAGTAAAATATTTTATGAGGTTCACAATTCTTCTTTGTTTTTGTATTAACCTGGAGGGTCCCGTAGGATTCGCAGATTGTTTTAATTTTTGCTTTCACAAATAATATTTGATAAAATATTTTATGAGGTTCACAATTCTTCTTTGTTTTTGTATTAACCTGGAGGGTCCCGTAGGATTCGCAGATTGTTTTTTTAAATTTTTTTTTTTTTTTTTTTTTTTTTTTTTTTGTGTTCACAACTTTTGGTAATTTGACATTGGTCACAATTTTTCTCTGATAATTTTTACAATTTAGTAATCTAATTTTCTTTTGTTTATAACAATTAAGTTATTTTTTTTTTTTTTTTTTATGTTCACAACTTTTGGTAATTTGACAATGGTCACAATTTTTCTCTGATAATTTTTACAATTTAGTAATCTAATTTTCTTTTGTTTATAACAATTAAGTTATTTTTTTTCTTTTTTACACTCTACTTACAATAGCATGAGAAAACTAAACATCTTTCGATGTAGAAGCAGCGGCTGTTGAACACAACTCCTTTTTGTCTGTCCTGTCCAGGTCCAGTTACTCAGGGGCCTCTTTTCTGCTTCGTTTGGGGGTGTTGATCCTTGGTGCCACACGGGAATGCGACGTGCTATTTTAGGACGAATTACGCGAACAGGATTTTTTTTCACCTTTAATTCCGTGGGCCCCACGTTGGGCGCCAGTTAATGAAATTATTAGTTTCAAAAGATTTTTTTATAAAACTTCAGAACCGAATTGGTCTGAAGCGACTTTATTGATTATTAGTCAAAATGAAAGTAAAGTTAAATTTACAATATAACTTATAATTATACTTCTGCTTTGCATTAGTTCTGCTTGCTCATCAATTGGACGGCATGTCGCAATGTTGTTGTGATCAGCGCTTTATTAATTGTGGCCGGCATGTGTTGAAATTGGTGTGACACATTTCGTTGGTCGGTTGTTGACCGTTGAAATGTGTTAGCTCAGGTTTCGAGGTAAGTAGAGATTTGAGTCAGCATATTTGACTGCTGGTTATTGACTGATGAATGGGTTAACTTGAGTTTGAAGTATTTGTTGTTAACTTATATAAGCAACATTTAATCAACATCAACCGTTTAACTACACATTACCCTGAAGTTGAGCCATCGTCCCCTGGTGCTTTCATTTTTTTTTTTTTATAGATTTCCATTAAGGACATCTACAATCACTTAGGCAACATTATCCTGCAGATGTTTATATCCTTTTAAGAAGATATTCTATGTAATCTTTAAGAAAGAAAGATGTTAATACTTTTACTTTTTCTCGGTGATGGTGCACATTCAGATTTGAAACATATTCGCCGTTGTATCTCCGTTTACTTATGTGCACAGAAAGAAGTCTTTGTGTTTCATATTTGTCTTATTTTAGGACTTTTTGCCTGTGTGATCAGTTAATGAGCTCCGCCATACGTCGTATACTCAGAAAAGTGTAACAAACTTGAAAAACTGTGTTCACAAAAAAGTTTTCTTTGATTGTTCTTTACCGACAAGCAGACAGAATGACAAAAAGGCATTTGCGTGTGAGTGTACATGAGCGGAAAAGGAAGATGATCTGGGTCACATCTTCCGTTGTGTTTGTCAATGATATACTTTTTCATATGTCACCATTTCCATTTTTAAAATAGGCACAATTATCACATATATTCTACCCAAAGTGGAAATGTACTCAACAACAAAATTATAGAAAGCTAAGAAGAAAATCATAAGAAGACTGCCGGTCTAAAATTAACTTATAAGACGATCTTTCGGGTAAAAAATCAGTCGTATGGATGAATGAAAGGAAAGGTCAACAGTAGAGTGATCTCTGAAAAAGTTATCTTATGATCTGAAGTCTATATCGTACGATATCTCTAGAGATTTCATGGCTTGTGGCTAGAGTTATATATCTGTCGTAGAGAACAACTAAATAATCTATATCAACCCTAAGTAATTAAGGCTAGCGGAGAGATCGAGATATCAATCATTTGGCAAAGTAGAAGGTAACAATGATCCAAAGACAGATGGACGTACGATCTCATAGCCAATGTAGGCAAGTGTTAGAAGGGGCCCCCGTTGAAATAAACATTATCCTGATTAAACAAAGATTTGGACACGATGACTCTTCTGCTAGCCCAATCTCACTCGACGAGAGCGAATACGCAAAGCTGTGCAGTGTAGACGGTTCGTGGAGCGAGGGCTGAGCTAGAACTAGGTCAACGTTTGACTCTATATTGAAAACAGAAAACAATTGCGAGGTAGTAAATAATTTCATGACCAGAACCAGGGGGCAAAAGGGTAGCCTCGAAAGGCAAGCACAACAATGCAGGTAGAAGTAGATAGCGGCCAGACCTCAAGTCTGAATAAGAAAGACCAGAAGTGATAGCGTAAACCAAACCCCCTAAAGGCCCCCAAACTACCATCGCCTAATTCAAGTAAATCACCCGCTTTCTATCCGTGATGCCTTACCAACTCATACATGACACATTTCGTACGCAAACTAAATATGGAAAAATACACTTTAGTCAAATATGTACTAAAGCAAACCTTTACTTCAAACAAAAAATTGACATGTAAACAGAAAACAAAAAAGGAACTTTCGCTTCCATTTAGTTGCTCATCAAATAACAGTCATCATCATCATCCTTGTGAATGTTTCTTGTTGCTCACTGTGGTGGTGGCGGAGGTAGTGATGGTGGCTGCCACTGCTCGTTGTTGTGGGATGTGGGTGTGATGTGCGTTTTATGATAACACTCAAGTGGAAAATTACGAAAGTCATTGCTAATAATGTAAAGCACACACACCAATTCAACATTCACTCGCACTCAGATAATCGGATAAACCTAACAGAGAAAACAAATATTTTGGACGATTAAGGTTGAATGAAAAATGCACTACAGTCATTATTACAAATTTCCGAGGGAATTTATAATTCACAAAACGGAATTGAACTGTGAACCACAAAAAACTATAAAGCTCGATTTTTTTTTTAAATTTTTGTTACAGAGCTACAGGGGTTGCGGCTTTAGTTAGTACAGAAAACGCCGTTTATTGCTAACAAAATTTATTAGAAGATCATGTTAAATATTTCTTCCTCTGTCTGCCAAGTAATTATTCGCCAATCAAATGGCGAAGGTATATTTATTTTCCGAATCACCCCTTCAACACTTTAATAAGGATTAGTATCGTCGTCCTGTTGCCTACCATTTGTAGTGGTGAATTACTCGGAGACGACGCTGCCTATTTTTTTACTGAGGATCTAGTGTCAGTCCGAGTCATTCTACGTGGTCTCTTTCGCAAAATATGGTTTGACACAATTTTCTGTTATCAAAATATCGAATGGGCATTTCAGATTGACGAAAAGGTGACAAGTATTGCATTGCTGGGCGGACTGGTCAAGTTTGGACAAAGGACATTATTTGTTCAGCCAGCCGCCACACTGATATGGCTTAATGACGTCATCGCGTTTGGGCTGTCGCCCAATATGCCAGATAGGATCACATGTATATTCGACTAAAGGTTATACAAGTAAACATAGTAACGAACTCATAATTCAAACAATTGATGTAGGGTATGAACAGAAACATCCACAGTGACAACATGAATTCAATGTCAGAAATTAGCAAAACAAAAATAAACGTATGTTTCCAAAGTTTTCATCATCATCGTTGACGTTGTCGTCGACAACATCGTAATCATCGTTGACGACGACGTCATCAAAAAAACCCATCACCACCGCCATCATCATTATCATCATCATCATTATTGTGATGATTATGTCTTCATAAGAGAATGTTTGTTTTATGGAAAATAGGAAACAAATTTCTAAATGGTACACCAACATAAATATATATACACACACATACATAGACTTGTTCTACATCCACATCTATGTCACAAACACTGCCATACAGAAACACACATAGAAGGATGCCGTTTTGTCGTTTCCTTTCCCCTCGATTTTTTTTTTTTTTTTTGAAAATAATTTGAATATTACAGCCACGAGAAGCAAACAAAACTAATATGACAAAGATAAATGAATTCAAATTATTATAAAACGAAACGAGACAGAAACGAGAGGATAATGCGCAATATAAACACATATATACACTAACAAATGGGATGATAAGCAAATGATATGCATGAGATATGATGACGAAATGGCCCCAGCAAACCATCACAACGTCAATGTGTTTCACAGGATGGGAAATGTAAAGTGTCCAAAAAAAAATTAAGTGGTCAATCTGAATAGCAATGATGAACAGCAAACAAAGAGATAGGAGGAAAAAAAGGAACAGTGAAGGATTTCAGGTGTGACAAGAGGGCAGACAAAAACACAAACATAGCCAGACAATAGAAAGATAAACGGCCAACAGGAAGCACTCTACCCGCATAGACAAAGATGAATGCCAGACAATTAGTTATGGGTAGCTAAAGTTACACCTGAAGGTTACCCAAACAATAAAAAGACTCATATTTTATACCAAAAGATTTGCAAACTATAATACCGGACGGATGTGTGAGTGTGCTGTATCAACGACCGATTAGCATCTATTGAGAGTAACAAAAGAAATGTTAACTCATTGTAACACTGGAAATAATTCATTGGAAAAAAAAAAAAAAAATAATGCAAAAAAGGAAGAAAAGAACTATTGCCTCTTCTGTCTCAGTACTTTTCAGAGGCATTCGTTTTTTTCGCATTGCCAATAGCAATACTGGAAAAAGAATCGTGTTTACATTTACAAAAAAAAGCCCATAGTATGAATGTCAATTAATGCCCTTTATAAACCTTTAATAAGAACATTTTCTTTTTGTATATTCACACATTTTTCTTAACAAAGGTTTATAAAGCTGTAATAAATTTGGGTTAATTTGATGAATCCATTTTTTTTATATTTTTATTATAATAAATATGAATTACTTAATCTAGGTTATCACACAACCTCGATTCATCTAGAATTAGGTAATGTTTGGTAATAGAAAATATTTCTTTATTTTTTTTCTGCATCTCAAGTCGTACCTCTGGCCGCCGCGTGGTAACAGTCATAGACGAAGTTCTGGCAACTGCGAAGGCAGGGGATAATATGTGAGTGGCGAAGTCTTCTCACAGGCGAAGAGGTTAGATTTGAGATTGTTACCCGCTTCAAACAACAATAAAAAACAAAGTAAATGAGAATAAACTGACTCGCCCTGATGTTTTTGAAGTGTACCAGCACACCTCAGGCCAGGTACCTCTATTTAACTGTCAGATGTTTCCGAAGAATACAGAGCTGACATCATCGCAATATAGAAAATTCCATCGTAAGCCACTGCGTTAATAAAAAAAATTGCTCGGCTCCGACTTAGAGTTTCATTTACATACATTTCCCATAAATTAAATTAAATGTAATCTGTTAAATTTTTTTTAAATATTTTCGATTATATGAAGTTTTTTGTCTCTAAGCTCACCCTCTATGACAACACTTTCGATAACGGGATGAGACTTTTAGACTTCGCGGTCGCAAGAAATATGGTAGTAATTCCGGCTCTATGAAAAATGACCCAAATGAAGAATCCTCCAAAATAAATGAAAAATTCCCCCAAAAGCCCAATATGAAAAATTCGAAAATATCATCCAAACAATTTATAATTTTTCAATGCAAAATCCCCCAAATGTTATGGAAAATATCCCCAAAAATAAACGAAAAATTCTCCAAAAATAAAAAATTGCGGAATTTTTTATTGTCTATTTTTGGGACCAAAACATAAAATGAAGTGTTATTCAAAAAGTTATGAAAAACTCCCCAATTTGTCGCCATTACCTTGTAGCAGCAAAGGTACGCACCAAGAGAGCTAGACGTTGAAAAGTTGCAGCCTCCGCCAATCAGTTATCTCAACTGATTCCAGATAATAAGATCACTGTTTATTCGACAACAACGTAGAGAAATACTTAAGTTGGCTCCACAAATTGTTAAGGCTCTTGATCATAACTGAGGCTCATTAAAATACAGCGATTGTGCTGGCTGGGGGCCATGTTGGACGAATGAATCCCAATGAATCAGAAAGGCTTGAGACGAAAACTACCACGGAAGGTACGGACAGAGAACGCTTAGACTCATATGGAAGAACTAAGTGGAAGAATACAGAACAAGCACACACAAGACCAAAGTGCTTGGAAATCATTTATTAAGCAGGACAGACCAGCAACAGGTTATATAGCCAACTTTAAAAAATAAGTGAATAATTACTTTTCTGTATATTTATTTTCTTCGTTGGAATGTTTGTTCGAGTTCAACCAACATACTCACTAAGCCAGCATTTATTAATACAAAAAAAAATCAATAATTACATTGAATAATTTTTTTTATATACAAAGCTGGTGTACTGTGCTCAACTTCCACTGCAGAGAAGAATCCCTGGAATGCTACATGAATACGAAATTACCGAGCAAAACCCAATAACAATGAAATTCCTTAAATTCTCAAATCAGTTTACATGAAAATATCATATTCCCTTCGTGTAAATTAGCCTGTGGTTGTTGCACTTAATCTTCTCCTAATTATCGTATCCATCACTTCTTCGTATTAATAAATCAACAGCAGATATTAAATCGATAAGTGGTTAAACAAACTATGATATATGTGTGTAATTAACCTCGCATTAATTAAACGAAAATCTTGAAATTTAAAAGATTTGCAGAACCAGTAATTTTAGCTTAAGGATTTAAGAGTCCTGCCATAAGTTCACTATTCTAATAATATTCTGAATATATTTTTTTTTAATAATAACATATATATTTGATATGAACACATGTGAGTGCTTCAGATGAAATAAAACAAAGACGTATGTACATATGGCAAAAACAAAGCCCAGGCAACATTTGTCTTGAAGGGAAAAAAAATAATCACATTTCTAATCTTCACATCTGTGTGATATATTTTATTAACTTTAAGCTCATTTTCTATCATAAACAGATACAGGATATATATAAACACAAAGTTGCACATACATACTTGCAAAGACAAAAACACATTTTCATGATTATCTTGGTGGGTTTATCGGGCTGTATGAGTGATGTCGTTCTTGACACACACATATACATGCATATATGAATATAATATGTAATATATGGGTGTACGCCCATATATACATGGAACGCATAAAGTATTTATGTATTTTTGTTCTGTAATAAATATTTATGATGATGTTTAGGCCATAATCAAAAATAAATAAACAACACACGAATTGATAACAAATGTGTGCATTAAATGGCGACATCTGGAATACTCTACAATTATTTCTGGTGGTCATCCATCAAACATTTACCGGTGACTGGATATGAAATTCGCACGTTGTCTCGCCCACTTGCTGGCCGCAGATTGTACGAATTTACACTCTACTAATACTAATCATATAACAAGTACAGGGATGTGAGTCGCTCTTCCATCTAAATTTATGTTATTTAAGGAGGAACTACAAAAAGAGAAATATCATTCGATTCGATTTGAATTCAAGACGTAAGGCAAGTGCTAAGTATTCCCATATATTCCTTACATTGTCCACCAACCGATGCTAAGATCTTATGCTGCACTCTGTAGAGTACAGCTTGTGGAAGTTAAAGTAATTGTGTGTCACACACTTCTGTTTGAATTTAGTCTAATGGCGAAAAGTGCTTATTTTTGACACTCACACACGCACTAACACACACATAGGCATTATTTGTGCATATAAAAACGGCTTAAAAGGAATGCGATTTTTTTTTTGCCGTCACTTTCTCTTTGTGTAAGCTTTTCTATCTCCTGAAAATCCCTCCGACAGAATATCGACAAATCTATTTGATTTAAGTGTCAGTGAACATTAAATGATTTTGTTTATAAGAACTTATACCAAATCTTGTTGAGGATAATCGCCACTCATATATATATGCGTGATAATATTTGCCTACTAATCTACTAACAACTACTCTGTATTAATGTATCATTTTTGGAAAATCCAACCCAATCTCACAATGTTCGGTCATTTGCAAGAATATTTGCATTGTGTTTGTGAGGGAGTCCTTCCGTGGCATTCACATATGAAAGGGGTAACAAACTGGAGGTTCTTTAAGTGGTTGAAAAAACGTATTGAGAGATTAATATTCACAAATGAGAGACATATCTCAAATCCACTGAAAGGGACCTAGAGCCTAAAATACAAAAATAATTTTCACACATTTTTCTTAACAAATGGTTATCCATTTCGCTTTTTAAATGTAAACGTAAACGTAAATAAAACACATATACAATATTTTTTTTCATGATATTTATTTTTATTTTAAAGTTTGAATGTTGACATTATGTGTGAAACACTATATTATTTAAATGACCACCACGCGAAGTGTGGCAAGCATTGATTCTTTTGAGTTAATTTTGGACCACTTTTTGAAACATATTGGGCGGTATCACAGCCATAACTTGACGAATGTGGGTTCTTTCGTAGCCCCACAAAAAAAAGTGTAATGGTGTCAAATCGCATGATCTTGGTGGTCAGTTGATGTGGCCACGACGAGATAAAATTATAAATTAAGCGGCCAGGAAATGTCTCTTGCAATAAAGCCATATTTGCACGAGTTGTGTGGCACCGTCTTCTTGAAACCACATATTCTCCAAGTCGTATCTTCTTAATATATATTTACCCTCGACACTGATTCACTGATTCACTGACTCTGTCACGCAGTACGTAGGAATTTAAATAGGCATTCTATAATTTTCTATAAATAATAATAATAAAAAAAAAATATTTTTCTTTTGTACAGGAATTGTGTTTTCCCCAAATTTTTTTTTTACAAACATTTTTTTTTTACAAAATTTTTTTTTCAACCAAATTTTTTTTTTACAAAAATTTTTTTTTCAATTTTTTTTTTTCAACAAAATTTTTTTTTTCAACAAAAATTTTCAACAATTTTTTTTTTTACAAAATTTTTTTTTTTACAAAATGTTTTTTTTCAAAAAAAATTTTTTTTTTTACAAATTTTTTTTTTTTGTTCAAAATTCTTTTTTCCAAATTTTTTTTTTTCGACAAAAATTTTTTTTTTCAACAAAATGTTTTTTCCAGTTTCAACGGGCGCCATAGGCGCATTACAACTTACTAGTTCTTCAATAGCAAGCAAAAAAGTCAGTTATCATACGACCATAACGCTCCGAATTGACGGTGTCAGTCGTTCCCTCATCGTTTTCGAAGAAAAAAGGTCCAATCACACCTTCGGACCAAAGAGCGCACCAAACAGTGATTTTTTGTGAATGTGGCCTCTCTTCAATTACTTCAGGATTCTAAGAACCCCAAATACAACAATTTTGTTTATTAACATACCCACCCAGTGAGAAATGTGTTTCATAACCATAAACCATAATCTCCTCTTAAAGCACGATATGTGGCTGTGCCAGAAACACCATTTTTGAAGCAGGTTTTAATAATTTTTAAGCGTTATTAATTTTCGTCAATGTCAGACTTTCAACTCAAAGAAAAAAAAAATTGGTTTAACAATATAGTTTGACAGATGTCGAATTCCAGGCCTATACTTTTGAAACCACGAAATGTATAACCCAATACTTATTCTGTGTGACGATAATTTACCATCACACAAAAATGGAAAAGCACGAAGTCCATAATCTATCTCCGATTAAATATTTCAGTTGATTTAATCATTGGAATATTGCAAGGAAGGCTTAGAACACATTCTGTAGGTGGTTAAATTATGAAACAATACATGAAATTTCTAAATAATATTTACAGAAAACCCCAAAATTAGATCCCTCATAAATACAAATTAGAGAATTATATCTCTGATTTCTTTTGTTTCCAATTAAACATTAAAATCTTAAACCTAATAAATTCTGATAAAAAACTTTTTTTTTGGCAAATCGTCCTCTTTCGTAAATTGTTATCGAAAGTAAAATGTTTTATCAAATTTGATACTTCATCTAAAAGTCCAACAAATTCCCAAAATTTTTAGAATTCTGTAAAAGAAAATGACTTTTTTAAAGTCAACGAAATAATAACAAACTCATTAATTTCATTTATTTTTCAATAACATTTTATCGTACTACTTTTAATTATTTATTCTGCGCCCTTTTTCCCCGCTAATGGGCCTATAATGATGTATGCGTTTTCGTTCTTTTTTTTCGCCGTGTCAAAACACGTTTATTTAGCGGGTGTTTTGCAATAAATTAGGTTTGGTTTTAAAATAGCAGCACACATGACACAGGGCACCATAAAAACATCGCCCGAAAGCAACTATAATTTATGCATAATTTTAATTGATTTAAATGCTGTACATTCATACCGTTCTAATGAATATAATTGCGTTAATAGAGTTGAACATGGCCTACGAAATTTGCATATTCACGCAGACCAAATGCGAATATGTACTAATAAGATAGAATTTGATAGGGAATTGTTCTCAATCAAATACATATTTATGGGCATTATTTTAAATTGGAGCAAACGGTAATTTTAGCCCATGGACACTTTCAGATATTGATATTGTGCAATTGAATATTTAATAATGGAAAGTGTTTTAGGTGTTGTTATGTAGTTAGTTGTAGGGACAATTGTGATAATGTACTACACGGCCTATTTATAGGATTCCGCATCTGCATAAGGAGGTGAACTAATTTTTGTCACCAAAGGTTGTGATTGATTCTCCCGACTGCTGTTGGCCTCTAGAAAACGCATTAGACGTTTGGAGTCGCCAAAGGGTATTTTCTGTCTGAGACTGAGACGAATTATAAACTGATCGCACTGATTATGGATACTAGAAATGTATTTGGAACAATGACACTAATAATACTCGAAATTCCCACCAAATGTTCTAACATCAGGGACAAGACGACAGATATCTGAGAAGCAGATACCGTTAAAATATCTATGTTAAAAATAAACGCAGTTGGATCAGACGTATAATTGATGACACTTTTGTGACAAGAGGATGTTTTCAATAAGGGAGTAGCCATCATTTTGTGGTCGATGCTTTACGTGGTTTTGTGCAATTCATCAGTTTAAAGATGGTGTACATTTTGTTGTTAACTCATTCATTTTACCAAATACTTTTCTAAATTTTTATTTGTCACACTGTTGGGCCTAAATCTCCACCATTGCCTTGTGCTTGTATTAACAATTTCTTATTAATTCTTATGGAATCTCCCCTTCAGGAATCTCCAAACAATGCCTCCGACTTCACATTAACATACTCGTTCGACTTCCGATACGTTCTCTAACTTCTAGGTTATGAGTCTTTTGAAAACATGCAGGAGAAATTCAGAAACTCAAACAGAGCTGCACATATCTTTAAATTAGAGAAGTACCTCAAAAGTTCCCGCAAATGTTCACGAATCATATTTTGTAATGCTGCTACAAAATCGGTAATCCGTTCAGATTAGGATGTGGCAAGATACGCCATCTCCTTTACCGCTAGGTCGGAAACTTATTTGTACACCTGATACACTGTTACCTCCATATGGCAACAATAAACAAACCAAACTGTGGTTTTAATCAGCACAAATTGTTATTTATCATACCCCAGAGAACTTTAATGTATGCCGGTTTTTTTCTCACTTGTTAAAACATAAATCATTAATACAATTACGATAGTTTTAATTTAAATTCCAAACCCAAAAACAAGACGACTCCAAATGGGAATTTAATATTTAATTAAAGTGATATATTTCATTTATAAATTAAGATATATTAACCAAAATGTCCTTATGCGACGAGAGGTAAAATAGAGATTTTTGGAATGCTTTAAATATCCATTTTGCGAAAGTTATACCCGAAATACTGCTAAAGTTCAATGTGGTGGAAACCTACAAATAGATGTCTTCATTTCCATGCGGATGTTAAGAGATACATACATACACACACAGACATACATGCATGAGCTATGTGTAAACCTGCGCATGAGTGTGTGTGTCAGTCATAATTTAATATTTACATTCTCATATCGTTTACATTTTGTTGACCTTTATGCATACAATTTTTGCAAAACTTTCACTTGTTCCTCTTTTTTGCATGCATGGATATGTCACACACACACACAGGCACACCACTACTCATGCATTTTTAAATGCTTTAACAAATGATGACCCACATAGTCAGTGTTGCCACTTAAGGGGATTTCCCCATAGGCATGTGGATTTTGTAAAGGCAAAGCAGTTACGAAATCCGAGCCAAAGGGTGTGTTACAGATGTTACAAAAGATTTTGTAACCCAAAATTGTCTTCAAAGGATTGTTGAAAAATTCACCACCCTTGAAATGTGGCAGTTAACAAAAAAAATCCAAAAAGTCTTTCATCAGAAAACTTAATTTGTGGGTAGCCTACGTCAGAACAGGGTGAGCTATAGAGTGTCAAACATGTCATCCTCAGATGTTACAAAAGATTTTCGATTGAATCCTTTGCTTTGATTGCACACACAATTGTTAACAAAATGATAATAAATATACTGCCCTCCTAAGAAAGTAAGTCACATCTCCATTTGGGTAGTTTTGCGATATTTATCTTTTACTATTCTTATCTTTCGCGAAATGGTTTTAAAATATATTACATTTGAAAATGGGTCTTACAAGTTTAACACAAAAAACCGGAATCTTATTCACAGTGCCGAGTCTGGCCTTATCTCAATTTTGAAATATTAGCTCTTGTGATTTTCTTCACATACACTTCTGCCCCGACACCAATACACTTTATAAAGGAAAGCTTTCAGAAAAGTAAATATATTGATGGACACCCTGTGTTAAAACAGGGAGAGCTACTGAATGTCAAACTTGACCACGTCAGATGTCACAACTGTTTCCGATCTTGTTACTTTTATAGACGTGATTTAGTGGGAGATGAAAACACATGTCATGGCAACACTGCACATACTTCAACGATACGATGTGTGTGTGTATGTATGTGTTTGCATGAAAGAGATCTGGTGTATGTGTGTGTTGTATCTATATTTGTGTGAGAGTGCTACCAGTCGACGTTGTCACATAAAATATGTATAAAAATTCCACAAAAATATGGTTACATTTCCATTTGCATATGTGTACGGCTGTGTGTGAGTGTGTGATGGTTTTGTGTCATAAAATATTCTCACACTAAATAAGCATAAAATATGCATTGTATAGCACAATTTCCGTTATATAAATACACACATACGCATTTGTCAAATCAAAAGATTAAAATGTTCATTTGCAATTGCATCACATTAGTATCATTTAATGCGCTTTCGTAAATCACTCTGTCAGTCGTGATGCGATTATTTATTTCCAATTCATGTTTACAACTATTCCTACTGTGAACATTTCGGTTGGACATCGATGCATACCAACATTTCATAAAATGCAAAGTCACCTTTGCCAGTTCGGAACGTGAACAATTAGATGAGGTGTTAAATTAATGAGTCGTTAACATGGAGAAATGAATTTTCTTTGGTATTAATCGCAAGTGACCTAAAATAATTATTTAATCCCACAATAGATGTAGAGCTTTAGTACACAGTGATTGGAAACGGAAATATACATCTTCCACCCGCATTTATAGTATCACACCCTTAAAAGACCAATAAGTGCCAGGTTTCGTAAGTCGAACTGACAAGAGATGAATATACACCATAAAAAAATACCAACCAAAGGAAATGCAAGCAGCCTGCCACTAGAATTGCCGTCGATGCAGCTTAATTGTTTTCCAAAAAAAAAACTATAAAGGTGAAACAAATTTCTGGTCGAAATTTTGCGAATCATTTTGTCGGGATTTGTTTTTCAGTGAAACATTTCAAAGTAAAAAAATGCTCAGCCTACACCGGAAATTGTGAAATGAATTTTGCGCATTTCACGGCAAAGTTCATTTCTGTTTGAATGGATGTCCATGTTTCTTATAGTTGGATTTTTTTTTACATTTCGTTCTCTTTATTATTATTTCATGGAAATGTGGCTCATGGCCAATGTTGGCACACTTTTTCCATCATTTAGACAGGTTTCTCTGGCTCTATGAAAAATGCAACAAAAAAATTAAGAATTCCCCAAATGAAGAATTCCCTACAATAAATGAAAAATCTCCCCAAAAGTCCAATATGAAAATTTCTCCAAAAATTCTGAAAAATCCCCCAATACAGTTTATGAAAAATGCCCCAAAAAAATTAAGAATTCCCTACAGTAAATGAAAAATCTCCCCAAAAGTTCAATATGAAAATTTCCCCAAAAATTCTGAAAAATCCCCCAATACAGTTTATGAAAAATGCCCTAAATCCAAAATGCCCCAAAAAAATTAAGAATTCCCTACAGTAAATGAAAAATCTCCCCAAAAGTAAATATAAAAATTTCCCCAAAAATTCTGAAAAATCCCCCAATACAGTTTATGAAAAATGCCCCTAAATCCAAAATGCCCCAAAAAAATTAAGAATTCCCTACAGTAAATGAAAAATCTCCCCAAAAGTCCAATAAGAAAAATTCCCAAAAAATTCTGAAAAATCCCCAAAATAGTTTATGAAAAATGCCCTAAATCCAAAATGCCCCAAAAAAAATAAGGATTCCCTACAATAAATGAAAAATCTCCCCAAAAGTCCAATATGAAAATTTCCCCAAAAATTCTGAAAAATCCCCAAAATAGTTTATGAAAAATGCCCCAAAAAAATTAACAATTCCCTACAGTAAATGAAAAATGTCCCCAAAAGTCCAATATGAAAATTTCCCCAAAAATCCCCCAATACAGTTTATGAAAAATGCCCCAAAAAAAAATAAGAATTCCCCAAATGAAGAATTCGCTACAGTAAATGAAAAATCTCCCTAAATGTCCAATAAAAAAATTTCCCCAAAAATTCTGAAAAATCCCCAAAATAGTTTATGAAAAATCACCCAATGCAAAATCCCTCCAAATTTGAAAAATCTCCCATTTTTGAATGATATTTTTTTGAGGACTACTATTTTTTGTTTTGTGTCATTTTTTATGGAGCAGCTGTCTCACCAATTACACGTGTAATGTGTAATACTACTCCGCCAACAATCAGATCGTACGCCTGTCTGTTTTCTAATATTTTCAATTTCTGCTTTTATGTTTATTTAAAAATCTATGATTTTGAGACAAAGTTTATTGTCTCCTAACTAATAGCAGAACAAACAAAAATGACAAAAACCGCAACTTAAATTACATATTAAAAAATGTTCAGGGATACGAACTGATTGTGGGCGGAGTAGTATTGTGTTCCATTGGTAAATGACAAAGTTCAACATTGCCAACAAAAGCAGGAATTAGAAAAAATTATCAGTACATTTTTTATAGCCAATTTAAGACGAGATACAATAAAATAAAATATTAATCATACGACACAGTGCACTTTTCATTATCAAATGTATATAAACTGTTATTCTGCCAAAGAGTGCCTGGGGAATATCTAAAGGTGTTACAAATAGACGAATAGAAAACAATATCCTTTGGTCTAAGTAAAATAAAAGTTTATTTTTTTTAATACACTGAGGAGTGCACCATTCCAATCACATCCCTAACTAAACAAAAGTTTTAGCTTCATTAGAAAAAATAAAAAACAAAAGGAGAAAAATGCAAGGCCGGACAACTTGCCTTTAGAAAAAAAAACTGTCAAATTACCAAATGTAATTTTTTTATATTTTATTTTCACAACCCAAAAAAAAATCTGTTTCTATTACATCGCTACTTGACATCAGTCTCAAAGAAAATGTCGATTTTTCACATGTTCAACTAAAACTTAAAATCCATTTCATGGCAAAAGGCAACATTTCACGACTGGCACCAACAACAGACTATTCTTAAACAGATTACTTTGAGGCAAGTGTTAACGATTCAAACCGAACTAATCATCACGTTCGACCTGATTATTACATCGGCTACATGTTGTTCTGCCAAATACTTACAACATGTTGTGTGTAACTAGATTACAATGTTGTAATGTTGCGCTCTCAATGTAAAAGAGAGCCATGTGGTCATACTGTGTTCTCTTTGGGGAAAAGTCACATCTCTTAAGTTAATTGTGAAAGGTCAGTTTTTGTAGCGTTTGCTAACATTTGTAGATTTACATAAGTTTAATTCAATACAAACCGAATGAAATGCGTTAAGCAAACAGTGGGGGCATTTAACAATAACAATGTTGTGAATAAGGATATTACGAATTCACTCATACAAAGACAATGAATAGGAAAATATAAATATATATATAGGAAAATATAAATATAAATTTTTTGTTTGTACTATTCCGAAAATTTCTCATAAAAGACGAAGAAGTCGAAAAGTAATGTCTATTGTTTTTTAAGAAATGAATGAAACTCCCGCTGAAAAATTAAGAGCCATTCAAAAAAGTATTCCTTCGGCTGCTGATACAAGTGTCGTATTGCGATCAGCCTCAAGTATGCACGACATATATAAAAAAAATACCCATATTTCAAAACAGTAGAAAGCCAACTTTGTCGACAAATTGTAATTATTGAAAACTGTTTACGTCATGTCGGCAGATTGTATTCAAAATTTGAGCCAAATTGTCCAAAGATGACAACTACCAATGAAGAGGAATACTCTAGTGGAAGGACAAGGTGACAGACGATATCAGTGTCAAAAAGAAATACCCATAGTGGTTGTTGAGCCTCCACTATAAGTAATTATGAATCTGAAGACTATAGGCAACGATCCCATTGGGCGCACAATACAAGTCGCTCTTCAAGAGGTTAGTTCTGAATTCAAAACATTCATTGATATTCCTTGATATCAAAGACAATCTAGAGGGTCCTAGTCAGCTTACCCTCTCATTAGTTCGTCTATAAACTCTAGATGTACATTTTTAGATTGGAACCATTTAAAAATTTTTCAAAGAAACTACAACAGATTATGGAGCCAACATAAGTACAGAATATATTAAAGTTTTTTTGGCATTTTGTTTCGATAATTATCATAATTTACTAAAATATATTGTAACAAAACATTCTGTTTCAATTGAGGTTATGAATGATGAAGCTCTGTATCACGCCTTGTGATGACACCGGGTGGTTACAAAGTAATGTCCCTCAAAGAATGCTAGGACAGTGGGACAACTGGGTGACTTTTGGTATGAACGATGTTATTTCTCAACATATGTTAGCTCAATACAATACAATTAGTTCAAAGGTTCTTTCAAGAAGGCATATTTTTTTAATAGTGATATTTTCGATCCTAATCTCTAACTGTTGGTGCTGTGATTTTTCCGAAATTCAAGTAAGTTTCAGAGCAGTATTTTCTCATACTAAATCTACAAATATCTACAATATAGCTAATTGCAATCGAAATTATCTGGCAGGACTTTCCAAAAATGTATATTTAAAATTTTTAATTGAATTTCATTGTTCATCCGATTACGTCCCATTGTGTCGTTTATATTCGTCTCAGTGGCCGACTCTTTATCAACCACACTTAACTGCAAGCCGTGGGGCATGAAACAATTGTGTTTATTTTATATCAAGCAAAGACGTGTTAAGGCTTTCGAAATGATTTTATTTCCAATAAAGATTGTAATGCCTGAACTGTAGAGGAGGGAAATACGACGCAGATAGAAGTGACACATAGCAAACTAAAAGTGCAACATACTTGCAATTAGATTTGAAATGAGCCAGAGGATATATATTAGAGTGTTGCCTGTACATACTATTTAAAATTTAAAATATTTTAATCGTTTTCATATGAAATTACAAATGAGATTTTGAACATTAAATTTTAGAAATAAATAAATAGGTAGACCTAGATTATTATGGAGCTATTATGTTCAATTACAGTAGCGATATTCACTACTGTGAGTAATTCATGGCCCTTATCTGTGATTGGTTTGTGGGACGTTAATTTCGTTCCGTTAACCTTATTTCAGTATACAACTCTGATGAAATGTACGAACGGTCTTAAACAATCATGAAAGAACCCAAATTGTTGGCATCACCTCATACCGCTACCCAATTTAATGTACATAGATCATACACACAATCGAAACATGTTTATTGATTTTTTTATTTCATACTCACTTTCCTACGTACACCATAAGATTCCTTACATTCAATCGTATCGCATTTTATCTAAATTGTTATTCAAGTTGTTGCTGTTGATGTTGTTCCTGCTGATGTTGCATAACTGTGGCAACATATGTTCCATTTTTATTTAGATTGATGATGTGTTTGTGTGATATTTTAATATCAATCATTGTTAGACTTCTTCGGGGCAGGCCAATTTTTAGTAAAGAATAAAAATGTGAAAGTTCATAAAATGTTGGGTGTAAACATTGGCCTAGGATAGAAACATGCTTACAAATTAATTTGTAATTTGTGGTAATAAATCAGAGTTTTTGAAAGAAACAAAAAAAAATACGAAAAATAATACCGATAAATCTGTTACATGTGTACAGTCATTGTTTGAGATAGAATCGAATTAAACACTGGACAAGAAACGACAAACGGAGAAGAAATTGCAGTCTCTGATTTCGATCCAAATAAATGTTTTAAAGTTTTCAAGAATCACATTTTATTTTGACAGTGACCACACATTCCAGCTGTGTCATATCTCCATTCAACGAAATCAATCGATTTTCGCTTGAACAACGTTGGGAAATATGTATGTCGATTTCAACAACTCACTATTTTACGCACCAGTCTGATGCATCTCGGTGGTTATGTTAACAAACTAAACTGCTAATTCTGGCAATCGTAAATGCATGTGAAGGCCGGATTTAAGATGATCTCTAGCTTTAGAAGGATGGCGCGCCATGCCACATAGCCATATTGTACGCACTCACATCGGTAATCGTGTTATCGACCGTCTCTACGATGGCCTTCTCGTAGCTGTGATTTGACGTTGTTAGACTTTTTTTGCGGGGAACCGTGAAGGACCGATGAGGTGCCAACAATACATTAAAGAATCAGATCCCTAATGTGGATAACCATCAAGCCATTTGTGGCGTGGAGCAATAAACCATGTCCACCAAGTTCTACGGTTGGCAGAATGCGCAACTGCAAAGGCAGGCCCTCGCCTTAATTAAATCGTATACAATAAATAATAACACTGTTTGCTCTTTCGAATAAACTAATAACATGCCGAAAAAAAAATATTGTAGATCACGTGCTATTTGTAATTTCTATACCAATTTGTGATCTGATCGGTCATGAATTGATACATTTAATTCAATTTCAATTAAATTGTGTAACTTATCCGGGTGGTGTACAATTAGAGTTTTTTTTTCCCGCACTTTTTCGTTTCCCGGGAAAGCGGGAAACTTTTTTAAATTTCCCGGGATCCCGGGATCCCGCTCCATAGAAATAATAAAAATTAAATTGGCTTGGCATTAATAAAACAATTTATTAAAAAGCTTAAAAAACTTACTTTTAAGGAGTATTTTAGAAATACATAAATATATTAATTTATATTGAGTATAAAAACAGGAACTTTGATTTTTAACTTTTAGTTTTTAAAATGCATTAAGGTTTTTTTCTATCACGAAAAAGGAATACTCTTGGTATATGATACCAAAAAGATAAACATATGTATAAGTAAACATAAACAAAAACATTAACATAACAATTCAGTCAATTGAAACAAACATAAAATAATATTAAAAAAATATGTAATACTAATATATTCGAGATATTAGATCGAAAACAAAAACATTAAGTTCTTAAAAAAAAAAATATTTAAAAAACCAAATTATTTTTTTTGGTTTAGGAAATAATTTTTTAAAACACTTAAAGCGTTTATAGACTCGTCAGAAAGCCTATTTCTAATTTTGTTTACAAATTGCCCTGTTACCGAAAACACCCGTTCACTTTCTACCGAAGTAGGACGAACAGTTAGAAGTGCATTAAACAAAAATTCAACATTTTGGGTCTTTGGTTCTTTCTTTATGGAACATTTTGAAGTATTTTTAGAGTAAGATTCAGTACATAAATTTACGTTATTAATTGCTGCATTTAAAACTTCTTCAAATGTTTTCTTTTTAACAGCACCACATTCTTCATCATCATCATTACTTTCAATTTCTTCAATATCATTAGGTTTGGAAAAAAGACGATTAAAAAGATTTTCAGCATATGCTATTACTGAGTACTTAGAAGCATAGGAAAACAAACAATCTTCATGATTATTGTTGAAGAAATCAGGCTCTTTTAAATATTTAACCAAAGTGTACAATTTTTTGTCTCTTCTTTCATCAATACGACTATGTAGTGCAGTAAACATTTTTTCGCCTAGAACGGAAGGAATCGATTGAATTTCTAGACATAAAGTGTTAACTATGGCATCAGCAGTTAATATGTTTGAGTCACGGCTGCTCAACCTTTCAACAGCGATCTGTATGGGTTTCAAAACTTGAAGCATATTGTTTAATGTCACTATATTTCCCTCAATCCATAGATTACCCATTTCCAAATCAATAAGGCTCTTTTTGATTGAATTTTTTAAAAGCAGAAACTTGTTCAGCATTGGCACTATCACAATTTTTGTTTTTTTCATTTCCCGGGATCCCGCAGAAAAAATCCCGGGAAAGCGGGAAATCTCAACAGCGAGAAATCCCGGGAATTTCCGGGACGGGAATTCCCGGGAAAAAACCCTATGTACAATGTAACCTGCCCATATAATAATCGTATTTATTTTACGATTTGCTCTTTTTGAATTCTATTGCTATTATTATTTTATTTTTCTTTGATTTGAAGATATTTCAATTAATATTGTCATAAATAACAAATTACTCGTAAACCGGAAATTATTGTAATGCTTAAGAAGTGCACACACATCATTTCATTGCTGGAGATTAAAAATATTTAAATTTAATAGAGTTACAATAAATTGATTTGCATGATATGACAAAAAGTTGATATCCTATTATGCTTGCAATGTTTTGTTTATGGGCATTTAAAAGGAAAACTGCCAAAAACTAATTTATAAATATTCAACACACACACTTACATACTGCCCCACACAGTGGCGTACAAATGAATATTCTCGCAGACACACACATACTCGTATGCAAAATATGAAATAAAGTTCGAAATAGAAAGGCACTCCTCATAAAACACATACATCCATTAATACTCATACCCATGCAATCTCTTCAATATTTCTATCTGTGTGTGTTATGTGTATGTATGTGTATGTTCTCTTCTGCCATGAATACATGCACAATGTAAACCCATGTGATGCATTTAAATGTACGGACATACGAGTGTATGTGTGTCAAGTATATATAGGCGTATTGGGGTATTCCAAAAAACCAGAAAGAATTCCAAAGGTTGGGTTGTAAAAAAAATATAGTTCCACTGGTAGGATTACCGGTTTTGGTTCAAATGCAATTTTCAAATTCAAAAATAAAGACACATTTTAAATGGAAATTGCATGTTTGATATAGGAGAATTTCGACTTTTTTTCTTTTTTATTTTTCCGATGTCTCTCACAATATTTATTTTTCTGTTTTCTATCTTCAAAATTATTATTCTTTAATTTCATTATTCCTGCATTTTTGTGACCCAAATTCCAAGGTTGTATTTGGTAATGATGTTTGTTAATACTGAATTAGTTTGAGTCAATCCAAACACATTAATTTTCTTTTTTAATTTCTTCAATTTCACTTGTATCTTGAAGGGGTGAAAACATGGGTAAAACGATTGTTTAATTACATTCAAAAAAACGTTCTTCAATTTGATGAATTTTTACCTCAATTTGATGAATTTGGTCATAATTTTTCAACCTACTTTACTTTTCTTCAATTTGATGTAGAACTTTTCATTAATACGAATACGAATCCATTTCGGAAGCTTCCTCGCTTCTACATCGGCAATGATTTCTACTAGAATTATTGGTATAATCTTAATATATATTTACCCTCGACACTGATTCACTGACTCTGTCACGCAGTACGTAGGAATTTAAATAGGCATTCTATAATAATCTAGTAAGTTGTAATGCGCCTATGGCGCCCGTTAATTTGCTTGAGAAAGTATTTGTTACTTAATTTTAAAAATGTTGTAAAAAATATTTTGAGAAAACTATTTTGTAAAAAAAAATTTCGAAAAAAAATAAAATTTGTGGAAAAAAAATTTTTGCAGAAAAAAAAAATTTTTTTTGAAAAAAAAAATTTTTGTTGAAAAAAAAAATTTTATTGGAAAAAAAAAATTTGGTTGAAAAGAAAATTTTTGTTGAAAAAAAATTTGTTGCTGAAAAAAAAATGTTTGTTGAAAAAAAAAATTTTGTTGAAAAAAAAAAATTTTGTGGAAAAAAAAATTTTTCTCGAAAAAAAAATTTTGTGGAAAAAAAAATTTTTTTTGAAAAAAAAAATTTCTTGAAAAAAAAAATTTGGGGAAAACACAATTTCTGTACAAAAAAAATATTATTTTTTTTATTATTATTATTTATAGAATTATTATAGAATGCCTATTTAAATTCCTACGTACTGCGTGACAGAGTCAGTGAATCAGTGTCGAGGGTAAATATATATTAAGATAATAATAATAAAAAAAATAATTTTTTTTTTGTACAGAAATTGTGTTTTCCCCAAATTTTTTTTTTTACCAAATTTTTTTTTTTTTTACAAATTTTTTTTTTTTTACAAAATTTTTTTTCAAGAAAAAATTTTTTTTTCTAGAAAAATTTTTTTTTTCAAGAAAAAATTTTTTTTCCACAAAAATTTGTTTCCATATTTCAACGGGCGCATTACAACTTACTAGTATAGGGAATAGTTTTGATCGTTTAAACGAGAATTACTTATTAGTAGCGCATATCCTCAAAAAATTCAACAAAATCCCGTCAAAAAGCGTGGAACTTAAAAACTATAAATGGTGGAAATCATTCTTTGCAACAATTGCTAGTTGTTTTATAAATTTGTCAGTTCACTTTAATTTAAGAAACTGATCAGGTTCGTCAGTGTGTATAGAAATAGAATACCCTTTTTTGCATACATAGGACCCGATAGCCCTAGACAAGTTAATACAATACTGCACGTAGAACTTTTTTTTCAGGACACCCTGAAGTGTATGTCTGTATGTACACAGCGTAATGCTTTAATAACCAAGTAAAAAAAAAAATTATGCATGTATGCGATGCGCAGCAGCAACTGACTGCAACAGCTACAACAATATAGACAATAAACAAAAACCATCATAAAGATTTATGATTTATTACATTTGTCATGTAAACTTTATTTGCTGAACATGGCAACGACAACACCCAACGAAAGACAGACAGGACATAAAAGGGACAGATGTATGGGCAGAGGGAAAGCCACACATTCGCTGAATGAGGTGGAAATCGGAGAATCAAGAAACAAAATCAAAGAACATATTAAAAAGTAAGTATTGTTAATGAACAGAATTCGAAAAAACTAACAAAAATTATGCAAATATTAAAGTTCTTCTGCTAATTTATAAAGATATGTAAATTGTACTTCTGTCGCTGGAAAGATTGCCTAGTTGATGTGCATTTTTCCTTCCATAGACAAACCTAGTCTAGAGCAATTTCCTCTTCGATCAGATCAAATTCTTAAAATTAACCAATGCTTCCAATTAACAAACGGAGAGGCTACAAAAATGATCAACAACCTGCATCTGCTACCAACCGAATATTAAGAAGAGGAAGAGGAATTTATGAATAACAGAAAAATATAAAAATGTTGTTATGCCTTCCGCATAGGATGGAGTTTGCGGAAGGCATAACAATTTTTTTTTGATTTTTATGTAATGCTGAAATTCCTCTGCTCAAACCCGCTTGTAGTGTCATTTCGATTATTTTGTTACAATCAAATACTTTTTCCGTGGCTAAACGACGGCTAAAATACAAAATTTAATTGAATATGTCAACTATTTGAAACGGTTTAGAAAAATGTAACCACCCCATTAATCATTTACCAATATGACTACATGTGTTCGCGTAATCATTTTATGTTCGGTTTTAATTTGAGCGAATCTCAAATTTGTGTTAAATGAATGACATGCATTTTTGTGTTGGAAAAGTTGCAGTCAGCGTCGTCTGTACACATACTCTGGTTGTGTTTATCTCAACAAATTTTAAAATTAAAAAAAAACACAGTATGCCACCGAAATCATTTAACCAACAACAATGGCAACAATTTGTCCAAAAATATTTTATCGCTAATACAGATACAGAGAGAGAGAGAGAGAGAGAAAGAGATACAGACACAAAGACCTGTCAAATGCAGAAAATATTGTAGTTTTCGAAACACATACACTGACAAAAAACAAGTATTTAGCATACAACAGGCATAAACCCATCGAAGGAACTGCTACCAAAAATAAAGCCAAAACGAACATTCCAATTGTCAAATCAGAAATTTTTGAGAAGAATTTATAAAAAGATCTTAGGTATCATAATGTTGAGTCTGTTAAAGACGTTTCAATAAACAGTTCCAGAGATTTTAATGAATAAATACCGTCAGCTCCTGATTAGCTCTCCATGATTATCATACTAAAGTAGAAGGACACGGAACTTTTTACTGGATGATCTTCCAGTGTCCTGTGCCGTGTCGACAGGAAACGACGAATACTATTGCCAGTAGGTGCATGGTGGCGACAATATTTCTGACGATATCAATGCACAGACACATTTATTGCATACACGATTTGCAAATGAAGCTTACGTCACCATAAAATATTCAAAATTCACTCTTTATTTTTCTGCTCAAGAAAACCTGTAAATCTCTTATTTGAGTTGACTCCTGGAAAAATTGTGACACTATTGAAGTAAATCAGCGATATATTCTTTGATGTAACGTAAGAGTTCAATTTTTGTAATGGTGCATCCATTTTCAGTGTACACACATACTCGTAATGCATGCTGCAACGCAAGTAAATACTGCAGTCATCAGTGTTGCGTTGTGTGTAATACCAAGTGAGTGCATGGCGATGTGAAGGCTGTGGTTGCACAAGGATGGCATTGGTGTTGGATGTTTGGGTTCCCAAAAATGTTTTTCTTTTTTCATCTCGAACATAAATATGTTGTAAATTCCTGTTGACAGTGACACAACCATTTCATAACATTTCACAATTCAAAACTAAAAAAAAAAAGACAACAGAATTCTATTTATTGTTGGTGATTTATCAACAAAAATGTTGTTGCCTATTTAACAAATCAAAAAACAAAAAATAAAAACAAAACGCAGATGTTGTCTAATTGTGTGTGTATACAAAGGATGGACAGAAGAGAGTGACAGTTACTAAATTTGAGTATTTAGGAAATGCTTGCAACACCGTTTGACAGTCGGACAAAGGGTGGACAGTTGTTGCTCAACATTTACAGACACACATACGAGGGTGAGAGATAGTTTTTATGTAAGTTGCAATTAGTATAAATGTTACAAATTGTAAAAATTAATCTGCACAATTATGTCAAATGAATGTAAACATGTTATCACAAAAGATTTGTTATAGAAACGTGTATCATGGACCGCATCTTGCATACCCTACAGCATTCTAATGTGTCATGGGTTATATATACACTGGTCTACATGCGATTGATGTACAAAAAAATTTTTGTTGAAAACAAAAATGTTGTTGAAAAAAAAATTCTGAGGAAAAAAAAAATTATGAAAAAAAAAATTTTTTGTTGAAAAAAAAATTTTGTAAAAAAAAAAATTTGTAAAAAAAAAATTTGGAAAAAAAAATTTTGGTAAAAAAAAAAATTTGGGGAAAACACAATTTCTGTACAAAAAAAAAATATTATTTTTTTTATTATTATTATTTATAGAATTATAGAATGCCTATTTAAATTCCTACGTACTGCGTGACAGAGTCAGTGAATCAGTGTCGAGGGTAAATATATTATAACTAGTAAGTTGTAATGCGCCTATGGCGCCCGTTAATTTGCTTGAGAAAGTATTTGTTACTTAATTTTAAAAAATTTTGTAAAATATATTTTGAGAAAACTATTTTGTAAAAAAAAATTTCGAAAAAAAATAAAATTTGCGGAAAAAAAAATTTTGCTGAAAAAAAAAATTTTTGTGGAAAAAAAAAAATTTTGTTGGAAAAAAAATTTTTGTTGAAAAAAAAATTTTTGCTGAAAAAAAAAAATTTTGTTGAAAAAAAAAATTTTGTTGAAAAAAAAAAAATTTGTGGAAAAAAAAATTTTTTTTTAAAAAAAAAATTTGGAAAAAAAAAAATTTTTGTAAAAAAAAAAAATTGTAAGAAAAAAAAATTTTGGAAAAAAAAAATTTGGGGAAAACACAATTTCTGTACAAAAAAAAAATATTATTTTTTTTATTATTATTATTTATAGAATTATAGAATGCCTATTTAAATTCCTACGTACTGCGTGACAGAGTCAGTGAATCAGTGTATCAGTGAATCAGTGTCGAGGGTAAATATATATTAAGATAATATTTAAGATAATATCAGGCATGTCACAGAAACCCAAATCGACAAATTTTGAAACCAAAACGTTTTTAGCTTCTCCAGAAAAAGGAAATCGAAAAAAATTATTGATTTGAAACCAATGACAAAATCTGAAGTGAAATTGAAATCAATTTCAACTTAAACTCCAAATTGAAATGAAATTCTGTTCAAAATTAATTATGAATATTGCTTTTATTAAAAAATATACTAAATACTTTGAGTATGATAATTTTAACATCTTTTTTAACGTATAAAGTATCAGGCATGTCAAAGAATTGCCATCGCCTCAATTGTGTGATCTTGTCACATATAAAATTTTAAACCCATGACAAAATCTGAAGTGAAATTGATATCAATTTCAACTTAAACTCCAAATTGAAATGAAATTCTGTTCAAAATTAATTATGAATATTGCTTTTATTAAAAAATATACTAAATACGTTGAGTATGATAATTGTAACATCTTTTTTAACGTATAAAGTATCAGACATGTCAAAGAATTGCCATCGCTTCAATTGTGTGACATATAAAATTCAGCCTTAACCAAAAACAACACTTATACCCAAAAAAAAAAAAAAAAAAAAACACTTAAACACAAAAAAAAAAAAATAGCTGAAGGAAACTCCGCAAAGAAATGTAAGTATTTGTTTTAATATTAATAGCTAATTTTTACATATTTAAAGGGGCAAGCATATTTTTTATTTGTTTGTTTGTTAACTTTTTTAATTAAAATCACAGTCAAAGTGTGGAGACGTATCGAAATTTTTGACGGCGGTGGGTAAACCAGCTGTTTCTAATTTCAATGCTACCATATTTTTAATAGAAATATTCGATTTCCATTTTTTCTTGATTTCATCAAACCCAGGAATTTTTGAAGAAGCCAAATTAAAATGTTAGGTTTTGGAAACACGAATTCAAATCGATTTCGTAACATTTCTGTGACATGCCTGTATAATAATTTTTGTTTTTCCAAAATTTGTTTTTACAAATTTTTTTTTTCCAAAATTTTTTTTTCAACAATAATTTTTTTTTCAACAAAATTTTTTTTTTTTCCACAAATTTTTTTTTCAACAAATTTTTTTTTTTCAACAAAAATTTTTTTTGTGAACAAAAATTTTTTTTTGTGAACAACAATTTTTTTTTTCAAGAAATTTTTTTTTTTTCCACAAAAATTTTTTTTTTCAAAATTTTTTTTTTCCATATTTCAATGGGCGCCATAGGCGCATTACAACTTACTTGTTGTATATAATGGCAGTCAGTAAATATAGTTAGCGACCTCTCCGGGTCATTAAACACACAGGGTGAAACGCATAACGGGAACTTCTTCAATATACCCATGAGGAAATATTGGATAAAACCAGATGTACAGTGGACACTAAAAGACACATTCTAATAAATGATCGAGAAGAAATCGGCTAAAATTGATGACTGCGAACAAGGACAATACCACATTTCTGTAGTTTTCACGAATAACAACACAATTTATAATAGCAAAGTTCTCAGGAGAGAGAAAAGAAATGTTTTTTTTTAAATTGCGGCTTCTGTAAAAAGAATAAACGTTGGTTGTTATTAACAAAGATAACAGAGTAACGATACATTTTTGTTCAAACAAATATTTACTTTAATGGAAATCCTTTGAAAGCGGAGAATTTAGCCATCAATATATCAAAATCCCCTAATGTACTAAAGCGATTATTCGTGAAACCCACAGAGTTATACTTGCAATACCCATTGTGGAAGGCCGTGGTGTGGTAGGTAGTGTGTGCGACTATCATACAGAAGAACCCGAGTTCGAAATCGGGTAGATCGTCAATCGTTTTTCAGCGGCTGCCTTCACCTCGTAAATTCTGGTGACTTTACGAGTAAGAGAGTAATCTCTAAGCCATGTAAAACTTCTCCAGAAAACATTAGCCGTTCGGAGCCGGCTTCAAACAGTAGGTCCCGGTCAGTGATAAAACTTATATCGCCAACAGTTCACTGATTAGAGAGAAGTTCACCGTCTGTTCCTTCGTGGAATGTTAAGGGAATTAAGTAAGTATACCCATGAAACCACACTCCCTCTCTGCATAAATTGACCCACTCTAGTGTATGACGACCCCGTTCGATTTTATCTTTTGCTTACTGGCTTTTTGTATAATTTAATTTCTTTACCACGTATATTCACTTCAATAATAGTTACAGCTTTAATCGATAAAAAATAATTATTGTTAATGTGTGTATCATGTATAAAAAAAGAGGAAGTTAAGTATGTCGGTTGTTAATGACACTCTTAAATTGTAAAAGTGTAATTACTGCACGTGTCCTCGTATACTAGTTCAGTGGCAATCCAGGTACTTGACTCGGATGTAAGTGAAAAAGAAAAACACGAAAATTTAATTAACTGTCAATTAAAAGTAAAATAAAAATAAAAACAAAATAATATTTTCATTGGCGTACGGTATACATTATGCAAACTGGACAACAACAAAAAATTGATATTTTAATAATTTAATATTTAATGGTTTCGATTCGTAATTGACAGGCGAAAATGACACAGCACAATCAAAACAAAACTGCGGAAATATGCATACAGTGGAACCTCGAGCAACAAGTAAATAATTGAGCTCGTTTATTGTTACCATTTTCTGTCTTACATAAAACTCAAAAATTCAAAATTCCTCCAAAACTCGATCGCTGATCTGTCAAATATATTTGTCATGATTATTTATTGTGAAATCAACGAGAAAATTGATGCATTGAGGTATTTTATTTCAAATGCTTACATGAAACTCGAGGGGCGTTGCTTTATTAGAGTGTGTGACTATTCTAATTTCGAAAAATATTCGTATCTTTTTACCTGAAATGAGAAAGAGAGAAACAAAAATGTTAGTTTGGTTTATTATATTGATTACACAAACTTTTATAATCTTCTGTTATTTTAGGAATGCACGACAAAGAAAAACAAGTAAACATGTTTCTGTAGGGTAACCAATACCCTCATCCATTCGCGGTTTAATAAAAAAAACAAATCCGGAAATGACATTTAAAAAATTACAAAGAAGCAGAGTGGGTTAATTTTTAAATTTTCCGTTGTCCACTTTAATTGAGTTTAAAGGTAAAATTAAAGAAAACAATTAAAGGGGGCGTATCAACCACATCCACCACATGTCAAATGTGGTGATGAAAATATTGCAGAGACCTAATTTTACGGAAATTTCACTTATTAGGTAAATTTTTGTGGTGTAATTAAATTTGTTATGAATTCCACTTTCCCGACTATTGCGATTCAGTTTAGTTGTCAAAATGGTTCCAGTGAAAAGGAAAAAACATTTGTATTACATAAAAATAAATAAATTTATAACCTATAAATGCATTTAAAATAGATAAACTGGTATTTAAAAAAAAAAATGCAACCTTAATTTAGAGAACAACCTGGGTATTACGAAATCGCCCTGCAAAAATTAATTCACTCTAGCGAGACAACACTGTAATTTTATAAGCGGCTTATGGATGGAGAACAGGGGATGTGGTTTCCCAACAGACTACAGAGACAGCGGACTTAACACCAAACAGTACTACAGTTACTCTCACAAAATCTTTAAACAACTAGTCTGTACATCTTTACTTTACTTTCTATAACTGTACTTTCTTCAACCATATAGAAGGGATTCACATTGTACCCTATGGGTCTTCGAGTGGAAGTGCATCTTTGGATGTACCATCCTTCCTAACCTAACCTAACCTATTTTACGTTCGACAATTGCAACTGCATTGGTTGCTCATTAGTTACATTCGTCGAAGCCAGAAAGCGCATTAGGGTGACTAATTTAAAAAAAAAATCGAAAATGCTGCACCTTCTTGGTCTACAGTCTGCCCAAAATGTTTGTAAAATCTATTGTTTGCTACGGAATGCATTTCTGAGGGGAGTTTCTCTACAAATTCGAATTTTTTAAATTTCCTTGCATTTGTTGGTAATAAATTTGTTCGTCAACAATTCTGTATCCCAGACTACGCATTTCCCTCCTTCCATGTAAGAGCAGAACTTCTCTCATATCAGTGAGCAGTCAAACTGGTATAATTTCTATACACGATATAATTTCTATACTCAGTGATCGGGACCCACTTTTTGAAGCCGGTTCTGGAAGACTAATGCTTTTTCTGGGGAAGTTTTCATGAATTGGCAGGCAGGAATAACAGTTTTAAATTTTCTTCTCTTAGGTGAGTTAGAATCAAAATCGGTTGAAACTTTTGGGCGTAAAACAAGAACCCATCTCAACCATTCTCAACAAGGCACGCCGTCAACCTTAACCCAATTTTATACACTTTCAATTTAGTCTTTTTTTTATACGTATATGATTTTGTATAATAGAAAAGTTTTATATGGCTTAGAGACAACTCTCTTATTTATAGTGACAATCATATTTTTTTGACAACCAAATTGTACCGGAATTTTAAGACAACTGTCAACAAACCATACTCCTTCTTTCATCCCTCCAATACCCTCATTTTATATCGCTAAAAGAGTGCAATATATAAAAAATATAGATTCCATTCCATGCTAGTTGTTGCTCTGGCGTCTTTAGTACCGGCAACTAAATAATAAATTAAATTAAATTAACTAAATTATTCGAATGGAATTTTTATAAGTGTTTTTTTTCGAAGAACCAAAACCTCGAGCTACAGCACGACAGCGCTTCAACAGGCGCCGAATTACATGTTCTTGGTTGATCCAACTAAGAACATGTAACTACCTAGGAAAGGATTTTAATACCCACTCCTTCACTTTTAGAGTTATCTTTTAATTTAGTGTACTCATCGACATGAGCTTTTCTAGCCTTAAACAGCTTTTAATGTCTTTTACATAAAGTTTTCGTATTTTGTGTGTTCCCCATTCATTTCGTTGCGATGCTAAACGCAGTTAACTGCTGTTTCCATTACCTTCTAACCATTCCAGGCGGCCATAAAAAATAATCACGTCAAATTTCCATTTGACTACAAAAATCTTAACTGCGTTAAGTCGTAAAGTCGCAAAAGAGACGAAGCAGGGACAAAACCAACGAGATCAATCCGAAACGAAAACCATTTAAACGTCATTAATTGAATTGTACAGGTGAAAAGTGATAAAAGCGATAAATGTCATTATTTTCTAAACACAACACATGTCCTTCTCCGTTCCTTCCTTGCGGATTTTAACAGAAGTCACTCTAACTTTTTTTTTTTTGCCAACATGACATCAAACCATTTCCTTCACATGTGTGTTCTAATGCACATGTGTGTGTGTGTGCAGAAAAAGGGCATGAAGGAGAGAGAAACATGACATGTTAGATTTAAGTCAAGTGTATAAATTTCTTCCTCTGTAGATGACCGACCAATACACACACACAATCGGAGCTCCGTTGTTGCCTCCATCGTCTTCCATCCGTTCTTTGGGGGGTTTGACACAAACATACGTATTATGTTCCTTAGCCAGTGTGTCCCACTTAATAAAGTTGGGCATTGTGATGGAATCCGACAGAAAAAAACCAAACGGAAAAAGGCAACCACAGCACATATCCCATCCAAAAAGGTGAGAAAATGAGGTGGGCAGAGAAAAAAAAAGGAACAAGAAAATCGTAAAAAATCAACTTGAAAATGTGATACCATAAAATGGTGTCACATTGTTGGTCAGTTGGAAACGTGACTTTTTACTCGAATTTTCGTCAAATATTCGCACTTTTTATTATGCGGCATGTCGTGATCACTATGGTCTGTTTGTGGCAAGGCTACCAGCCACCATGCGTGTGTATTGGTGTGTCTGTGAAATGTAATAAATCATAAACGTCACACACAACACGCACATTGCGACAAATTGATTTGAAATGACCCAGCAAACAATTGGAAGATTCTGAGGCGAACCATTGCCAGAGCGAAGTCTTAGCGATTCGCCGTAGAGATCCTTTGAAGTTGATTCGCCTATACATCATCTGGGGGATTAATAAACGATCGTAAAAATAATACCCAAATCTTCCAAAGTACATTTTAAAGTCGTTTGGAAGATTAAACGCTGCCGCGAATTGTTAGCAATGCTACATGACAATTGTTTAGCGATGAATCGCCTCTTCATCATCATAGCAATGGTTCCGCAATCCTAGAGAAATACACACAATCTTCCTGACAACATTTGGAAGTTGTTTAAAAGAACATTCGATAGATTTTTGTTTTTGTTATTTTTTTTTGCTTGTTGTGAAGAGAATATAACTGTAAAATCAAAGTGACATATCAAGTGAAATTTACAATGTTTGTTAGTTCATCTCTGAAATTAAAAAGTGTCGGGTGTGTTTTATTTATATAATAGCAATGTTGTCTGCCAGCACAATAAGAAAAAGAAGTAAGAGAGAAGCCTTCAACATTTTGAGGATGATTTATATCGGTGATAAGAGGTAAGGATTTCAAATATTATTATTTTATTCATATATAATTGTTATTCATTTATTTTTTTTAATAGAAATATGCCACGGTAAATTTTCCACATCTGATGATAAAAAAATTAATGCTGTAATACAACAGCATTTTGTACACGCCAAGGACCGAGTCAAGAAACGTCTTAAAAGTGCCAAAAAATAATTTATTTCTGATTTATTTATGAATTTCTAATTTTTGTTTTTAAATTTTTTTTTAATAAATTATACTAGTAAAAAATTTAAAAAATTTCCGTCGTCCTATCTTAGTATTTCAGAGGTGGCGATTTGCATTCAAATCGCTGTGGGGAGTCGCTTGCAATGCTCTGGGGTGATTCGCTTGCAATGCTCTGGGAAGATTCGCTTGCAATGCTACTATGTGCATCGTCTGAGATTCTTCATGGCGAATCGCATCACAGAGCCAACTGCTCACAACGGCGATTCGCCAACGCTTCTCAGATGACCATCGCCGCGATCTGTGACATCTTCCTGGCGATTCGTGGACGAATCTCAGACGATCGAAAATGTTTGCTGGGGAATATTGCATGAATTTTGATTGAAATTGTAAATTTATGTGGCAATTTTCTGTATGTGTATTAGAAAAAAAAAGTGTGTATTCGAATGTGTGTGTATTGTATGTGTATTAGAAACGTTGTCTATTGAAAACTATGAGTGAGGGGTCATGTGTGTCATTCATCAACTACTGGAGGGTGGCAGTAGGGTATTTAATCCCTATTACAACTTTTTGACACCGGAGAGTTTTGTATGAATTGAAAATGGATTTTATAGGTACAAACTTTGGAAAAGAAAAACTAAAATGCCCTCAATGTTCACCCTGGTGCGTTAAAAACATTTTATTGTTAAAACGTGTTAGAGGGAGACCATGGAGACCATAAGAATACCATTGCAAAGCATGAGACTTCCTTACGCTACGTTTTGATAAATAAATGTCACAGCTCACAGAGTCCGGCTAATGAACGAATATTTTCTATAATTCGACGTCCGGTCAACGGGGCACAATGAACGCTTGCTTGTAACTTTTTAAAATGTCAACCATTTTTTTTAGTCATACAAAGAAAAAATTTGCTTGCACACAAAAAATTAGCACATTCCAACTGCCTGTAGTTCAATTTAACAATTAAATGATACGTTTTGCCCACTGGACAAAATTACACAAATGTTAGCTCACATTTATAAATTAGACGTCAATGTTTTCACACACTATTCAAAATATTCTATCAAAATATACCAGCCTAAGTCATGTTGTTGTTGTAGTTATCCTGCCGCCAGGTTTAACACTTTGGCAACTACAACAACACACATACAGACAGAGAGATAGAGAGACACACAAAACCCAGGGTAACAATTAAATTAAAACTACCACTAAAGGCATTTTAACACGTGACTGTTAAAGTTGTTTACCAACAACATTCAATGAATGAAAACCGGGCAAATAAACAACACCAGCACCGAACGAACGACCGAACAGGTGAGTGAAACCTGGACAACCGTGTTAACCATGGCAACAAATGGTTGCCCAGGGAAACAAGGCCAAAGGCAGACAAGTCGCAAACACAAACACAACCACGAGCCAGGCAATAGCAAAAAAAAAACCCCCCAACACATACGGAGCACATTTCAAGTGCTTTCGAACAACAACAGCAGGTGAAGCAAGAACAAAATTTGTGTGTTAGGAATAGTTTCCTGAAAACAGGACAAAAATTTAATTCTTTAAAGTTGTTGAAACCGCCGGCTCAACAGAAAGAAACATAACAAATATGTCCCACAAAACCAAGTTCATCATCAACACATCAGGTAAACCAAGCCAAAATATATAGGCAGATAGCCGATGAAATTATGCAAATAGTTATGGTCACAGCCACAGCCATCAAGTTTTAATTGCTCATTTTGGAGTACCGTCAACATTTTTGGCTTCTAATTAGAACTGACCTAAATTCTCAAGATTCACCTTTTGTTTTGTGGCTGTTATAATTGTTTTTGTTTTTTTGTCTCTCTCTCCAATGTAGTGGAATACTTTTCGGCCCGCTTGCTAACCGACCTGGCATTGGACGAACAAACCGCCAGAATATTAGAATTTTTGGAAAACGATGAACTCACCGTAATCTCAGCTGTACATAATAAAGATGAGGATACAATTAAATTTCATCATCGCATACCGAACGATGAAGTCTCATTGCTTTTCTATAAAATACCACAAGTGGGTGGTGGTGGTGGTGTGCGAGGAGGCAGCGGAGGCATGGGCCGTGGCAATGTTAGAACCCCATCAACGTCGTCGCCGTCCTCATCGTCCACAGTTGGCGTGGATAACCAACCACTTGGCATTCTGACGCTCGAAGGAGGTTTGGTTAAATCCATTTACAATTCTGTTTCACGTGTATTTTCACCGCATGCAAATGTTCGGGTATGTTTGAATTTCTGTTTGCCGATGTTGTTGTTATCTCAAATTTCCATTGCTGTTGTTGATGTTTTAGTTTTCGTTTGTATTTCGTAAAAAAATAGAGTTTTCATTTGCAAGATGTACACAAATTTTACTAATGAAAAAAAATATGCAAGGGCTGGTGAAAAATCTCAAAGGATGGACAGGCCCGTAGACGGGATTACAGTCGAAATTTAATTACAGATAATGGATGTTATTGCTCCGAGCGTCATTTTGTTGACAGTGAAATATTATGAAAATTACAAAAGAAAAAAATATTTTCTGACAAAATGTAAATGCGGTATTTTTTCTGCGCTTTCGCCTTACACTGGTGTGTCAGTTCAATGATGAAAAACGAGCGGTGCGTGGAAGCTACCAGAATTCAGACAACTCGTAGTACGTAGCAGTCGATGAGCTACTGAGACAGAATGAAGTCAGAACAAAACAAAGGAAATCGATCTTTCGTATAACTTATAATGGCCACAAGCAACGTTTGAAAGCTTCGTAACTTCAAAACTGGTTAGACGATCTCAGTTGTATGATATGCACAGCTTTTGGACAACATTTCTGAAAACCACACCCTGCCGTTATATATCCTAGAGTCTTAGTTTGGAGCCCGCTCAGTCCTAGCCTTAGTTCTTGATTGCTCTTCACCGAAAACAAACGGAAGAGATGGTGATAGATCTCCATCTGAACGGTGAAATGCTATCTCACGATCGATGCTTTCAATGTGGGTGACAAGCACCGACTGTTATGGAGCTAAAGAAGGGCACCACGATTGTCCAGCGACTGCGAAACATGTTCTCACGACTTGTGCGATCTGTCGCAAAGTATTGTGGTGTCTGAGGTTTATACCAAAATTCCGGGTACAGCCGAATGCTGTGACGGTTAACGGCTATGCCAAACTCCAAACACTGTATATCACAGCGAGTATACGAGTACGAAACTGACGGAAGCTGTTGTCGCCAGTTTTAAAAATGATTTCTCCAAAAAGGATTATACGTTTATTGTACATTTTCAAATATTGTACCAAGAACTCGGTTAAAAGCATACTCAAACCAAAAGTTCCTATTACAAATTAGTTTTCTATATTTGCCATCCAAAGTTTTGTGTCATTTTATTGAAGGACTTCGAAGCTCCCGCTGCCTTTCACAAGGCAGGACAGTGCGGTGCAGTGTTTCTCTCAATGTGGTTTCATTACTTTTCCAGTTTTTTTTTTGTATTTTCCTTTTTTTTCGGTGATGTTGTTCATTTATAATTTCTATGATTTTGTTACTCTACGTATATAGTTTTGTGTGTGTTTGCTTTGTATGCTGATACTTTCATTTTGATTCTGTTTTTTTTTTTCGTTTGCAGAAAACCGAGTATAGTCCGGAGTTAAGTGGTTTACTGGAAAATTTACATGTTTCACTTGGCTCTACATTGGGTTTACCTCAAAGTGGTAAGTTATGTAATGATATGCAAATTTGTTATTTTTACTTTTATCCAACTTTCGTTTAGGAAATATCTACACACACAAACACACACAAGCACAGAAAGATCTAAACGGAAGTTGCGTCCATATATAATGCAAAGGAAACTAGTTCAATTCATTCATATGCAGATGAACTGAATGTCCTTGTGCATGGGAGTGTGTCGGCGTGTGCAAGTGCAACTGCAAGTGCAACTAGGATATGCTACATACATATTGCCGATATGAGCTATGAGATGTTAACAGATAAACGGATTAAAATCGTATTCAAGACAGACCGAGAGAGCTAGGAAACCCATATATTTTGGGGAGAAAAACTATAAACATCCAGGATTTATTTCGATAAAATGCAAAGAATACTTATAAGTTTCCTCAGAAAACAAAATCTTGGAATCGAAGAATAATGAAGATTTTTCTTAACAAAGAATATTTAATTACTAGCACAACTTGTGATTCCATTGGAATTTATAATCGGATCATCGTCAGTGATTCTAATTAGATGTTGTCATTCGTACGATTGGCTTCCCAATTGAAAATATTGTCTTCTGCTTAGAAGCAATTTTTGAATGTTGTATGTAATTTTATTATATTGTCGATGTATCAGAAACGCACAGAAACAAACACTCTGATGAAAGAGGCAAAACTCTAAAACTAGTCTCAGTCTTTGATTATTGAGAGAACTAATGATAAACAAAACTCACAAACAGAACGAAGGTATTTTTCATGTAATTACAGACTATTTTATTTTCCAACAAATTTTATTCCAAAAACTATCCAATTTTTGATTAATCCCAAGAGACCGGTCCTGCCTTCGGCTCTTTATAAGATTATAGGTTGGCTACATCTTTTTTTTTATTGGTATATTTTATTAGCCGTATACGGAGTTCGCATATGCCAACGAAATTATAGTTTTCGTTTAGAAATTTATTGAAATTTGTATAAGATTTGGCAGACGAAATGAGAAATTCTCAGAGATTCACAGAACATCTAATATTTGAAATTGTCTGGATATGCCTTCAGTAATTAAGGAACACACTTTGCGAAGGTTATCGTTTACAGAAACCTCCGACATACGACAAACATTTTCACAATTTGAATGGAAGAAGTTTTCTGAATTTAAAATAATTTTCATAATAAAAATAAATCAGACGCTCAGAAATAATAATGGACGGCCGTGGTGTGTGCGACTGTCATACTTTAAATCCAGATTTGTATCCTATTAAATACTGGCGAATTTGCCACTAAGAGACTAATCTCTAAGCCGTGTTAAAACGTATGTAGGAAAAATATTAGCTGTTCGGAGCCGGCTTTAAATCGTAGGTCCCAGTCAGAGAGCAGTTGGTTGATATACTTAAAAAATAAATAGCTCTCAGTCATTGTTTCATCAGTAGGATATGGGATTTGCATACAATGCACTAGGTAGTGTAGACATTCAACATAGTTAGAGTTATAATAGCTCCTCTGAAAAAGGGAAAGAGAATGTTATACGACTTAAAAATGAGGAATGGGAGAGTATAATTAGAAGTGACAGCTTGCCAGGAAAAGAAGGAGATAGTGGTAGAAGCGTTTTTCGCTCCTCTTATTGTGTCGATCACAGACTTGGCAATAGTTTATCTGTTGTTGTCAATATTTACGAAAAATCGAAACAAACGGATTTAAACTGCAAATCTATTTCATATTTAAACGGTAGCTCCAACTTGATAGTCATCTTGTCCCCAATTACATTTGTGTTTCAATTGCTAACAACATTTTAAAATTTTGTGTTCCTTTAATTTGCAGGCATAACTTCAATAAAGGACGAAATCAAGTACTGGCAACAAAAACTTAATCAAAAAACCAGTTCTCGCATAGAACGGGAAGCTGCTCAGACCTTCATAGGCGTTCTGGAAAATATAGAACAACAAATAAGGTAAAACCTTTGCAACAAACAGTGTATTGCCTTAAGTAACTACCCATAACATTCTAGCTCCATTAATTCCAATGGCAGCGGCAGTATAGAGGATTTTCTCGATTCTTCACATAATAATTTCGATGAACTCTGGCGTTTGACCTATCAATTCCCACAAAATCGCATGGCCGACCTAATGGATGTGATTGGCAACATTTTGATAGAGGCCTGCTTGGATCAACTGCTGACAGAGGATATCTGGTCTTTGAATAATTCTCACATCAATAGTTTAATGAGTCAATGCATTGACACTTCTGAATCATGGCTCCAACTGTGTGACTCATTGACACGGCTCTTTTGGCCCAATTACGTAAAACATCCGTGGGTGGGAGAGGCTCATGTTCCCAAGAGAGCTGAACAGTTCAAAGAACGTGTACTGGAGATACGCAACATAAAAAATCTCTACAAACAAATTTCTACCCTGCTCAATGATAATGAAATGAAAGAAATGATACAGAATGAATCGCCCTTCAGAGATTTCAATATATTCGATACGTCAGTAATGGGTCAAACAAAGTGGAACAAGGCTCTGCAGAATTTCGAACAATTGTTGCAGCCCATTGATGAACGCATAGCGGCGTCATTGAAGGCTCAGTTGCATCATCACTTGAGTAATCCGCGTCAAGTGATTTTTATTTTCTCCAAATATGAGACCTTAATTCAAAGACCCACTGTCTTGGAACTGTTGACCATCGAGAGGGAACAGTTTTTGCAGTCTCTGCAGATTTTGTTGCAGGATCTGAGGAAAGCCATGACGGATACGAATATGGAACCAGATACGGGCCATTTATCGGTTATATGCAACGAGTGTCGCTGGCTCAAGGTGGTGCAATATCAGGTGAGAGGCTTCAATGACTGACATTTTACAGAATTAGCTTTTAAGCACATTCAATTAGTATGTTATACTCACACCTCCCTTTCCATTGACAGATCCAAGAAATTGAAAAGGTTAGCCATCTGATCTCTGGCCGAGAAGGTTTTGAAAAAATCAATAAAGCCGTCCAGGAAATCAAAGAAGAAACGGAATCGTTGCTGAGAACCAACTTTGAAATATGGTGCGGCCAACACACAACCGCCGTCAAATCGGGAGATCTTAGGTAAGCTAACCTCAAACCTGACGATTCAAATTAAAACTAGTATCTTTTTCTGCCGCAGACTTCGAGATGACCAACCGGTGGTGAAATTCGAAAAAGAAGGACGACAACTTATGCGTGTGACATTCAATCCCAAACTGGTGACCTTCTGTCAAGATGTCCGTGAATTTGAAAATATGGGCTACAATGTGCCCGCAGAATTACGTACGGCAGCTACACATGCGGCCAAGTACATGTGTTATGCCCGCAGACTCCAGCAAATAGCCACCTTTCACAATACCATCGGTGATCGTATGATACCCTGTCAAAGGCCGATAATGCTCAAGAATGCCATGGAATTGTCAAAGTTGGTGCACAGTGAAACTGTGGCATGGAATGATGAAGATTCCGTCCTGAGATATGTGAATATGTTGCAAGCCGCTGTCTCGAAATTGTCAACGGATAATACTCTATTGGTGGGCTATCATGAGCAGGCCAAGAAAACGGTGAGTGATGAAGTGAGAGCAAATGTGCATGTTGACTGTGGGATTTTTCGTAATAGGTGGTGAAATTAATGAACACGGATCTGTTTACTCAGAGCCAAATATGGAAGGATGAAATGCGTCATTTGCGTGAATTGGTGGCGCATTTGGAACGACAATGCTTTACGAATCTCGATGCCTTCAAATTGCATTGGGATCATCAGCTGTATAAGGTGCTGGAATATCAATACATCATTGGTTTGGTGGAAATGAATAATAAATTGCCAGACATTCACATTAAAATTGCATTTCGGTAAGTTTTCGTTTCATAGATAACCCATACATTGTGAGACAGGGTAGACTTGAGGTAGACTTGATCATTAGTTGTTTAATCCCCTTTATGGACTTGATCCATATTGTGATGCCTTGATAATTAGATTAATTAACCTCTCTCTCCATTAAGTGGTTTATTTTTAAATCATATTTATCTCTGCTTGCTCGAAATCTCAAGAGAACATTACTATCACATCTCTGTGTATCGAAATGAATGTCTTTGAACAACTTGGGGAAATAATGCAAATTACTCATATCTGATTATTTAATTTTTTACAGACAACGTCGACTTTGTTTCATGCCACCCGAGGAGGAGATACGTGAGCGCTATTATTCACAATTGAGACGTTTCGTTGAGCGTCCCTGCGGCTTTAGAGGTTTATCGGAAAAGGGTCCCGAACTCTTTAAGACAATGGTGGAAATTAATCGTCACTACTTTGGGCCATTATATGAAAAAGCCGAAGAATTATTTGAAAAGCTGACAAAGTTCAAGAAAATCTGGTTGCCATGGGTGGCACTGGGCTGTGTCGACATCGAAGAGCTGTGTGGCATCCATCTGCAGATTGCCGACGATTGGGATCGCAATTTTCGAAAATGTAAACATTTCAGTCAAAAAATTGCCAAAATTCAAAAGTATGTGCTGCGCAAAAGATAACATTATTGAAACTACAAGATTGTTTTCTATTTTCAGCAATGAAGAATCCATTGACTGCATTGTCATTGATATTCTGCCTCTCCGTTCCGACATCGAACAAATCAGTCGACGTTACTGGGAAGCCTTGTCCAACAGTTTACGGTCCTCCATACTCAACGATATTACGCTTATACAGGAGTTTCTACAAAATGCTTTGCAATTTCTCGAAAACGTACCCATGGATGAATCATCCATAACCGAATCGGGCATGAAATATGAAAAGATAATGACCGAATTGCCCAAGGTAACTGAGACCCTAGAACTGGTCAAGGCCAAAGACACATGTCTGGCCGGATGGTGCAAAGAGCGGGTAACTTCTTTGGCGGGCATTTTAACACAATGGGAGAAACTTCAACCATTACTGGAGAATCATGCTGTGATCCTACAAAGACAGGTGGATATGATTAAAGACCAGGCCCAGACTCAGATTCATAATTTACACAATGAGGCTGAAAAGTTTTTACTACGCTGGGAATCGACCATGGCCGAGCTGCAGGCTAATGATGAGGCCACACTGGAAATGTTCAAAGAACGCCAGGACCACTGGCAAGAGATTTTAAAGAAGAAGAATCAGTTGTTAGAGGAGTGCGGTAAATTCAATATGATTTTTCCCGAAGATTTGTTAAAGCCCTTCGAAGAAATCGATGAGAAAATGAAAGAACAATCGAAGGAATGGATCATATACGATGACTATTTAAATGAACTCCAAACAATTCTCACCGAAGAATGGGCCATATACCGTCGCAGACCATATGTCCTGAATGAATTCATTTCTAAATGGGAGGGTTCGGTAAATGCCTCCATAGACTTGCCCTCGAAAAGAATTCGAAACAGTGTGGAGAAGCTGCAGGCAAATCTGCCACTACTACAACAATTGCAGTCGGATTCTTTGACCGAAAGGCACTGGGCTCGTATCTTCGTTTTGCTTAAAAAGGAGAATATGAAAAATTTACACAATTTCACACTAGAAAATCTACTCGACAATCAGACGTTGCTGCAGCAGCATTCCCAGGAGATCGCTCAAATTGTACGGCAGGCCTCATCGGAACAAGTTGTCCGCCAAGCCCTGACCGAACTCGATCAATGGTCGGTGACAGCCCAGTTGAAGCTGATAAACCAAAATGATGCCGCCGGTCAGCCTATATCCTTAATAAAGGATTATCAGGAGGTTTTGAATAAAATCGGCGATAATCAATCATTGCTGCAGTCAGCTAAAAATTCTGCCGCCTTTGAAGCTTTCTCGGATCAGGCCGAATTATGGGAGAGTAGATTGAATTCCTTAGACGCGATATTGACGAGTTTAAATCAATCGCAAAGGAGGTGAGTGGCACTTAATATTCTCAAATTGCGTCAAAGACATTCTGTTTATTTCTCTTACAGATGGGTCTACCTGGAGCCGGTATTCGAGGCGGGCACTTTAAAGAATGAAGAGGCTTTATTCAAGCGTATCGATAAAGATTTTCGCTATGTTATGCGTGAAATACAAACGGATCCTCGAGTAATATCCTTGATGAAAATCAATAATATAACGACAATAGTTAAGTCGCTGGAAACGCAGCTGGCCAGATGTCAAAACAATCTGATGTCATATATTATGGTACATATATTATGCTCATATATTATTATTCACAAAATCCAACATCTTGGAGAGAAGTGGGAAATTTCGAAAACAGAATGTTTTTCTTAACGGTCGATAATTGTCGGTTCGAGTTTATTAGCCTAAAAAGACCCATGGCCAGGCTGAAGCAAGCACTTTAGCCAGTAGATCCGTCTGCTGTGTGACTGCTTTCTCCTTCGGCTCCTCGCTACAGTCACTGGAGGTTTTCTATGAGAGTTGTTTCTTCTGTGAGAAATCCAAATCCTTGACTTAAGCCGGTCTAATGACTTCTTTAGTCTGATACAAGCTCAACATCGCCTACAAGTGATTTCTTTCTGAAGCTACCTCCGTCGACAATTGTTGTTTCATCCTCATGTCATTTCCCGAACAATGAGTATCTACGCTTCAGAGAATGTGACTGGCACGATTTTTCCAACCTTAAGGAATCTATTGTAATTATTTTTCCCCAAAAATCCCAATTTCAGTTGAACTTTCTGAATCACAAATCAACGAATTGAATCGCTTTACGATTGAACAACCTTTTGGGCGAATATCGAACAAGCCATTCGTGACATAGAGCCAGAAACCATATCCAATGTCTTGGATAATTGGGTCCAGGCGAGGCAATGAATGAATCGTGTACACAATAATGGAAATGTTTGCTTTTTCAAATGAAAAAATAATATGCCAAAAAAATAGATTTTTTTTCAAAATATTTTTCGATCATTTGCAAGAATATCGTCATACGAATAAAATCGGTGCTTGTTAATTGTATAATGACAACAGTAACTTTTTCTTTCCAAGGACAAGCGCAACTCCTTTCCTCGTTTCTATTTTCTGGGTGATGACGATCTTTTGGAAATTCTCGGACAAGCATCTAAAGATCCTGAAGTTATACAGAAACACATTAACAAATTATTTCCTGGTTGCCACTGTCTGGGGATAGTGCAGGGAACAAGTGGAGAACGTACACACTATTCCATACAGTCTCTAAAAAGTTCCGAAGGTGATGTGCTGACGCTAAAAACCCCCATTGAAATGAAAGGTCCCATAGAGGTAAGTGAAAGAAGCCACAACGGCAACATTTTCCATATTTTCCTTAATTGCCGTCTCTTCATTTTCCTCCTCATCGCACTACATAGAACTGGTTAAACTCGTTGGTCACCACCACACAACTCACGCTCAAAGAACAAATTGTCCAATGTTGCAGTTCGTATCCGCCCGATGGTTTCAATGAAAATATCCTACAAAATTATGTCGCTCAAGTGTTGTCCACCACTCGTGCCATTCAATTTACCAAACAGGCCGAAAAGGCTATCCAAACAATGGCTCTCCAAAAGCTGCTGCAAACACTCAACTCGGAAATTGCCAAGTATTCAGCGTGGAAGCATCAGAGTCATGACACGCTGTTGCAAATAAAATTACGTTCGTTACTCTTTGATTTGGTGCATTATGTGACTATTGTCGAGGAGCTGATATCCAACAATACGATGCACCTGAATGATTGGCATTGGTTGGCTCAGCTTAAATTCTATTTAGGCGATGCCAGCGGTGGTGGGGGCGGCAGGGGCAAATCGTCGGCCGATATTGGTGGCGGACGTTCTTTGGTTATTGTGCGTATGGTTTATGCCGAATTTGAATATTCGTATGAATTTTTGGGAAATCCAAATAAGTTGGTCAGTACCCGCTTAACACACAAGTGTTATCTCATTTTGACACAAGCCATGCATATGGGTTTGGGTGGTAATCCCTTCGGACCAGCCGGTACGGGCAAAACCGAATGTGTTAAGGCTTTGGGTGCTATGTTGGGACGGTTGGTGCTCGTGTTCAATTGTGATGAGGTAAGTGAAAGCAAACTCTGTCTTCTAACACACATATACTACATACATATATGAAGTCATAATTTTGAAAAGAGTTTGGAGACGGTCAGCGATGGCAGCGGCGCACAATATCCTTATAAACAATGTAATGATCTATTTAGGTTGACAACAATGTATTTTCACATCCTATATGTGTTGATACTGTCACTCTTTCATGTAATACATAGCCTAATACAGCGATGAATATTCGTAGATGAGACTTTAACTAAATTCTTCATGAAGTTGGCCAATCAAAAAGGATTTGGATCCCGCAACTAGATTTATTTTCACCGGCTTTATTTTCATTCATCGAAAGTAGAAATGATGATTATTAAGGGGATCATTCATACTATAGCATCAATGGAGAGATCTTCGACATGGAAAGGATACTGCGACAAAGGAATGTCCCCGCCAAATCCTTGCCCATTGCAACAATAATCTCTTCGTATGAATTTTCCAAATTGCAATCGACGGACTGCTTATGGAGAAAACCATAGCATGCTCATTGTGAAAGATGGGTTCGCTAAAAGTAAACCAAAATAGGTTACTAAAAACTTCAGGAAAGGCACCATAAATGTATAAATCGAAGTGTAAAATCAACGAAGACTGTGAAAAAAGTTGGATATCAGGAGAGAGCAACAGAGTTTTTGCAGCTTATCGAAGGTGGACATTTCTTTGGCTTCAAACTAATGGTGACATAGACGTAGACGGTAAATGCAAGTGCGATACATCGTCTCCGTCATCAATACAAAGAATGAAGTCAAATCGAGCTGGAATATAAATCCTACTTCGAACTGAGAAAATAATTCTAGAACAGGGTCATATCTTGACAAACTGAGCCATAAAGGCCGTACACGACAACTACCAAATTAGATGCATTCTGAGACTCCGGTCGTAGCTCCAAGAGCGAGAACATTTCCAGTCCTTGGTATCACGAACTAAAGAATGCAGGAACTAGATATACAACCGACAAATGAAGTAACTCACCCAACTCAAAAGACGATTGTTATAGTGGTTGGAAAGATTTGAATTTAGAGCCAGAGGATTTCAATTATGCTCTATACTCTTCATGGTGATATTTTTATTACAGGTGACAGTTATTTAGTAACCCTGAATTGGCAGCTATTTTGAGTGAAATTTTACTTGTTTTTTGAGTCGCTATTATTTTATCGAATTTCCAGAAGGACATTCACAACAATCCCAACTGGCTGATGCACTGGACATTTCAGACACATGACCATAAACTGTTTTTCAAAATTATAGACATCTAATAACAATTCACCGACTCCGAACTCTTTTCAACTACTTGATATTTTTTGTTTGCTGCACCTACACCATTGTGTTGTTTCAATTGCAGCAATTTCCCGTAACAATTCCAACAATTTTAAATTGCATCCTTCTAGCATATCCATTGTTCTATCCATTGTCTATATTACAGAACGTCGACACGGAATCGATGGGTTTGATTTTAGCCGGTTTAGCACGTTGCGGTGCCTGGGGCTGTTTTGATGAATTCAATCGTCTGCAGGAGGCAACATTGTCGGCCATATCAATGCTAATACAGCCCATACAATGTGCGCTAAAGGATAAATCGGATGTTGTTCAAATTGCCGAAAAGAATGTAAGTATGCTACAGCAGAGACAGAGGGGGGCTAGAGTGAGAGAGAGACAGAGTATTTGTTGAAAACGCAAATATTTGTTCAAATCATGGGAAGTTTGTGAAATTCTCTGATGTGTGATTGCTGAACAATGTTGGGGTAGAAAAGTTAATATGCATCGGCATATGCATGACTCTATGTAAACCTATTTAGAAATTTACTTACATGTGATTATGTCGAAATTATGACAATACCAATGACAGGAAGAACCCTTACCTTAGTACAAATTAGAATTTGTAATAGACATTCTATAAGTTTTCAGCGACATCAAGTACATCAAGCGAGTTGAAGTTTCACAAAATTCTTTTAACTTAAATTGTATTGTAAAGAATGTTAGAATGGTGTCAGGCCAAGACCAACAACAAGTTGTAGAGCCAACCCAAGTAAGTAAGACTGGAGGCACATATGAGGCGCTGTTGTTTAAACTGCTCACACAGTATTCATAAACGATTCTCCATACATAAAAACAAATAGAAAACAACTCAAAGTTGTAATATTCCCGCCTCTGACCATATTTAACACACACTTTGTTACCATGAAAGAACTTCTACAAAAAGGCCGTGCTTTTAGAAGGCATAGAGAAAATGTACTTTACTTTAGAAAGTTTACTGGAACTTTTTCCGGACCTGTCGCATTTAATGTATTAAACAATTTTAATCCGAATGACTATAAAAGTCAAACACACTTACAACGTTTATTGTTCAATTGTATCGTAAATCCAATGATTGCATTATTGATGAACAAAAAGTGATTGTTTATCAGATAAAAAGGATAAACGTTTTTAATTTCTGACTTACTATTGTTATATTTTATTCCGACTATGTAGTCATGTATGTATCGAATGAATGTATGTATATATGGGTTATTATGCACGAGACTTAATTCGTCCATTTCCAATTACGCTGAGGCTGGTCCACATAAATCTGGAGAGTAGTACCCCATATGTATGCCCCGTGCAATCATTACGTTAGCCTTCCTCATTATTTCATTTCACTTTGTTAATGTGTTTTTTTTTTTTTGCTTTTGTTCTCGTCCTACCAGATTAAACTCAATCATCATTGTGGCATATTTGTAACGCTTAATCCGGCTGGTGCGGAATACGGTGGCCGCCAGAAATTACCCGGCAACATACAGGCTCTGTTTCGGCCAATTGTCATGCAACAACCGGAACCCGGAGAAATTGCACGTGTCATGCTATTTGTGGAAGGATTTAAGCAGCCCACCGAAATAGCCGAGCGTGTTGTCGAACTATTCGATATGTGTGCGAAAATATTGACGCACCAACGCCACTATGATTGGGGCTTACGAGAATTGAAAACAATTCTGTTGGCTTGCGGTGAGGGTTTAAGGAGTATGACGACGTTGTCGCCAAAGAATGATGCCGCCACCGATGGCGATGGCGATGGAGGAGCTGGCGATTATAATAATGTGGAAATGTCCGTTGTAGTGCAGTGTTTACGCAGCTCCACCATGTCCAAATTGGCTCTGCACGATGTGGCACGTTTCGATATGCTGCTGCACAACGTATTTCCTGAAATTACCAATGCCTCCCCATACAAATCGCCGCTACAGGATTCGATTAGGGGCGCGTTCGAAGCGTTGGGATTGTGCTTTAATGAAATGCAAATGATTAAATGTTTACAACTTTATGAACAGCTCCAGAAACGCATGGGTGTCGTGGTGATGGGACCACCCGGCTGTGGTAAATCCACCATTATAACTGTACTGCGCCAGGCTTTAATTACACAAACATCAAAGTCATCGACACAATACCAGCAACAACAGCAGCAGCAGCAGCAAATACGTGTGCATACTATTAGCCCGAAATCGATGAGTCGCATACAGCTATTAGGTCGTCTTGATCCTGACACCCGTCAATGGCTTGACGGTGTTTTGACACACACCGCCGTCGTTGTAAACGCTGAACCACAACATATACGCTCGTGGATTGTTTGCGATGGCAGCATTGATCCGGAATGGATTGAGGCACTCAATTCCGTATTGGATGACAACAAGTGAGTATTGCAGGAGGAGTATGTTTTTCTTTTTTATTTGTTTTGTCTGCTTATGTACTACACGATGTCTAGTTGACGTTTGTGAAAAGTGTCACCGGATTTTTGTTGTGTTTGCGTTTTACAGGGAGAGAGTGTTAAACCAGACCATCGTAGTTACAGAGATTACAACAACTCATACGATTGGAAATTCTAGTTGGCTGCCAAAGAGGAAAATGTAAATCGTCCACTATGGGAATTATGACAATGCATAGGCCTCCTAGAAAGTATTTTTGTGTGTTTGTGAAACAGACGGTGAAGCGAACAATTCGGTACTAATGACAAAGTGTTAATTAGTTGGGAGCCAAAGGTTGTTATAAAGTGACAGCTGTTTGTTGACACACGCGACATAATCTTCCGACTCGACGGACTCTGTTCTATAGCTGTTTGCTGAGACCAGCCAGATAGCAAAGATTTGATAGCACAATACATTGTTTGACTTCGATGCAGACATTATTGTTTTTCGCATAGGTGTGCCCGAATTAAACAAAATAGTCTACTACCTCAATCTTGCAACTGTAGGCATCGACTGTGTCGATTACTTCTAGTTTTTTTTTCGAGTTAATTCTAGAAAATAAAAAATCGTGTAAAACGCAACAATTAAAGAAAGGATAAAATTAGATAGACGATTCTTTCTTAAAGTTCAAATTTACAAATTTAATACAACTCCTTTTCGGATATTGAAAATTAAAATTTCATAATCAAATCAGCTGTCGTTTTGAATAGTCGCGACACAAAAAAATCTTCAGTTATACATTCAAGAGACTCGTTACTGAGATATCTAAACTTAATTTGTAGTACACAGCTTGAAAACCAATATGGGCATTTCCGCCGATCCGTACGTTCGCGACCACATGTTTATTGCTATTATTATGAAAACTAAAACTCGATGAAAGCCATTTTTGTACTAAATATAGAGCTACCAAAATGTTATCGAATCACAAAAAAAAATCGAGAAAAAAAGATGTGTTCTATATTTTTTGTACATCAAAAGCGTACGAACGTAGTACGTTCGCGACCCACGGAAATGACCATATATGAGATATGCCAAACTGATTTAAAAACCCTACTTATCCTGGTAGAGCGGTGGACTGTAGACATAAACTAAACCCTACTTAACCAAAACATTGGTTTAGGAAAATGAAACAGAAAGGGAGAAAACCACCAGTTGGACAACACTGGATACTGCGACCATGTATGGAGAGGACAGACGACATAAGTACACATGCGCATTTTTCAAACAGAGGGCAGCTAAAGCTTTTTCCATGAACATGACAAACATTTTCAATGAAAGAAATATTTCTGTCTGTAATTTTGCTCATCTAGAGAGGATGTAAATCTGAAGATGATGCTGTGATCATTTTTGTGTCTTATAAGAATTTTCGGATTTAGTGGAATTTTAGAAATTGAATAGTTTGACCTTCTCTCTTTGGACCTATTTCGAAAACCAGCCAAGATATTATTACCTAAGTTTGATTAGAGGTTGAGAATTTGACAATTATGATTTAGAAGGAAAAATTATGCAATAGCTTGTAACTGGACTGAAAAGATCTGAAAAATCCAGCGCGTCTGGCAACCCTAGGTGTCCCCCATAAGCTGATTTTTGTTGTAGGGAGTTGTACATTCTCCATATTAATAAGTAGCTACAGTTAAAAACGTTGATCGCAAACCTATTTAAAACTAGCATTGAAGAATTGAATAAAAAAAAAATTACCTTTTACCGAACAAATGTTGAATTAAAGTGTGCCTTCCTTTGATGCACTGTACAACTGTCAACAATAAAATGACCATTTTGAAATTTATAAAAAAAATAATCGCGAATGAATAATCACAAGACACCCATGTAGTTACAAAGCCGAAAATAGTAAATTTACCGCGTGTTGAACAACAACAACAACGTTTGACGAAGGAAACAACAGAAGTGCAACAGCTGACGCCATGCACCCGGATGAATATGAACTCTTTCAAATTTACGTACTTGTCGAAAATCACAAAGTAGTAGGAAAGCAGCTCTTACTAAAATTGTTTCCCAATATTAAAGTTAGGACTTAACTTTAAAGTATTTTTTTTTACTTATTTTAGCCGAAATTAAAAATCCTAATACGAATTTAAGTTTTAGCGTACGCACGCACTTGACAGACTTGCCAAAAGAGAACACAGTGTAATAGATCAACTAGTACGAAATTGATAAATGCTTCCATCCGAATGTGTACAAACGATGAAATTCTTTAGATGGCTCTGAATCTTTTTGTGGTAAAGATTTCCCCATAAATTTAATATGTATTTTTTAATTTCTGTAAAAAATAATTTCGAATTTTATATTTAATTTTTTGTAATTTCCACTAACACCGTGTAGGAGCCAACTAGCACACATAAATATCAGTTTGTATTGTTGCGACATCTGTATGTGCCGGTTAGCTCTTAATGGGAGATTGTGAAAATGACCGATAAATAACAGTGGATCAAATAGTCGTTCAATTTGTTTAAAAAAAAAAATATCTAAAATGAAAATGGAACCAACACCGCCTTCAAGGATGGCACAAAGTGAAGTTAAGTTCAAATTTGTTGATGCTGATTTTGTTACCTTTGCAATATCAACAAATGCAATGAATATGAATATGTGTCTCTCACATATTATAAAGGAAAACAGATACGAAAAATTAATCACATTCCCATTTAAAATTGTTAGTGAAGTCGTAAACATAAAACTATTACCTTTTATCGAACTGAGCAATGTTGATGCTCCGTACTGCTGTCAACACTAAAATGTCCATTGTGAAACAACAACGTTTAACGAAGGAACAAACAAAGAGTAACAGCTGACGCAATGCAATGCATCCAGATAAATATGCACTATTTTCAATTTTATTTTTCGATTATCATCTTGCATTAATATTCGTGAAAATCTACAGATTCTCAAAGAAAAGGATCAACGTACTTCAGTAATCCAAAAACAAATTGTTGTGGGTTACTAAACAATTCAATTCTGACATTTAACTGGTGAGTTTTAGATATTCACGAATTCTAAGCTGACATTCTAAATTTACTTTTTCCACTAGTTACATTTTCATTTACCACGAATTTAATTCATTTTTATTAATATTATTTATTAGAAATTCTAAAACGAATTTAAGTTTTACCGTACGCACACACCAAACAAAAAGCCAAAAGAGAACTGAATGTAATCGATCAATTAATTACAAGATGGGTCAATGCTCTCACGCAAATGTGTAGAAACGGGGAAATTATTTAGATGGCTCTGAATCTCGTTGGAGCACAACATTTTACTTGGTGTTTTATCGATTCCATATAAGCAACAATCATATTTTAATTTTATCTTAAGTTCTTTAAAAAAAGTTAAAATTTAAACCAGCGCTTATAAATTACAATTTGTGTGGTATTAAAATCTCTCTATGCCAGTTAGCTTTGAACTGGAGATTGTGACCGAGAACAACTTTGGAATTAATCATCGTTAAACTACTTTTTCAACAAAATAATCTAAAATGCTTGTTAAAATTCGGGTAGTTTGTCTAGGACAGGACTGGCTTCATACCCATCACCGCCTTCAAAAGATCTTTATCAGAACTCATTCTTTTGAACTGTGGAAAAGTCTTTCCATTACTATCCCCTTTGACCATATAGGTCAGTATTATCATCATAGGCTTAACTAGGCCTGTCTGAAGTCTTGCCCAGTGAAGACTAGAAACAAGTGGTCCGGGTACACTTAATGTATCGCATGAGCAGTTTTATGTGATTTCTGGTCCTAAAAATACTTTTTGCTTAGAAGAAGAAAACTGCCGAGTGGTTATCTATATTTCGATTACTAACATATTGTTATACATTTTCAGATCTGTGTATACATTATTAACATTTGCCGTGACTCTTCCGTCCACTGCCAGAATATCCCGGCTTAATATTGATCTATTCGTTGATCAGTCTAGAATTATACATACTTTCAGCTTTTCTAAAATCGACATTAGAGTTATGTATTCCGTGATCAGTACTATACAGGTCTATAAATCACTTTGGCAAAGACAGATGTCACTACAGTTTTACATGACAATAAACGTGTAGGCAATCGTACGATCACTCATTGATATGATATGCCTAGAGACCCTTCAGTCAAAAGACCAGCCCAATCAACTCGGTGTTTCCAAACTAAAAGCTGGATATTATAGGCTTTGCGTTTGAACAACAGGATGTGGCACCAGCCACTTAACTTACAATAGGTATATCGCCAATGATACTACGAACTCAATCCATGGTAGAGGGTGTACAAAATTTCACATATCGACCAAACGACGTTTTCAAATGTTTTTGTAACTGTATTTCTCCGTATTTTGAAAAAACATTTGTCCATCTGTTAAAAAATATAACAACTCAAATCACCGAAATTTATTTGTTGACTCCCTCAAAATATGCTCCATTTTCCAAGGAATCGGAAAATCGCCTTCAGTTCTCTGAGTGATTTTTTATGACGTTAATCGACTCAAACAAGTCAAACAAAAAAAATCTCAGTCCTGATATCGTACTATCATGTTGGTAACGATTTTGACCAATAGTCTCTCACAAGGATTAATATCTTAGTTGATGCTTTATAGGGGCTCCAAATCATTGTTGTTTTCGCAGAAATTTCACTCTGTGTCATCCACAGAACAGCAATCAAAGAGTGTCATACCTGAACAGGGCTTCGTGAGAGATGGATAGTTCTTGTCTCACAGTGATGAGTTTCGAGTAACATCAATAAATCGACGTTTTCTTTAGGAAATTCACGCAAATACTTTTCTGGATATGAGAAACCTTTATTGGGTTGACAATAAGTCACAGCTCCAGTCCATTTAGAATCCAATGCAAGGGTATGCTTATGGATTTAGCCTTTTTCCATTTCTTAATAACTTTTGTAACTTGTAATTTCCCTGGGGTGATCTTGACTCAAAAAGAAATGAACACCACCATGTTTAGAATTTCAACGAATGTATCCTTGAATGGCTCAATGAGGGAAATAAATAAACGCAATACTTTTTCCAAAAAAAAAATGTATTTTTGTTCGCATAAATTCGTAATAATCTTAATATTTTTTTATATTTTCCATACATTATTATTACTAATGTTTTCTCACAATGCAAATAATCGTCGTACATTTTCCTTATATCTTAATCCAACATTGTGGGTAGCAAGCAAATGTAGTACCCTTTTCCAAATGTTTTCTTCTTTTTTTTTTTTTTGTATATTCACACAATATTGAAACACGTACATAATACATACAATGTTGTTTTTCAACACATGATTTTCTATATTTATTCTGTTGCAATTGGCAATTGTTTTTCAATTATCTTTTATAAAAAAAAATCATTGTGTTACACTTAATAGAATTTAATTACTAAAGCATTTAAATCTTACATGATAGGAAAGAAGGGGGAAAAGAAAACCGAAAACAAACAAAAAACAACAAGAAATAGTTATGCGTTTTAAACAAACCAAAAAAAATGTTATTTCGATTACATGAAGAGAAAAAAACCAAGTCGTTAATTTCAAAGAGATAAAAATAATGAAATTAGGGTGGGCTGGGCGTGGGTGGTATGAGTACTACAGCGAGTAATAGTATTAAATGAGAAACATTAAAAAAATCATTTAAATCATTTTGTAATATATGTTCGGCGAAAGAACAAATTAAAACACATTATAAATCAGATGATGAATATCGTGTAAAAAATGGTACGTTTTAAATGGTCATGATAAAGCTTACATACAATAAATCTATAAAATAATTATTAAAACAAATATATACGAATTTGGGACATTATCAAAAGTGTTATCCTGTTTAAAAAGAGAAAGAAACGTTTAAGAACTTTCCATTCGGGTAGACTTTAACAGTTGTTAAAAATCTACAACCTAATGGCCGAAAAATTCGAATGAAGTGACCTTAGAAATATCGGTAGATGTGAACGTGTAAAGCTTTGTGGAGAATCTACAAACTGTATATGGGATGATTTCATAAACGGTTTCATAATTTAGTATTATGGGGAACAAATTTTTATAAAATATGTCTAAGAAATGTTCAAACTTCTAAACTGCTTGGACTTCTGTTAGGTTTTAAAAACCAACATTCTTCGAGTAGTATAAACTTATAGTATTTTCCTTAACACTTCATGAAGAAACAGCTGAGGAACTTCCTCCAGTCACTGACTAATAGTAGGAGTTTGAAGATTTGTAAGACATACAGATTTTGTTTAAGTGTGATATGAACTAAAATATAGATTGTGATTTTTTTTTTTTGAAAAATTAATTATAGCCGGTAATTTGAAAAATCTATAAAGGATTGAATTTGTCTTCCACAAACCCTATAAAATCGAATGGTTAGATCACGTTCGATTCTTCATAGCCTTTCGAACCATTAACCAGTGTAGTTAAAGTTCTGAACGCCAAACGACAATAAAAACAAAATGTGTCTCCTTTAGATTTAGTCGAATGACGAACCAATTACATGAAATACAAAACAGTAAAATTTTCCCTAATATTAGAAGTCCAAAACATATTTTGTATTTTTAACTTTGTTATTTTTAGGACGATTTTTGTGATTTTTGACATTTCAAATAGGCAATAGGTAAAGTAAAAATATGTTTTCTTAAATTTTTGAATAATTCGAGAAAAAAACAGAACCTAATGGAACAAAGCACAACGTTTAAGGCATTCAATGTCCTATGATATTGAAAACTGTACTTTAATTCAGCAAAAAAATGGGGTGCTATGTAATAGATTCTTCATCTTTGTGAACTGTATGAGTTAAACACATGAGCCACTCATAATTGAAACTGAATTTGTAGTTATAGAAGTGCCAAATGCATTTATTTTATCTAAAACTTGTTTAAAGGGACGATTTAGATTAACTTTGTTAATCTATCGTGGTTTTTTTAGTTAGTCGATTTCATTTCAAGTGGCCTTTCTGTAACTTCATATTCGAAATGACGTTCAAGAAAAACAGAAATTGATAAACTTTCAAAATTCTAGCCCCTTCAAAATGTTAGTAAATTGTCAAACCTTCCTTATGTTCTCCACGGAAGACAATCCCCCCACGTTCACTATTTCCGAACCTTCTCTAAGATACTTCGGTATTCCGAAATCCCTTCGAAATTTAACATTTTCTTTAGTATACAACTTTTTAAGAATATAAATTTAGTTTCTTCTTTTTTTTCTGTGTGTGTGTGTTGTGTTTGATAGTGTCTGTGTTTATAATCTAAAACTATAAATTTATTGTTGTTGCGTTTGATGCTGTGGCTGCTGCTGTTGAGGCATAGTATTCGCATGTGATGCAGGATGTTGTTGAGATTGTTGTTGCTGTTGTTGTTGTTGCTGCTGCTGTTGTTGTTGCTGCTGCTGTTGATGTTGGTGTGCCGCCACAACTGCTACCGCGGCCAATGCACTAGCCGACGGTGGCGGTATATTGGCCGATGCAGCCGCTGCCGATGCATGAGCACGCATATGGGCCGCTGCCATGTGGGCCTGTGGTGTCATATGCGAAAACATATTGCACTGCTGTTGATGCAAATGATGAGCATGCGCATGATTGTTAAAGTGATGCGGTGCCGATATAACATCCGATGAAGTCTGTAGTATTATTTCCGGTTCGATCATGGGCATTTCATGATCATCGTTGTTATTGTTGCCACTGCCACCTCCGCCCGCACCGGCCGAACTCGTCGATTGTTGTTGGCCACTATTGTGGGCATTATTAGATGAGGCTGAATTCTCGTTGCCTGGATTGTATTCTTGTTTAATACCATTTTGTGGATATAGAGAAGCACTTAGATTTTGATGTAATATTGGATGGCACAATGAAGGCATTAAAGCTACACCGGGAATGGGCAAGGGATGATGTGGGAAGTTGGGCGGTGGATACAAAAGACCTTTATTCAGTTGCGACATATGAGCAGCAGTAGGATTGGAGGGCGGCATATTTGATCCACCTGCCGCCGATAAATTTATCATATTATTGTTGCTGTTATTATTGACATTAGTTAAGGTTGTTGTGGTTGTACTGCTCGTTGTGCTGGCACTCATATTACCATTGCCGGCGTTCCCACTGTTTGCATGTTGGATTCGACGTCTCTGCTGTGGCGTATGGTGCTGTTGTTGCTGTTGCTGTTGTGGCTGTTGGTTAGCTTGACGAACGGGTTGTGAATTCTGTTGCTGCTGCTGTTGTTCGGCGGTCAGACTATCATTTATAATGACTTCCGGTTCCACTGGTGTCGATTGTACCAAATTGAATTGTTGGGCCAAGGCTGCTTCATCGACGATAATACCCTTCTTACGTTCCTTACGTATTTTATCACGTAGTTTTTCCAGCTGTCGAAAGGCTTCATTGGATCGTCGTGCTTTTTTGCGATCACGGTCACGTTCCTGTTCCATGCGGCGATATTCGGGATTCATACGTTTCAATCGTTTACGCTCGCGATCTCTTTCGCGCATAATCATCTTGTTGCGGGCTTCTTCTTCGGGCGTAAGCTAAAATAAAGCCAGATAATGACAGTTATTCCTCAAAACAAATTTTATTACTTCTTTTTTATTTTTTTCAATTCTGGATTTCTCATTCGTTCAACAAATTTAGGAATTTTGGAAATTGGGTTATGTGATCGATAGCTTCTGAAAACTATTCATCGCAAATGTATTGTTGTTGGTCAAAATTACATGCTATTTTATTAAATGAAACAAATAAAATAAACGACTTGGAGCCTACTGTCCTACCCGTAAAGTCGCCGGCATTTAGGAGGGGAAAACTTATTTCATTTAGTTATACAAATTTGAATACGTGGGGGAAAAGTATCTTTCTTTTAGAGATTCTTTTTCTTTTTTTTCCCTTTATAACGGTTCATTGAATTTAACCTTATTATTTTTTTTCACAGATTACTGTCTTTGCCTTCTGGTTGGCGCATTCAATTCGGTAACAATGTGAATTTCATATTTGAGACTGACGACGTGCGTAATGCATCACCTGCAACCATATCACGGATGGGTATTGTCAACATGAAGTAAGTGGAAAATCGAAATTGTCTTCTTTAAAACGTACACACATAATTAATCTCTATTGCCTCATTTTACTTCCAGCAATGAGGATTATCCATTAAAATCAATACTCGAGCACCAATTGGCGAAATTTGAATACAGTGATTTGCTACAAAGTTACATTGAGGAATTGTACGAACCCGCCATGGAATGGATAGAAAAGGAAAGTTCACAGTAAGTTGGTTTTGTCACACAGTTTGCAATATTTCCAGGATAATGAACGGCCTTTGTTGTTTAGTACTATGGCGCCGTGCTTAACACGTTCGTGGATGTTACGTGCTTTATTAGTGAAACTTCGTGGAAATGAAGATTATGCCATACAAAGTCGTGATGCGTTCGCAGTTGCTGCTTGCCATGCCGCATTGGAATTTTTGCCAGCGGAGCGTCATAACGAATTTGCAAATTGGCTCTTTGAAAAGGCCAATCTGTATGTGACCAATCCAAATCAGTCGGAGTTGATGTTCTACAACAAGGCAAGGGGTTCAGTGGATGTCTATGAGACAGAAATTGCTGGAGGAGGTGGTGGTGGTTCGGGAGATTTAATACAAACTGCTGCTGTTAAAATGTATTTAGATCAATTGAGAACATTTTTGGAAGCTCCCGCCAATACACCATTTTTGATAGTGGGACCAGCTGGTGCTGCAAAGACTTTGTTAATCGAACACGCCATCATGGAAATGTCCGGTTATGATTTAGTTACCATCAATTGTTCGACACAATTGACACCGGCATATATAATACATTGCATAAAACAGGTGAGAACTGTGAACATGGTGATTCATTTAAGAAAGAAATCGAGGTTTTTTGATTGTTGCCTACGCCATAAAATGTATTTGCCACCAAAAGGGTTAAGATCCTATAGTTATTCCTCAAAGGCTTACTCAATATACATCCATCTGTATAAACGTATTTTGTATGATGACAGACTTACTATTGACGGCAAGTCGGAAAGACTCTTTTCTTTCGTCTTTTCTGTCGCGAAACAATCTTCTTTCTATTATATTGATGTAAACGGTAAACAAAATCCTGGCCACAGACAATCGGCTTCTTTTCCGCGAAACTGACAGGAAATGTCGGCAATGGGCAAGGATATAATTTATTATCCATCCAAAAATGTCAGGCGCGATCTTCATCAGCCTCGTACCATTGAGATGATTGTCCAACAAGTGACATTTTTTAACAAATTCCACTTAATCTCTCTCTAATAATCTAGAAAATTAAAACACATTCCGAAAATCCCTACAGAAGTTTGAACTTCGAAGGTACCAGGCGGAACAAGGTTATGCATATGTGTATTATCTAACAGTAATAATTAAGGGTCTTATGCAACTACTTGGAGGCGTTAAAATCTGTACTCTTACCAAATGGCAGATAATCTGTTGGTTTGCGGTATACAAACTAATTACCGGACAATGATTCCATATTCGTACTGGATACCGTGAAATAATTCCCTTCAAATTGAATACCAAAAATGTTTTGTCTTCCTTAAAACTTGTCCCACTAACAGAACGCTTTTTATATTTCCATTTCTTTGTATTAAAATGTTTCCATTAATACAATTTCGTTAGTGTTTCGTTTTATCAATTTATTTTTTGTTCTCGTGTTTTAATTTGTGTACAGAACTGCATGGCTGTGAGTGGTGTGCGTGGCCGAGAGTTCAGACCGAAACAGACACGTTTGGTTATCTATTTAAAAAATTTAGATTTGTGCTATGTGGATGCTTGGGGTTGCAGTGAAATTGTTGAATTATTGCTGCAACTTGTGCAACGACAAGGCTTTTACAACGATAACGGCTCCAATAATGGCCTAAATGTGGCAAGGAATAGTGGCGGCAACAGCAATACCAGTAGCAGAAGTAACGCCAGCAATAACAATAACAACAGCGGCAACGGTGGTGGTGGTGGTGGTGGCGGCAGTGGCAATAGCAATTTGGAATGGATAAATGTAAGTGGTGTACAAATATGTGGTTCCATTTCACAGGCGACAACAGCTGCGACAGCTAATGCAAGTTTAGTGAAAATTGCACCGCGTTATTTGGCAATAAATCACATGCTGCATATTTGCTACCCCACTCAGCAGGATATGTTGGGTGTAATACAAAGACATCTCGAGCATTTACTTTTGGGCCATCATCATCTTCAAAGTGGCGGCGGTGGTGCTCACTTCAAAGGTTTAAATCTACAAAATGTGCAATACATTTCCGAGGGTTTAATGGAATTTTATGCAAAGGTTTGTATTATTTTGCCTCCCATATCGCACCATGGATGATATTGTCTGCATGTTATCTCTGTTGACTCTGTGTACTTCCTTTCAACACATGCAGTTGCGGGCATCTTTCAGCCACACACGGAGCACAAGTGGTGCTACGAGCTCAGATGGTGGTGGTGCTGGTAGATATGGATGTGCTCACTATCAATTTTCACCGAAATTTATAATGAAAACATTGGCAAATCTCAAATTCTATCCCGAGAATTCATTCAATGAGGTGAGTATATTTGAGGTTTTCTGGTTTCAAATGAATTCCCTTTTCCCTTATTCTAATTTGACTTTTATTTCGTTATACAAAAATGTTTATTTGGCAAATAAATTTTAATTAAATTTTCCTTTTGCAATAGGCTCTGTACTGTGAGTTGGCTTCAATGTTTAAGGACCGTTTGGTGTGTGAAGAGGATGCAGAGAAGTTTGAATCGATTTTAAGACATTCATTGAGGAAAATCGCCAGCAAAGATGTACGTTTGTATTCAATATATTTGTAATCTCTATTGAGAACAAGTTGACTAGTGTCCCTAAATACCTATTAAAATGCATTAATTCTCACCTTAGTTCCATTAAAATCTTTCATTTCATTGCAGAAAATCTATTTCGTGCCAAAATCAACCAAACACAATGTGGAATTGCAAGCCCTACAACATGATGAATGGCTGGATGAAGTACAAAAACAAATTACTATCTGCAGTAAGTAAACACAAAGCGCACACACTGACCCCAAAAAACACCCCAAAATTGGTTCACAAAGCCAAATAACAGAAAATTACAACAGACAACAACAAACTGATATTTGTGTATGTAATTATTGAATACAGACTCTGAAAGTTTTATCATCGATGCACCGGTAACAAAAGAGTTGCTGGAACAAACAGCCAAAGTGGCACGTTTATTGGCACGAAACAACAGTCACATACTATTGGTGGGAGAGGCCGGTGGACGTCAAATGGATGCGGTGTATGCAGCAGCAACCAAGCAACAGGCTAAAATCCAACTGCTGCAGGGCGGTTGTAATTACGGCCTAATAGATTTCTACAACGATTTGAAAATGGTAAATAAACGCAACAGTATCGCATGCTCAAGGGTGGTAGACAATGAAATTTCAATGTTACGTTTTTGTTTGGCAACCAAATGTAGGCAATGCAAATGGCGGCTTTGGAGAATCAGTGCACTTGTTTGGTCATCGAACATTGCTGGTTATCGTTTGTGCCGGACATAATGAAACCCATTGAGGCTATTTTGGAGGAAAGTGAGATATTGGATTTGTTTGGCGATGATTTAGAGTCGATAGCAAGTTCTCTGAAGCATGCAGCTCAATTGGAGGGTTATCAGGAGTCAATTGGATCATATTTTATGAAACGTAAGATGTGTGGGGTTATAAAATACAAACGTAGCTTATGGTAGGGGTTATTTGTTTTCAGGTGCCCAAGAAAATTTACATTTGGTGATATGCTTGGATCCCTCGAACACCAATATCACCGAATATTTCCACAAATATCCGGCTATGTATAGGAACATGGAGATTTTATATGTACGCCCCATGTCAAATGAAACCTTGAACATGTTACCCAAGAAATATGTGGAAACGCTAAGTGAATTTTCGATTCCTTCTCACACGTCTAAGGAGAAGGTACCGGTGTCCTCATATTTCTCAGAGATCTTAGATAATTTATTACATCACCAAGCGCCACTGCGATTTTATCAATTAATAAAATCCTACTACTATATTTATAATAACTTATCGCAGGATATAACTAAAAGATTGGAGAAATTGCAGGTAACTCGAATAGACATTTTCATAATCTCTGGTTGGGAGCTAATTTTAGTTTATATGGAGTAAAACCAGAGTTTGTGAAAATGGCCATAAAAGTATTAAATTAAATCTTATAACAAACATCTATCTTTTTAGCACGGCGTAGACAAGTTAGCCACCGCTCACACTGTGGTGGATTCACTCAAATCGAATGCCTCCAAGCAAGAGACAGCTTTAGCGGAAAAACGCAAATTGGCGAATGAAGCTTTGGAAATGATTTCATCCACTATGAGAAACGCCAATGAACAAAAGTCCAGCATGTTGGAACTTAAGAAACAAACACAAACCAGTAGTGAAAAACTTAAGGAGAGACAGAAAGAAATTCAAGAGGAATTAGCGGAAGTAGAGCCGATATTAGCTGAAGCCAGCACGGCTGTGGGTCAAATCAAATCAGAAGCTCTCTCAGAAATCCGTTCTCTAAGGGCTCCCCCCGAAACGGTACGCGATATCTTAGAGGGTGTACTACGCCTCATGGGCATACGAGATACATCATGGAATAGCATGAAAACTTTTCTCGCCAAACGAGGTGTTAAGGAAGACATACGATCTTTAGATCCCGCTCGCATTAACCCCGAGCATTGTGAAGCCGTCGAAAAACTTTTAGTCAATAAAGCCGATTCATTTGAAATGAAAAATGCCAAAAGAGCTTCAGCAGCCGCTGCACCATTGGCTGCCTGGGTTAAGGCTAGCGTCCGTTATTCGAAAGTTATACAAAGCATTAAGCCCTTGGAAAGGGAGCAGCAGGAATTGCAACGTAATCTAGATGTGGCCGAGGGTGAAATGCAATCTTTGATGACCGGTCTGGATGACGTTGATAATCGTGTCAAACAATTGTCGGCGAAATTGAATGCTTACACCCAAGAGGCAGCCGTATTGGAATTGAAACTGGAGGAAGCCCGTAACACTTTGACGGCAGCTGAGGTATTAGTTCAACAGCTAAGTTCAGAATATCAGACGTGGAATGTTCAACTCGAGGAGTATAAGGTCACCTATAAAACATTGGATACAAAGTCGCTGATAATTGCACTGGCTCTCAATTATTTTTCACACATGTCACTGAAACAGCGAAGGTAAGGCGACAAGTTTTTAAATGAAAAAATTAAACACAAATAAGTAGCCACAATTCTTAATATGTATGAAGTTCATCTAGTATCCTCTTTCTTATTACAGCACATCCCTTCATCAGTTGACAATTGATTTACAACTTAAGGACACATTTGATTTGCACAAAAATCTCTTAACCGATCAGGAACAAATTATCTGGGAGAGCATGGGACTGGCCAGGGATGCTCAAATCATAGAAAATGCAGCAATATTGAGACAAATGTTGAAATTGCCCTTTGGCTCATATCCCACACCGATACTTTTAGATCCCACGGAAACGGTCGTGAATTGGTTGAGAGAATATCTGAAATCTAAAGAAAAAGCTTTCGAGATTATATCACAAAATAATCAGAAATTAAACTATAACTTGGAACTGGCCGTAAGATTTGGTAAAATGTTCATAGTAGAAGATTGTCAGGAGGTGAGACCACCGCTATTGCAGCTGCTAACCAACAAAGTTCACATGAAATTCAATAAGAAACAAATAGAAGTCGGCACAAAATTGGTGGATCTACATGAGCAATTTCAGTTGGTTTTGGTGACGAAAACACCAAAACTAAGTATTCCACCGGAGACGGCTGCCTACGTCACCTGTATACCTTTTACTGTGACTGCGGTGGGTCTAAGTGATCAACTAATGTCAAAGGCTATTATAAAGAAAAATCCAACCTTGGAACACAAGCGTGTAGAGCTTTTGAAGAATGAGGGTGTTCTATTAAAACAAAGGATCGAATTGGAAGATAAATTGTTAGAAGAACTGTCCTTGGCTCAGGGCGATATCTTGAAAAATGAGAAGCTTCTGAAGACTCTGAATGAAGTAAAAGAGAGCAGCAGTTACATCGACAAATCCCTAAGGGAGAGTTCGAAAGTCAAAGAAACGTTACTGGTCGATTATACCCAGTTGAGAGACCTCTGCACGAAGGCTTCTTTGTTTTACATTAATCTGTCAGCCTGCTATGAACTGTCATCCCTGGTATTTATCAAACTGTTCCTCAATTGTTTGGAATTACACGATATCGGCGGCTCAATGTCAACTCCTCAATTGGAAAAGGAATTCTATAGTAGGTTGGTTAAGGAGACATTCCAATATTTGGCCAGATCTATACCGAAAGATCGCCATCTGTCTTTGGCTTTATATGTCTGTAGGACAGCTTACAGTGAACGTATAAAAGATGTGGAATGGGAATTATTTGTTTCGAATTTCATGTCAGCGGCTGATGGAAGTGGTATGAGTAATGCCGGTGGTATGGGCAGATCACAATTTGCGGATACTTTCGGCAAGGAAGCTGCTATGAAATTGCATATTTTGCTAAAGCAAAAAGCAGATATGGAGAAGAATCTGCAATTGCACGACTCCGGTTTATGGCGTAAATTTATAGAGGGAAACGCTGTAGAGGTGCCAGGTAAAGAACTTTGATTATTATACTGTTCGCCATAGGAGTTTGTCATTTCACAGAAGGAATTGTCCTCACCAATTCAGATATGTTCCAAGCATCGCATACTTTGAACTTCTCTTCTATAATTGAAACGAACACTTTGCTTGTTCAATCTCGGGCATTTTGAACGTCATTCAATGAACAGAACCAAACCTCAATTTTATTAGGAAGAAACAAATTCTGTTAGACTTTAAACTTTTCAATGAACTTTTCGGATATAATCCGAATTAAATTTTTCCAATTTAAGAACCGTTCTCAAATATTTAAAAAAAACCGCAAATATTTCCTATAAATTAAAAAATAATACAACTTATATTTGTATCGTTTTCTTTCAGTTACCTCTATTAGCAACTTTGAAAAACTTTTGATATCGCTAATTCTACGTCCCGATCTGGTCACACACTACATGAAGCTAAGCTCCGAGGAAATACTCGGCTTATCAATAGATTCGTTGCAACAGCCCACAATCGAACAACTCGTCGAAGAAAGTTCCAGTGCTAAACCCATTCTTATGATAACGCAAGCTGAAAATGATCCCGCTTCCGAAATATTGAGTGTTGCTTTAAGACTCAAAGGTAAAGATAAATACAAGGAGATATCAATCGGCAAGGGAATGGAGAAAATGGCCATGGAGGTAATCCGGCAAATGGCCGAAGTAGGAAAATGGATTTGTGTGAAAAATGTCCATTTGGTACCCGGTTGGCTATTGGAATTGGAAAGGGAATATGGTGAAATGAAGAAGAGTCCCGATTTTCGTCTATGGCTGATTTGTGAATCCACGCAGGGCTTCAGCGAAGCTGTCATGTATAAGTTCGTCAAAGTCCTATACGAATATCCCATTGGTATCCGGCAAAAGTGCAAGCGTATGCTGCAAAACTATGCTGTAATGGAACAGGACCGTGCCATACTAAAGGAGCCTAAACTCATGAAAATAAGAGTCGTATTATTTTTGGTCTTATCCGTTTTACAGGAACGACGACGCTTTATACCACAAGGCTGGTCTCAGAAATACGAATTTGGCGAGGCGGATCTCAAGTCTGCCCTACAGATCCTCAAATGGTTGGATTCTCTTACAATGGGTGGTCGCATAGATTGGTTAATCATGCAGAAACTCAATGAAAACGTAGCCTTCGGTGGTCGCATCAACAATTCTCGAGACCTAAGTGTTTTACAAAAATATTTCCAAGAATTTTTTAACAATGACTCATTGAGTTCCCGCTGGGCACCTTTAGACGGAAAGGTTACAATACCAACATCGTCTCAGTGGTCTGACTATTTAAACGCTATCACGAAATTGCCCTCTCAAGATGATCCGGAGTTGTTTAAACTTTCAAAGAAATCCAATACGAGTCGAGAAATCGATTATGGTTTGGAAATATTAAGAGAATTGCGTATATCATTCTATGGAAGTGGAAGAAGTGATGATGGGCTGGATCATCAGCAATTGGAGAAGCAAATTAAACCAATACTAGCATTGTGGAGAAAGTTGGCACAGGTATGTTATTCGACTTAGAGAAATGCATTTCAACGGTTTGTTATTCAAAAGTTTAGATATACATTTGATATCCCACTAGCTGTAATATTGAACTGTACTGTAGGTTTTGTGGCAACGAGCTGGAGTTTGAAACAGTTAAAGGATCTGTTGTTGTTTAGTTGTCCTTCTCTCCAAAGAATATATGGGGGAGAATATTTTTGAATTTAGATGAATACTAACATAGAGTACATTGAGAATGTTAAGTACATTCTGTTATGTTGGTCCATTACTTTGTAATTTAAAACTGCCCTACGATTACATCTTATAATTGTGATTATGAAGTGCATTTTCCATCAATTTGTGTAACACTGAATTATTTTTTACATATTTTCCGAGGTGGTGTAGGATTTGTCCCAGAGGAGAAAACTCTGCAAAACACCTAATACAAAATGAGTTGGGCTAGGACGTCACTCTCCATTTTAAGAATTTTGTTTATCTATTTTTAATATCTCAACATGGGAAGAGTTAATGTACTGGGAAATTAAATGTTATAAAAAATCAATTACTTTTATATGATTAGGAATAATGGATGTAATGGACGTTCACCAATAATATTCCCAAAGATGAACATAGAACAACGTCCTGCGGATGGAAATCACTGTTAATTGTTGCATTATTTCTCTTACGATATCATCCACAAATATTGTTAATCTAATCGCCAACACAATAATAATTCCCTTTCTTCAGAACTCTTCAATCAACAACACCGCCCAAGAACTAACCCAAGACCAAAAATCATCCAATCCATGGTTAGTTTTCATCTACACTGAATTGAAACTGGGCGGACAACTCTACCAAATAATACACACAACACTCAGTCAAGTGTATACTACATTGAAGGAACGACAAAAGGAAAGCAATCAGTCTCAGACATTACTCAATACATTGGCCTCAAATCAGGTATGTTGGTAAACTTTTTTTTACCGAAAGGAAATGCTTCAGTACAGGAAATTTCTCGTCCATTAGGTTCCACTGGAATGGCAACGACTCTGGTCGGGACCCTGTTCAGCCTTGGACTACATCAAAGCCTTTATGCACCGAGCAATGGCGACCGAGGCACGCTATCGCACTACAAAACATTTGGATTTTATAGACGAAATCGATCTGAGCACAGTGTACAACTGCCAGACTCTGATTTCGTCTTTGAAATTAGTGAATTCCCACAAACAACAGAAGTCGTGTACAAATCTACAAATGTCATCACATCCACTGCAACAGCACCAACACGACTCTGCCGCTGTCCCCCGAAATGAATTACAGGTGCAAGTTAAGGTGAAACCTCTAAAGGTAAGAATGACACCAGTAGAAGTTTACACAGATTTTGAGGTCGTTTTCAAGAAATTCCATAAGTTATGTTATTTGTTTGTTAATAATTTTTGTGATGCTTGGTCGAAATGCATTTTTTTTCTCTCACACTTGTCCTCTGCTGCTTTTTCGATGCTCGGTTTATTCCTTTGTTGCATTGCTTACCTTCCCCATTTTCGCCATAAAGTGTCTCTCCACCTTCGATAGAACTCTTTTTCTCCAACTATTTTTACTTAATACTAATATTTAATTGAAAGTATTCCTTAAACTTCTACTTTTTATTTTGTCTGCTTTTTGTATTAAAATTTTTTGTTTTTGATTGACATCACGGTACCACATTTGACATTTAATGTAATAGATTCTGCCTACTGGTGAAAATGTAAGAGAATCAACAAAGGTGCGCTAATGGCACAGGGTTGTATTTTTATATTAACCCTGAAAGTCTTATTAGAGCCAAGTCTGATAATCCTTGTTCACATACAGACGTAAAATCAACTTTCATCGGATTAAGTACTTCAATCTGAGGATTATGAAGCAAATCCGAATGAAGCAATAGAAATGGGTGAAATGTATTTATAATTTGGTATTTATAAAATTTCGCACAAACATGGGCGATTGCCACAGTAGTGTCGTTCAAAGGAAAATTACGGTACGCCTGCTGCAATGAATGCTAGGAATCATAGCTATAGACCAAAGATCAATCTATACTTCAATCCCAGGCTAATTGGTCATTAGAATATACGAATGAAATTCTCCAGATTCCTGTTTTTATCGGAATTCCGATATCTACTCATGTTTAAATTCGAATTTTCATCTTCCAAATGCACTGAAAAGTTTCGTAATTCAAATAATAATTAAGCTTACAGCTTGTTCGGATATTTTCAAGCTCAACAGCGTTCAGATTTGCAAGTAGACCTATTTTGGCATATGGCGTTATGTATGGAAACTCAGATAGATTTTAGGTGTGTTATGAACAGAATCATATCTGAGCCACGAAATTGTTTTGTAGTCGTTTAGGAAAGTAACCACTTTGTCTGATGACATTCCATTAAAAGTTAATTTTTAATTGTCTCTGTAATAAAGAATTCGATTATAACTGATACATATTGGTTATTTTGTCATTGCCGTAATTGTCTAATCCGTCAACCCTATGGCTGTATCTATGTTTGTCGGCCTACTCACGCCCTTTAATTAATCACGATTATTGAAAAAAACGACGGCATTGGATCAGCAAGTTTCACACTGACAGCAGTTATCGTGATTTTAATTTCGAATGCAAAAGTGGAAACGTTGTTTCTTATTGTAAATAATTAACACGGGAACACTCATATTTCTACATTACATGGGGACACACATATTTCTACATTGACTTTTAATTGTCTCTGTAATAAAGAATTCGATTATTTCTGATACATATTGTTTATTTTGTCATTGCCGTAATTGTCTAATCCGTCAATCCTATGCGTTGATTGTACCTATAATGAACTCTGTTTGTCGGCCTACTCACGCCCTTTTATTAATCACGATTATCGGACAAATCTTATTGAAATAACGACGGCATTGGATTAGCAAATGTCACACTGACAGCAGTTATTGTGACTTTAATATCTACATATAGTCTAAAAAAGTGCATTTTTGTCCGAAATTTATAACTATTTCACTGAGAATTCACAGATAAAATCCGCCCAATGTGGTTTTTGGAACAAATCCTAACAAAAGATTACGTTGGCATTCAAAGGTTTAATACGAATATTTCTCATGCATAGTGTAATAACGCCCAACTGTCACATATTCTATTACAAAATATCTGCAAAGGTTTGTGCCTAAACTAATTTACTTTACCTTTTTCTCACCCATTCTTATTCACCACAGGTTAATGGTGCCGTTTTCAGCTACGGCAAATTGATAATCACCACCAACGAAACACTAACAGAAGACGACATATCGCCCGAATTTCTCATAACATTTAAAGAGAAAGAAGACCAGAAAGTTCAGGATATACGAACAATGTCTAGGGGCAGTTCGGCAACTGCATCCACTCTGCTGCCGGTCTACACCAATGCAAAGCGAGAAAAATTGCTGTGCGAATTGGAAGTGGCGACCTCAGAAACAATGGATACAGTTCTGTTATCGGGAGCAGCTTTAATAGTAGGAGATTATTAAAGATAAGTGTGCAGAAATGTAAAATAAGGAATGGGAGATTATTAAAAATAAAGTGGGAATTTTAGCTTTGTAAGGCGTGTGTTTAAATGTCCTTAATAACAGGATCAAAATGTGAAAATAGGTGAAGGTACATATTGGGAAAACTGTTTTCAATCAACACTTTGGACGTGGATGACGGTATCATTTTAGTAATGGATAACTTTCGTGCAGTTTTCACCAGGATATGCCGGAACAGGATGTTAATGAAATGTTTGATTTTTAAATGAGCATAGAATTATTTGTGTGAAAATTCACATGTCACACAATGGGTGATGCATATCCGTTAAAAACATAGCCAGATATGTGCATAACATTTATAAAAACAGCAACAAAATGAAAAACTTCTTAAAATACATACAGAAATAATAATAAAAATTAACCAATTCACCCGTGACAATGTTTCATTCGAAACATTGCCGTGACCAGGATTCGAACCTGGGTTACTACGGCCACAACGTAGGGTCCTAACCACTAGACGATCACGGCTATGTGAATTCTTAACATTGTGCTATTTAACTACTAAGGTAAGTGTTTAAGTCATGTTTATGATTATTGTACAGCTCCTTTCACTTTTTGCCAATTATGCTTACTTATTCCGCGTTTGAAATGTGTAATGCAGTAGATGTGATTCATGATATCACATATCTGTGGTTGTCTAGAAATTACGATTCTTAGGACTATTTCGTCGAATCCTGGACACGGGGCAAGGCCCTCATGAAATGAGGTTTTTGTGTTTCATTAAAAACATGCATAATATATTTGAATATAAAACAATTTTATAATAAATAAATGCAATGACCCTAACATTGTTGGAACACAAAAACACTTGTGTGATTGGGTGCGTAAAAAAAATGTAAAAATACTGAACATCACAAGAGCCTTGTTGCAGGCCCGGGGGCAACGTTTTGGACTCACATGAAAGGTCATGTATTGAAATGAACATTTATTTAAATTATAAGTACAGTGTACTCTACTCTTGCGGACACCACTCATAAACGGACACTTTCTTCAGTACCAATACGCTTCAGTCCTCTTGTGTACTTCTCTCATTAGAGGACACCTCTCATGAGCGGACAAAATTCTCAGTCCCTTAGGTGTCCGCTTATAAGAGAGTAAACAGTACATACGTACAGTCAACTCGTACTGAACGACCTAAAACGTGAACACCATATTCTCTAGACACAGGTCTCTAATAAACCCCAACCGACCTTTTTTTAATTATATTTGAAACATTTCCGTCACTGAACAATGAGTTTTCGTTATTCTTTAAACACAATGAATTGGTTTTTAATCAATAAAACATTTTTTCTTACCAAGATCTTTAAAACTCACAATAACCACGACTCAAGATCACTTAGGTTAGGTTACGTTGAAACGGAGGATCGGTCATGTACGAATGACCCTCTCATGTCGGTGACATACACCCAGGCGAACAATTCGGCCTGTTGTGCGCTCCTGATGTTATTCTTTAGATTCCCTGCCCCTTTTCTACGTTAGGAATTCGGTCCCTTCCATGAAGTTCCTTAAATTCCTCATGTCCATTCCTTTGACGACCGACAGGTATCCTCTCCTAATTGGATTTTACTAATCTGTGAGAAAGGAAGTGTTCGGCCGTCCTCTCCGCATGCCTTACATTCGTCGCTTTCGGAACATCCTATTCTAAAGAGGTGTGCCCTTAGGCAGTGTCCTGTGATAATATCAACTAGCTTGCTTAACTCATTTTCGTTAAACCCGAGTATTCTCCTTGTTGTCTTGAAATCGAGATTGCCCCAGGTGGTTTCCTTTGTGGTTCTTTCCACCTGTCCCTCTTGCCAACTGGAGACATGCGTCGTCCTCATCCATTCCCAGAACTCCTGTTTTGTCTCCAGAGATCATTTAAATCTGTCACCAAACTAGTTATCGATACTTGTTTATCGCCCTTCACTATATTAATAAACTGTATCGCCATTTCCAATGATCCTAATTAGTGCGCTGACCGCACCAATACGATTATTGATGCCATGACACGAATGGTGGATTTGTTTTGCATTGGAATTATTTAAATAGAATTTCGCCACAAATTAAAGTGTTGCGCTCATTTTACTGTAATTGTAATTGTTTTCATGGATGCATCGTCGTATCGTATTTGTTCATGTTTGTGATTTTATAAATTACTCATTCATTGTGTGGCAGTGAAGTGTCGGTGTTTGCCCCTATCAAAATGAAAATTGTCATCATTAGTGGTTTGCGGTCATGGACAATCCTCGATGGGCGGCAGGAGGTTGATGGTTTGGGTGGATTGCCAAATCCCGCAAAATCCTCATGTGCTCATTTAACATCAATAATATGAAAATATGTGTAATAACCATAATCGCAATTGTAATTATCGACTGCTGAGCAACACTATGTTGCACAGCGGATTCAAATCCTGTCATAACTGGACAAGAGGTAGGTTGATCGCTGCACAATAGAGCCTGTGGAAATGCAATGTCAGTATCGACAGTGGCCCCTTCCCACCATTATTTCAGATGTGATATCGATAAAAAAAAAAAAAAAAAAAACTATGGGAGCGTGCATTTATTTATGGCTTGTGCTGCGCATTCCCTTAGGTCCTGCTATACTCTGCAAACTACCACCGTATCTCAGTCCAGCAGCCAAATAAGTGGTGGGGTTTGGCTGTGGCTGTCCACACCACGCATTAACTTCCATAATGATAGTTGGATTATTTACCGTTGATAGGTGTAGTAGCCTCAACTATTTAAGCAAAGCAAAAATAGTATGATAATAAATTGGAAGTATTGAAATCATTAACGAAATATTATTTTATTTATATTGTGCCCGAGACCACCGATTTAGTAGTTTTTGTCGTCGAAAGCAATGGCCAATAGATCTGTAGCTCGGTCTTTGACACGAAATAATCGAATTACCAAAACGATGTTGGTCTGCGTTTGATGTCATGTCACTTGAAAGACAATTTTGTCGTTCAAGAGTTATAGATTGTCAAAGTATTTCACAATTTTCCGCTCCATGATAAGATTTATTGAACTGTCAAAACCTTTTGAAAATGTGCAGGGTCACTGTCGGCTGCATCTGGCTAATCTTTCAGGAAAATTATAAATTATAATTATCGTCCCTAGTCAAAAATGCATTTTTAGTTTCACTTAACTTGTCTAAACGATTTGTGGTTTGAAAGAGATCGAAATGTCGATAAATAGTCTTTAATCTAGCGTAAGATGAGACTTACAATTAAGACCTCTTACATCTGCTCTATACGATACGAACTTAGGCCTATGTTTACAGTAGAAATTGAATATTGGCACAGTATTTTCGAATCTTTTGTCATAGCCAGCCACACTAGAAACGGGTTAGGGTTTGATTTTGCGACAAAATTGGTTTATATAACGACGCAGTTGTATGGGAACTCCGCCATCATCGGTTGATGTACTAAAACATCTAATGATCAGTTTGTTCAAAACCAAATGTCACCTTTATCTGGAGAATCAGCATTTGCACATCTGACATTTCATTTTGGACAGATTTTTGAGCTGTTTTGTACAAGACAGTTCATATTTCTTATCTTTTGCGAGAAGAGAGTCAGTGAATCAGTGTATCAGTGAATCAGTGTCGAGGGTAAATATATATTAAGATTATGTGTCAAAAAAATTAAAAAAAATATAGACCATTGAATAGAAGTTATTCAATTATTTTGGTTTTGCAGTGTTATTTGTATAATAAATAAATAAAAATAACAAAAGATGTAATAACGTCGATTTTTTTCAAGCAAATGTAATTCAGTTATGGCCACCACTGTATTTATTTATTATTCTAAATATTTCACTACTAAATATGTTTAAACGATATTCGAAAAAAAAAACCTCACCCGTGACAATGTTTCATTCGGAACATTGCCGTGACCAGGATTCGAACCTGGGTTACTACGGCCACAACGTAGGGTCCTAACCACTAGACGATCACGGCTATGTGAAGTCTTATTGTACCGTTACTTTTTTGTCTTTAAATATCCAATGGCAACAAAGCAAACGAAAACAAATCAAAGACAAACCATAAACAAATATGTTATGAATTTATAAGCTAAGATTGAATTCATGTTGAACGTATATTTTACCTTTTCGAAAAAAATAGATTAGACAATTAAATATGTAGTGCAACATACATATATGTGCCTATGTATGTGTGTGCATTTAAACTAGAAATTATCTCACAATCGACAACAAACTTGTACTGCTAACAATGTCACATAGTTAAAGTTAATAAACAAAATGTACATACAAAAAAAATGTAACTTCACCCGTGACAATGTTTCAATCGGAACATTGCCGTGACCAGGATTCGAACCTGGGTTACTACGGCCACAACGTAGGGTCCTAACCACTAGACGATCACGGCTATGTGAAAGCTTAAAATAGACGCTGTTTATTTCATTGTTTTTCCCCTTTAATGTTATTAGTTTTAATTCAAATAATTTGAAATAGTTTCTAAAAAGTGAAGGGAGTTTAATGTCATTAATCATAAACTTCACTTTTTAAATATAAAAATAGTGTAACTATTGATTTATTTTTCTATTGTTTTTGATTTAAGTTTAAGTAACGGTACTTCATGATTTCACATAGCCGTGATCGTCTAGTGGTTAGGACCCTACGTTGTGGCCGTAGTAACCCAGGTTCGAATCCTGGTCACGGCAAAGTTCTCCGCAGAACTTTGTCACGGGTGAAATCGTAGAAATTTTTACTACCTCAACATTTTTACAAAGTACGATTTTTCAATGAAAAAAAAATAATGTTTAAGAGTACAAAATGTAAAAGGTCGTGGAACTCGATTAATTTTGATAGTCAAGATACCTGATGGTATCTGTATATGTATATAAAATGTTTGGCAATCATTCAACCCGTTTCCCAAGTATTCCTGATGGTATCTGCATGTATATAACATGTAAGGCATTCAACCCGTTTCCCAAGTATTCTTCATAATCCAGCAATTTTGCTATGTGCGAACTGTCATAATAAAATTTATATCCCATAATTATTATAATACGTTTTGTAGAACAATACAAAACATTTCTTTTAAAATAACCAGATCCACAAATTTAAAACATCAAAATGAATAAATTGAATATAAAGACCTGTTTAAATATATATTTAAATGCGTGACCGGTAAGAAAGTGTATGACGAGGACTTGAGAAAAATGTATTGTGATTTATTTGTAACATTTTCTTCAACACCAAAAAAAAAACCATTTAAGTTAATAAGGATTTTACAAAGAATATAAAAAGAAACGACTTCACCCGTGACAATGATTCCCGTGGGAACATTGCCGTGACCAGGATTCGAACCTGGGTTACTACGGCCACAACGTAGGGTCCTAACCACTAGACGATCACGGCTATGTGAAGTCTTAATGTGCCGTTCGTTAAAAACATGTTCAACGTGGTGGAAAATTGAATAGTAGCACAAAGTTATACTTTTAAAGTTGCCTTAGTTTTTAACATCACTTTCACTTTTGCCAAAACGAATGCATTTAATTTCTAAAATGTAAATGCAAAATCATAATTCAAAACTGTAACATGAACAATGTGATTTTATGACTCCATATAGCCGTGATCGTCTAGTGGTTAGGACCCTACGTTGTGGCCGTAGTAACCCAGGTTCGAATCCTGGTCACGGCAATGTTCCCACGGGAATCATTGTCACGGGTGGAGTTTTTTGATACTTTTAAAAACTAGATGAACGGGTATTTTCTACAATCTCATCATACATTCATAGATCAGATAAAAATATAAAAGGTAGGTTTACGGATTCACGTGATGATTATGAATCCTGTAATCGATTAAACTCTATAGAAATTTGTATTGTAATTAAATAAATAAATCTATAGGAATTTTGACAGGCTAAATCCGATAATAGTGAAATTCAGTGGGGGGTCATTAGTACGTGCGATGAGGACAGGACACCACCTTTTCATTGGTTTTGGAAATGTATTTGATGAAACTTGGAAATCCTGTCGATATGTAGTCATATCTATTTGGAATGAGAATGCATTTTTATGAATGGCTGCAGAAACTCCATTTTGAATCCTTGTCTCGACAGAGATCATATTCAAGGTATTACCACTTTTCATGGGAATTTTATTACAATTTCCATAAACATTATCAAATGAAATCAGTCTACAATTTTCGATTCAAAATAAATATATTCGACACACTTTTGAATGCGATGAGTTGTAAAAAGAAACATGAACATTGGTTGGGTTTATATTTAGCCAATTTTATAAAATTCCAAAGTTTCACAAAGTTTTTAATCGGTAGATCAGTGGATTAATATGACAAACGCATAAATAAACTACATAACCTAATATGTTCTGTTAATTTGTAAGCAAATTGTATGAAAATATAAATAAAAGAATTATCTAGCCGTGCCCATAAAACCATATCTCGTCTGTCTGTAGAAATCACAATGAACCATAAACTATATCTCGCTGACTTTTATGGAATACTACAATCATTCGAGTATAAGTGTACAACATGAATATTGCACTGCAATTAAAAATTCTTTGTTAATATTGGATTTCAACGAAATACTAAAATGTATACCACTTCACCCGTGACAATGTTTCCCCTGGGAACATTGCCGTGACCAGGATTCGAACCTGGGTTACTACGGCCACAACGTAGGGTCCTAACCACTAGACGATCACGGCTATGTGAAAGCTTAAAATAGACGCAGTTTATTTCATATTTGCAATTACTGTTATTGTTAAATACTTTTGGCATGATATTCCCTGAAAAAAATGAAACTTCAAAGTGAAAGGAGTACAACATCATTAAATACAAACTTAACTTACAAATTTAATAATATTTTTTACTTATTTATTTCTTTTTCAGAAAACTTAAATGTGTGTGTTGAACAACGGCTCATTAAGATTTCACGTAGCCGTGATCGTCTAGTGGTTAGGACCCTACGTTGTGGCCGTAGTAACCCAGGTTCGAATCCTGGTCACGGCAATGTATCCAAGGATAACATTGTCACGGGTGGAATTGAAAATATTTTTTTTTCAAACTATGCTTTAGAAATATGTTTATTTAGTTATCATCTGACAAAAAAATGACAAATTACTATTTGAAGTGGAAACCAGTGGAAATTCATGAGAAACAGCGCTTGGTCGTATCTACGATACATTCTATTACAAGACAGGGGCAGTACTTGTGGTTGAGAGCGAGGATGTGACCTGGTTCTAACACAAATTTTTCATCTCATGCCTTGTTTTACCTCGAGAAAACATAGGGCTTCAACAAGATATTTCCAACTTATACGATTGCTTGCAATTATTTTCGCTTATTCATTGAATGTTTTGGTTATTAAAATGGTCATGGAAAATAGGACCGGAATGTGGGTCAATATGGTCATTCAAGTGGAATAAATGTATGCCCACGATATTTCCTCTAAAACTAATGTTGAGATATTCAAATATGTCAAATTAATGAACGATTGTGATTGTATCCCTACTTTTGCAAAAGAAACTTACGGTTTCAACATCAATCCGTGATAAACCATGACCAGGAATTGAACCTGGGTTACTACGTTCCATAATGTAGCGTCCTGCCCACTGGACGATCATGGCTACATGTAATCACATTACCTAGTTAGAAAAAGCTATTGTTAAGTGCAATAGATGCTCGGATTGTACAGGAAAACCTCTGATATTGCGATTAAAGTCTGATTAGAACCGTGAACATTGAGATCCTTTCACTAGGGGTTTCGATAGATAATCAGCTTTAACAACTTGTTGTGAAATCTTGAAATGTGGACTCAAGCCTTGTTCAGATTGCATATCGAAATTCTCCCTTTCCGGATTTATGTAGTCTGTTAATTTCTATTGAAATTCATACACACATTAATGAACAGATTAATATTTGTCCATTGGCATAAAGTCCACGCCCATGTTTCTGGAAGTTACATAATAAGGTATACACAGTGGGTGTATTCCGTAGAAGATATTGTTTAATTCACGACATGTTGGAGAGCCTTCTGTATTGATAACTTGTTGTATGAGTGCTACCTGCTGTATTTAATAGATCCAGCCGCAACAGGTTTTTTAAAATCCAACTACACGGTGAACTAAAATGTCAGTTGCAGCCAATGCAGCATCTTTCAGTCGCTCGCATTGCATACCTGAGTTTGTACAGTAGGTAGGGGTGTACATTAGTTTGCATGAAAATTGACAGCTGCAATAGGTTCAATGCTGGATTCTGGCCAGAACAGCCGGACTGGGGAAAAAACGATGGGAATCAAAAATCGAATCTATGTGTTATCCTCTGAGAATATCCACACCGCCTCTATGATCTAAAGCATTTCTGTATACAGTGTACTCTCTCCTTGCGGATACCTCTCTTAAGCGGACACCTCTCATAAACGGACACTTTTTCATGCCAATACGCTTCAGTCCTCTTGTGTACTTCTCTCATAAGCAGGCAACATTCTCAGTCACTTAGATGTCCGCTTATGAGAGAATACACTGTAATTGGGATTGGTCGGACTTTTTCCATTGGGTTATTTCCAAGGAGAAAGTCCCCTGTTTAGGTGGGTTTAGCTATCAATATGTATAATGCTGTTCTGATTTATCCAGTCTAGATTTTTTAAATTAACAAAATATTTGTGCTGTTGGAGTGAGTCTCTGAAAAAACACAAAATATTTCGAAATTGTTTTAATATTTTCACTATTTCGATGAAATCTCATCAATGTGAATTTTGGAGGGATTTTCAACAGGCAGTTAGCGGGAAACATTTCCCTGGAATTTGCCGATTTGTACTTCCTTATTCACGGGATTATTGGTTTTGGTACCCGGGAATAAAATACATACGACGAAAAATGCAACTATGTGACTTTTACACCTTTTCTTAAAAAGTTTTAACCAGGCAATTCCTGGTATATTGATTTTTTTTGATTTTTCAATTCCCGATTACATACATACTAACAAAACTACAAATGTATGAAACCTTCCTGAACACTCGAATTGTTTAGGATTTTTTAATTAAACACAACAATTTAACTTTGGGAATGTATACTTCGTTTTTATGAATTATTTCAAGCTCTAACAATACCCCGAATTATTTACATGTTTCGGTTTTGCTAAAAAAGACTATAAAATAAAAAACCATACATTTTTTTTTTCGAAAATGAAAAGTTTTTTTTCTTTCATAAAATGTAAAAAAAAATGCTGAAAAACTAAAAACCCAAATCGGAATCCATTTATGTTGCGCAAACACTCCACTGCTTTTTTTAATTTCAAACAAATTTACTTCACCCGCGTCTAGTGTACGATACACGTGTTTGCTCATCTTTTCTTTGACTCGTATTTCTATTTTCCAATGACCAGTGAACAAATGCAGGTTGTAGTTTATAAATAAAACAGAAACGATTTTATAAATTCAACAACAACAAAGTCATTCATTCGTTCGTTCGCTACATTTCATGCTACAATAACAAAATCAAATAATAATTGTAGATGCTCACACACACATCCATACATATCTATGTTGGGCTGGCAAAATAATAAAAACCTTTGGAAAAAAAAAATATATTACACACACCCTGCTTTAGTACTTATTGTTGTTGTATTTTGGTTTTTTTTCTATTCATTTATTTCAGCTGATAATTCATGCCATGCCGCCGCCTTTCACTTTGAACAAACTGAAAACCAGAAATAATCACCACCGGATTTGTGTTGTGTGTGTGTATAAATTTCTCTTGCATGTGGTGGTTGTTGGCGTCATGTTCATATTGCGTTGTTAGTTGGCGAACAACACAAAGCCTCGATAGCCGTGATCGTCTAGTGGTTAGGACCCTACGTTGTGGCCGTAGTAACCCAGGTTCGAATCCTGGTCACGGCAATGTTCAACAAAAGAACATTGTCACGGAGAGGTTATTTTTTTTTTCAAATAAAATACATTTATTTTTTTAAATAAAATGCATTTATTTTTTTAAAATAAAATGTATTTATTTTTTTAAAATAAAATGTATTTATTTTTTTAAAATAAAATGTATTTATTTTTTAAAATAAAATGTATTTATTTTTTTAAAATAAAATGCATTTATTTTTTTAAAATAAAATGTATTTTTTTTTAAATAAAAAGTATTTATTTTTAAATAAAAAGTATTTATTTTTTTTAAATAAATTATATTTATATATTTTTTTTAAATAAAATATATTTTTTTTTTTATATAAAATAATATTTAATATAATAATATTTTTTATAAAATATATTTATATTTATTTTTTAAATAAAATAAAATATATTTATATTTTTTTAAATAAAATATATTTATTTTTTTTATATAAAATATATTTATTTATTTTAACTGAAGTTTAAAGTTTGCTGTTTTAGCATTTGAATGCTACGTTCGGGTGATCCATTCTGAAAGTCCAATTTTTGCTAACTTTTTCCAACCGCCAATAGCTCACAAACGACACGATTAATTTTATTTTCCGTGTTAGCAGTCTTGGTTGACTTGTCCCTATTTACAGGTCTGGCTGGTCAAATCGACCTGACAGCGCCAAAAGGTGAGACTAATTCTGCCTTCCCAAGAAAAAAAGTCACATCTCCATTTTGGTTGTTCTGAGATATTTAGCTTTTACGTTTCTTGCCTTATAATTAAATATTTTTAAAAAAAAATCAATAATGATTTTAAAATATATTAAGTTGAAAAATGATTCTTCCGAATCTGGCCTTATCTCAATTTTGAAATTTTACAGAATGTGTTCTCCATCAAAGAATATGGATATGGTTGTTTATGACAGTCATAAAATGGACTTGACTTGCGAACACACATTTTTTACAGAACACGAATTGTGATAAAAATAAGAAGTAAAGATTTTGCAAGATTTGTTTATTTGAATAATTACTACCAAGACGCTCCAAACAACAAACTCCTCACTATCAAAATGTGTATTAAACTGAAAGAAGATTAAAACCCCCAAATTAATCCATCAAAAGTAAAAAGTTCTTCAAACTATCCCCCTCTGCTCTGATTTGCCATCAAATTTTGTTTATGTTCATTACACGTAATGAGGAATCGATAGGATTTTCCCAGGGTTAGTCATACTTAATTGAACATCAATCGGTTTAATTACGTCTACTCAATTACTGTTGAATAGTGAAATTTACTGGACAGCTTAGCAGTTCACTTTTATTTGGAAATTCTGAGTGGCACTTGTATTAAACTGTTGCAAGTTTTTCGTTACGATAAAAATGAAACTGGTAGGACGGACATTGGACATTCATTATTTGATGATTTTGTCGACTATGTGTTAAGATTGATAGCATTTTTCATTTATGATGATTATCATTTTATAGATGCCAAAGGGACGAATGAAATATGCAGTCCGACAAAATACTACTTTTGAGTGGTGTGGCTTTATATGTTTTAATATAGGTGTTAGGGAGATCTCAAAACTGTTTTTTTTTGCTTACTATCCATTGCATTCGGTTCTTTTTAAAAGTCTGTGTATCCTAGAACAATATATGGAGTTACGAACTGGATTTTGGGTATATCAGAAATGAGCTTTTGAAATTATGTTTAGTGCTCTGCTTTTTTTTTCTTTGAAAAAAAAAGTGGACTTAGCGCCTTTTCATTCTTAGGCCGCAATATCTTGTTAATATAAATACTCAATACAACCCTGGTAATGTTTGCGTGATCATTGACTAGCTTGGACACACACCATGGTGAATTAGATCATGGTGGTAATTAAGTTCACCACTGCCGGCGATCGGCTGGGGAAAATATGCCAGGGAGATAAATTCACATCAAAGCAATATTCTGTACTTTTCCAATCTTCTTAATATATATTTACCCTCGACACTGATTCACTGATACACTGATACACTGTTTCACTGAGTCACTGATTCACTGACTCTGTCACGCAGTACGTAGGAATTTAAATAGGCATTCTATAATTCTATAAATAATAATAATAATAAAAAAATAATATTTTTTTTTGTACAGAAATTGTGTTTTCCCCAAATTTTTTTTTTACAAAAATTTTTTTTTTAAAAAAATTTTTTTTTCCAAATTTTTTTTTTCAACAAAATTTTTTTTTTCAACAAAATATTTTTTTTTTCAACAAAATTTTTTTTTTCCACAAAATTTTTTTTTTCAACAAAATTTTTTTTTTTCAACTAAAATTTTTTTTTCAACAAACATTTTTTTTCAACAAACATTTTTTTCCACACATATTTCAACGGGCGCCATAGGCGCATTACAACTTACTAGTATTTTATAATTTTCAGCAAAACCACATGCCTATGACTCAGAGATTTACATTATGGTGCAGAGTTTGTAGCAATTTTTGTTTGACAATGTGCTCTAAGGGGGCATTATAACCATTTTATGTGCCTAGAGATTGAAGACATGACTTGGACGATCATAAACGTGTTATCAGAAATCTCGGCGAGGTCAATTGGAGATCTCGGACCTGTGATGTGACCTCATTAGGTTACCGCGAAGGACCGATGTTATGCGAACAATCGAATAACGATTCAGACCCTTTAGGAGAGTATTGATCAAGTCATTCTAGAGATAGAGCCAGAAATCATTACTAAGGTCTTAGAAAATCTGGTCGAGCCGAGGCAATGGGAATTTTTGTTCTCTAAAATTTAAATGCAAAAAAATGCATAATTCCCCAAATGAAGAAGTCCCCAAAATAAATGCAAAAACCCCACCAAAAGCCCAATATGCAAAATCCCCCTAAAATTATAAAAAAATACCCCAAAAACAACATTATAATTGACTTCTGTTACGAAAATATCCCCAAAAATACAAAAATTAAATGTTATCTAAAAATTATGAAAAACTCCCCAATTTGGTATGACCTTTTTTTTTTTGGGGAATTCCTAATTTTTTTTGGGGTCATTTTTCATAGAGCCTTCAATTCGCCTTTTATTCGTAATAAAAGTGTATATTTTGTATGTGTGTAAGTAACATAAAAATATCGAATCAAGTAACACAACTGAAATGGCTTGATTCCAAAAGAATTTTTAATTTTCTGGAGAGGTAAAATACGGAATAATTTATAGTTTCGATCGGATTAGAATTCTGTGACAAGCCAGATAATATACACAGTTGGCCCCGATGAGATATGTGATAGTAATCATATTATTCTTAATATATATAATTAGCTAATTATTGTAAAATCCAAGTTAACTTAAATCTATGGCTATTTTTGTACCCATATAATCTAAGGATGAAATACTCATGTTGTTTAATCCTTTATATCCGCAAAATATTATTCACTTCCACATATGTATGTGTGTAAGACTACATCTCGATGCATACACCATTTTAATTAGGGTCAATTAACATTTGCGATGTTTGGTGTGTCGAAACTGCTGAACACTGAAACTACAACAAGGGACCATTTGCCATCGCCATATGCATGTGCCAATGTCTAAGATGTTTACATAAATTCACTAAAGTTTAATTAAAGTCTAATACTCGGTTTATATCGTTTTCATATAAATGTTCGGGCCTCTTCCCTTACACTTGTATGGCTTTGTAACAACAACAACAACAGCAGCAGCAGCAGCAGCAATAACTAACAACACGATGTTCGTAAATGTTAAGTGAACCCTCGGGAATTGTAGTCGCATTTAAAGTTGTTGTAATAATAAAACAACAATAACACATTTCCAGGCCAAAGGGCGACATTTGATAATATAATCCATTCAGATTTGACGTAAAAGGACATTATTTGCATTTTACGCTGTTTTAGCCAACAACAACAACATTAACAACCGTATAACGAGCTTCCGTTTCAGCTTTATTTACTCGCACTTTAATCAGCAACAGTAAACCGATATTAATGCCACGGATTTGATTTTAATTATTATTCGGGTCTTAAGTTTGCAATCGAATCCAGCACAACAGCAGCAGCGACACCAGAATGACATCCTTTGTATGAGCGAGCGAGCGAGCAACACTAAACACACACATTCATATGCGTGTATGTGTACGTGTACTAGCACAATATTTGTGGCTACAATTGGGTCCTTAAAGGTATTTAACACATTGAGACATTAGGACATTCGTATGTGTGTTTGGGTAACAGCAAAGGCTTCATTTTCAAGTCAAACACGGAGTGTGTAACTTCAATGGGGTTATACAACCACAACCGATGCCAGCCTTGCCAGAGCAGTCGCTATTGTGCCAAGACATTTGCTTTCAAATTTCTATGATTTTAATTATCTGAAATTAGTGCGATTGTCGTCTACACTTCTTAGACTACACAGCGGTGCAGTTGAAAAATCGCTTGTTAAATGATCTAGTGTACGTTGGAGAGATGAGAATCCCATGCTTAATACACTCAAAGATCGCGGTATGGGAAAATAAGTGATCCAGGAGCATTCTGCAGATTGGGAATACCTATCGAAATCACTGGCTTATCGTTAGTACTGTAGGGCAAGGGCCTATAATCAACTGATACATTTGCAAGACTTTATTCCCGACTCTGAGTACATGCACATCGCAATTTTGTTCTCCGATTTCTGTTGAGTATCATTAGTAAGATTGGGAATACCCAGCGAGCATAAGTAGTGCTGGGGAGGGACTATTTCCCACTGACAGTATATGCAGGAAGTAACAAGCCGATTATGAATAACACTACTCAACAAAATGAAAAAAATTTCATGTACTCCGGATGCGATAATTTTTTCTGTGTAGATAACCTTGACATGAGCTCGAAAAACGCAATAAAAAAATTTTTTTTCGTTTGGTTTTTGTTTTATTTTTTTTTTTAAATTTTAAAAAAAAAATTTTGGTTAATTTGTTTCGTCCGGCATAACTCGGGAACTACTAGCCCGATTTAATTGAATTAAATTTTAAAAAATTTAAAATTACAATTCCCTTAATCTGTTCATATATTGTTTTCCTATACAAGCAACAGTTTCCAAGTTAAAAATGAATATATAAAGGAAAAAACTTATTTTTTGCCTAAAGATTTAAATTTTTTTTTTTTTAAAAAATCCATAAAAAATCCAAAATGAAAAAAAATGTCAAATCTTATTACTTTTACGTAAAGTCACATAATCTATGAGCAAAATGAGACAAAGATCATGAAAATCGATGCACGCGTTTCGCTTTTATTCGCAATTGAGTAAAGGTATGAATTTCAAAAATTTCAAATTTTCATATATTTTTGTCACCCAACAAATTTTAATTTTTTTTGTAATAAAAAAGAAAAAACCTTACCATAGACAAAGTTGTGCATATGTCGAGCAAATTTTTGAAATTCATACCTTTACTCAATTGCGAATAAAATTTTTTAAAATTTAATTCAATTAAATCGGGCTAGTGGTTCCCGAGTTATGCCGGACGAAACAAATTAACCAAAAAATTTTTTTTAAAATTTAAAAAAAAAAAAATAAAACAAAAACCAAACGAAAAAAAAATTTTTTATTGCGTTTTTCGAGCTCATGTCAAGGTTATCTACACAGAAAAAATTATCGCATCCAGAGTACATTTTGACTGTTGACTAGTGTAATCAACACATGCACACTGGAAATATTTCTGGGAATGGCGTATCAACCTCAGCTGCCATGCCATTTTGTCAGTCAGATTTCTGGAGCCCTAGCTGATTTGACTATCTTGATGGATGGTCTAACAATTATGTGTTTTTAAAATAAAAACATAAGAACACCAAGGTATGGCAACCCTATCGCCATCTGTTCAACTTTACAACTATAACTATGTATGTTAGTTTATCCCGATCAATACAAAATTTTGGTTTAGCGGTAGTGTTTAATTAGTAGTTTTTAGTGGTTTTAGATGTGGATTCAGAAACACATTTAAATTCATTAGTGCTTGGTTTAGAATTGACTTTACCGACTTCATATACCGTAAACGAATTTACAAATGTATGTATGCATGTGTTGTGGTCTGCACCCCATCCCCCCCTCCACACATTTTTTAGCTGCTTCATTTTATGATAGAGGCAAATTGAAGTTTCAACGGGAAACCGACAAAATGGTTTAAAAAAGGATAACAAATTGTTAAAGTTCAAATTGATTCGAAATCCCCATACAAGTGAATGTTGTTGTTGTTGGTATCGTTGAAAATCTATGGGGAGTTATTACAGATACACATTTCCAGTTTGAGTATTGCCGGGTTTTAAAGGACATCCATCATTGACAGATCTAATTTGTTTGAGTTTAAATTTGTACGTACAAGTTAACATTCTTGATTTTATGTTTGTCAGAATAAATAAAGTTTAAGTGCTGCGTTTAAAATCTGTATTTTGTAAATTATCCTGATTGGTGTTTGTGTCAATGGGGATGTAAGTATGTCAACCATGGTATTCTTGTGAACGATAGCCTTGGGGCAATTGTGAATGTAATTGCTCAGTTGTGGCATTAATAGATTATATTATAGTATTATTTTATATTGTTGTTGTAATTAACATTTATTAAAATAATACTTGAGGCCATGTTTGTTGTTGGTCGGTTGGGTGGTTCGGCTGTCTTTCATTTGATTTTGCCGAAAAGGATGGATGGATGGATGGATGGATGGTTGGCTGACTGGTTGTGAGAACAAATGCCAGATGATGTTGGTCACTACGACGATAATGAAGTTAATTAGCCATGATGATGGGTATAATGCCCATGATGACAATTACGTTCATGGACATTGTGCAAATGTTGTATAATTAAATTTAAAAACATTGCTAATCTTTGTATGGTTTATGTGTATTTAAAATATGTATCCGGTTTTTGGGGTTTGTGTTCTACAAATTAACAATACCTATGGCAATTGTCATATGTACGAGGGTGACTCAAACATAGCAAGGCAAACACAGAGAATTTGGGAAAAATATCTGTGTTATGAAGAGGACAGTAAAGTTTCTCATCTCCAAAAAAAAACATAAACATAATGAATGTGGAAAAAATAATTAAACCGACTCACCTAAATGTCCAGGAGCTAATAGCAAAGACCATTTAGAGGGCAGACGTCGCAAGTCGTTTTCTGATGCATTGGTTCGGAAGCACACTCCCGATGTCACGAATTGGCATGGCAATATTTGAAAGGTTTTCTAAGCAAATAAGGTTGTTTTAAAACAAATACCTACTTTTTTAAAACAAATACTGTTTAAATACCCTCTTGGAAATATTCAGAAAACGACTTGCGACGTCTGCCCTCTAAATGGTCTTTGCTAGTAGATGATTTTGATTACATTGGATCTGCCATCTGCTAAAAATAAAAATATTTCGAGTTGAAAAATAGTTTTTGCATTTTCTAATATACTTATAGTTTTTAAAATGAAATAGTATTGGACAATGATTATTTTTCCCCCTCCCCATTTCTTGACTCGCGTTCATTGACTGCACTCCAAAAGCTTCCAATTGTTAATTTCATTACGATTTATTTATGAATTCATTACCTCATTTTAATATAGTGTCAATTTCAGTTTTAATTGTCATCTAATTAAGGTTTTCTAAATTTTTCAATATTTTGCTTCATAACTTATGCAAGACTTTTAATACGTTCTTTTACAAAAGCTGAGAGGATTCAATTTCGACAACAACAACAAAAAAAGTCACCACATACAATTTAAGGCCTTTCACACACTGTCAGTTCACATAGGTCAAAGCAAATATTCAACAAATCGATTCATATTTGCAAAAGATAATATGCCGACCAACAGACGCAGATATACATATTTATAACACCGTGCAACAAAATCCACAGATTCGGAGCAACTAATAATAAAGCCATTATTATTGAAAGTAAACCAGTTTTTACAGTATTTCAATAACCTCAAGGCAGAGACCATACAGAGAGCAGACGTCCAAAGTCGTTTATTAAACATTTCCAAGAGGGTATTTAAATAGTATTTGTTTTAAACAAGTGGGTATTTGTTTTAAAAAAAAACATTATTTGCTTTGAAAACCTTTTAAATATTGCCATTCCAATTACTAGAGTGTGTAGCCGAACTAAGGTGTCAAAAAACAACTTGGGACGTCAGCCCTCTGTATAGTCTTTGTTCAAGGCAGAGAATATCGAAAATATCCAAAAAAATAGAGAACGAATCTGTTCTATTTGCAACTTTTCAAGGCACAATATTGGGTTTTTTTGGTTTCCATCCATTTATATCTGTTTTAATCGCTCTCATTTCTGCTGACTACAAGGGATCGTTTCACGCAATTATATCTGTCGCATGGTGTAGTACGTGGCATACTGGACTGCATCATACTCGCAATTATTGCACATAACCACAATTACTATAATAACGAAATAGTAATACAGACATATAATGCTAATTAAACGTAGCATGAATAAATATGTACAATAAACAAATGTATGTATGTGTACAAGTATGATTTCAGACACATGTCTGTACCCACTTGGTACGTATTTCGAAAATAAACGAATGTTCGCCAAAATGAGTAATTATCGGACTAAAATAGTTCATTAAATATTTGTCTGTTCATCTGGACAACGGAAAGGAGTTCCATTTTTTATTAGTTGGGACTCGGAGAGGAGAATACTCTGTTTGACCTCGTCGGACGTTGAGAGATGTTTCTGATTAATTCTAATTTGATGTCTAAATCTTGTTTTTCCATCAATTTAATTTTTTTCAAATGTTTGTTTTCCTGTGCCAACACGAAAAGTTAGAAGTTGTTAAATTTTGTATTTAAAATATATGTTTATTAATGGAGTGTATATCTTTGTATTCGATTTTTTAAAGAATATGAACTAATATTTTATTTATTTAAGTTCGAGGTCTTAAATCAGTAAAATATTAGTTCGTATATGTTTATTATATTAAAATTTAACAAAATAGAATAAAAATGATATTATTTATTCAGTAAATTTACTTTTATCAATTTTTTTTGCGTTTGAGTGACTACAACGTAAAAAACACATAGTTTCGTTTATTAAAGATTTTTTCTTTGAGTTTTCTGAAGAATAAGAATTCCACATTCGATTGGAATGTTATTCTATGATAGCGTTGAATGCTATCAAATTTTCGTTTACATGGAAATGTAACAGGTTCCGAGAATATTTCTAGTATTTTATAGGACTTTATAACACTTTTAAATTAAAAACAATAGGGAAACTCTATCAACTAAATGAGCTGCTGAGAGTGGAGATTACTTACTTATTTTCCTAAACGTATACAAATGAGTGCTATCATTATATGAATGCAGGAATTCGTATTTGCATCTTCACTATTACACATCGCTATATCATCATGTATATCCTTAGAAAGAGTTCTTGTTTGTCCACAGCTTCGGTTTCTACGAGAAAGGTTTATGAATTTCCCTGGAATCACAGGAGTCATGCAAAGAGCTGATTAAAATTTTTTCATTTTGACAGAATTTTGATTTTCAAAATCATTGCTTACATTTCAATTGTTGGTTTAGTTTTTTTTTCAAATGTCGAATACATTTTCGTATTAAACATTCAAATCAAAGAATACAATACAAAAAGCCAAACAAAGAATTTTCGGGCTCTGAAAACTATTAAAAATATTGTTATAGTTCGCTAAAAATGTTGCCGCTAATGTTTTTATAGAGATGTTTTACATGTCTTAGAGTTTACTCTCATACTCGTAAAGTCGCCAACATTTACGAGGTGAAAACAGCCGCTGAAGAATGTTTGATACCCAGTTTTGAAGTCGGGTTCATCTGTGTGATAGTCGCACACACTACATACCACACCACGGCCGTTCACAGTGAATATAACATATTGAATATTCTTTTCTGTGCTCTACAATTGCCAAAGGTTCGCCATTGATATTGCTAGAGATTCGCCAATTATTAATAGCCAAAACAAATCTAACACAAACGATATGTAATTTACTTGAAAATTTCATTTCCAATTTACTTGAACATTTTACAAGCGAAACAGCTTATAAAAGCTCCATCGCCATATAATTCTTATATTTTACTGTCATGTAATTTACTGGAAAATCGTCTTCACCAAACTATCTAGAAAAGCTCTAACTGTCGATAGCTGTGGCGAGGTGAGTCAACAAACATATGTAGTAGAATGTAGTTAACTCATTTCGAAAGATGAGAATCTGCTGTTGTATGCAACAGACTGCAATGTATCTGAACATTTATGAAAGTTTTGTGATGTTCATGTTCACAACGAAATTATTTCAAAATCAATGAATTCCCATGAAATCTTGAAAACGTATGCAAATGAGTGCTATCACTATATGAATACAGGAATTCGAATTTGCATCTTCACTATTAACACAAATGTATAACAATAGTACACATATACTGATGTATATACTTAGCAAGAGTTCTTGTTTGTCTACAGTTTCGGTTTCTACGGGAAAGCTTTATGAATTTCCTTGGAATCACACAATGCTGGGAATTTTGTAACATACACTTTTTTCAAGATCGATTTACCGATTTCCTATTTTCATTTCCTTTGTCTGAAGACTATTTTTCTATTTACAAACACGAGCCTTAAATGATTTCTTTGAAGCACTGCGATTTCCATTCAATCGGACCGTAACTGATTATTTCCTCTCTAATTCCTTAAGGTCCATTAGGTTTCTATAATCATCCCTATACTGGTATAATTTAGATTATCATTATCGATTCCTAATCACTACTCCGACACCTTTAGAATAAAATTATTATAAACTTTCATGATGTTCGGTTTATTATGTAAATGTCTGCATGTTCAGTTAGAATGTCCTGAAGACTTTTTAACTTTAAGTTGATTCTACACATTTTCCTGGTTGCGGTTTATCTGCCACAAAATTTGTTATTCAAATATACATCACCACTTTGCAGCATGTATTTATATTCGTCCTATCTGGGCCACTGCCTGTGGAAAACTTTTTAAGAAACTCTTAAAGTTTTTTCGTTTTTTTTTTTTTTATAATTATGCAGTCTAATAAAAGGGATTTTCGAAAAAACTTTTTTCTTTGCACATCTTTGTGTACGTTTGTGTGTGTGATGAGGCTAAAGAAATTTCAACATTCTTGTTATCCTTTCGTTGTACATATATTAACATAGTCTCACCACAGAATGGTGAGTGTATTAAGTTTGTCGGGCAATTTGTTACGTACCAACATTTTGTGCTGCCTCTGCATCCCTAGGCTATTCAGTCACTGGATATGATATAAATGTTAGGTTGAGGTCCTTTAAAATAAAGTACCATTCCATTGTTAACCCTTGTAAGTCTTTAAGAAGGTACAAATTTGTTAAATGACCCCATGCATGATAAATGACCTATGACTGAGTGTATATATCACCTGTGTCTTATTTCTTGATCTATTTCTTACCTGCCTCATTTTACTCTTTAACACTTTCGCCAAACATTTTCCCCAAACCACCCACTTTGCGGGCGGTGATGTTGATGATGATAAGTTGAAGTCTATTTTGTTATCAAAACTTACACGCTTAATTTAAAATGTAATTTAAAACTTTTGGGATTTCTCGACTCAACTCCTCCAATATGAAAGTGCAAATAGTTTTCTGAGGCAGCGCCTGTGCCCGATTCTCTTTCCTCTCAGGTTTGCAATTTTACATTCACTTATCTACAGGGGGAGCGCTGGAGATGGCAATGTTGTTTTTTCGGTTTTCTCATTTTTCGTTTCTGTATTCTGCACAAAATGGCCAAAAGGTAACAACAAACACAACAATAACATGCAATGACATGGACAAAATTGTGAGTTTTTTTCCTGGCTATTTGGTCATTAACAAACGACAATACTGACGTATACAGGTGGTGACAAAAATGATTCTAAGGTTTCATGTATAAGAGTGGTTGAAAATTGTCCATGTATGAGTGCCAATAAAAACGTTAGTTGAGTGACTCGACTTATTCAGCTTGACTTAGACTCGAGAAACCGAAAAGAGTGTATGTCAGCAATCTAAAGGACCGTGAATAATTTGGTAGATTCTTGTTGTCGATTTTATAAAATGAAAACCATTTTCGACGATACAAATTCCGTAACGTTGAAAAAATATCACGGGCGGGTGGGTCAACCACATATTGAAAGCCGTAAAAGAAATATTGCGATTTTAAAGCAGTTATAACACCGTGTTACACACATTCTGTCCTATGAAGCAAATTTACTTTTTCGGAAAGGGGATAACAAATAAAAATACACGTGCATCGGCGATTTTCATGTACACGTCAGAATTTTTTTTTTTAAGTTTGAAGTATGAAGCTCGTTGTGGCCTGTGTGAAAGCCTTTGGACTGAAACCTTAAAAAAAACGATAACCATTTAAACAAAAAAAAAAAAAAAAAATTAGGAAAATCTGAGAATTAATAAAAATCTATTTTTTAAAAAATGTGACGTGATACAGACATTTTCACGAGTCTGCCTGCCAGAAATCAGCTCGATAGGATCAGTGAAAAAGGGTTAAAAATCGGTCGAAAGGCTTTCACACAGGCCACAACGAGCTTCAAACTTAAAAAAAAAAATTCTGACGTGTACATGAAAATCGCCGATGCACGTGTATTTTTATTTTTTCCCCTCTTTCCGAATATGTGCATTTGGTTCATAGGACAGAAAAAAATCTATTTTTTGTAACACGGTGTAAGTAAAGTTCTTTGACTTTTAATTTTCCCTCATTTTACGATTTTACGATATTGCTAATACAGCAATATTTAATACGATTTTAAATAAGACTGTATAAAATGTTTTAAACATGTGGTAGTCTTGTAAGTTAGGTAATTTTTTTAACCCGTATTAAGGCTAGTTTAAATACAAAGTTAACTAAACTTATTTACGACTCCTTTCGAAAGTGGCACTTTCACCAAAGTTCAATTTTACTCTTAGAAAGTTAAAAAAAAAATCGTTGCAGCATCGGCAATGAAAAGTAAAAAAGAATATTTTAAAAACGAATCTTCTAAAGGGAACAAGCCGCATGGATATTCTTCTAGAATAATTTAAACATAACTGCGAATTTGCCTCCGTCCATCTGACCGATGCCCTCGAAAGACATAATAATGCAATCCCCCCCATCCTGGAAATACGATAGGTATGACTAAGGGTAAATAAATGCCACATACATTACAACTGCTATAACAGCAAGCTTGAGTTTGGATAAGATTGTTGTATAAGAAGAGGCTGAGAAGGTCCGAATAGATCTGAAACGCCTTACACGTTGCAGCATTTGCCATCTTTCATTGAGAAGAGCGAACTCTGTTGAAACATTTCTAAACTAAGAGATTTTCTTTGTCGCTCACTGTACAAGTACTTTATCTACCACTACGGGTAAAAACCAAACTTATGACGATAGACCGAGGACTATGTTTGCAATAGAACACGTTAAAAGGGGAATGGTATTTACAGATGTCTCTTACACAGCCACGAACATGGCAAACTCTCTCACACACACACATACACTCAAACCATGTTTAAAATATTTGTATGAATGCTTACTGTAATATACAACAGAAATATATATATATATATACAACAACAAACCTTAAACAGCATTTGCATAAAAATTTCCATTCGTGTACTTCGGTGTGGTCATTGTAAAGTTCATAAACATAAATTTCATTTCTTCTGCTGATTCTTCAACTCACTGTGTTGGTAGTTGTGTGTGTGTGCGGGAGGGCTAGCGAGCGAGTCTGTATATGATTGTACAGCACTACATTTGTAATTTTGCAATTTATATGTGTTGTTTGTATTTTGGCCTCAGAGCAAACTTTTCACTTGGACTGTTTTTTTATTTTTGGTGGTTTTCATGTATTTTGCGGACAAATTCTAAAATCAAATTTGGTTCAAGTTGAGAAACAAAAAAACAGAAAAAAAAAACGTAAAAATACTCATAAAAATAAAGCATTCATGTCTAAAACAAATAATTTTTAACACTTGCCCGCACTTCTGTTCGGCCGGCCAGTGTTAGTTAGCACGTTTTGGTGGTGTTGACTGTTATAAATAATATTTAAGAAAACTTGATTTTTTTATGTTTTGTTTGGGAAGTTTTATTTTTATTTTTTGGTTTTTATTCAACTTTGTGTTATAAAGAATGATTATTATTGTTATAGTGTCTAATTTAGTATGCAATAATAATGAGAATTTCAGTCACAGATTATGTCGTTGTCTGTTATTCATTAGGAGACATCAGGAAGGAGTATGATGAGATCGGTGAAATATGTGTGAGGCACAGTTGTCTTCAACAAAATGTTGTTACAAATTCAACTTCCAAAACAACAAGAAATCACCACAACGAGAACACCATCGAGATTGTACGTGGGTACTTATGAGCAGTAAATAGTACTCAGCCGTAGAACATTGTACTAGATTTGAATATGTTAGAGTATTCGATGCATTTTCAAATAAATGTAATAGGCAATGAAAACAAGTATGAGCTTTTTGTGGTAACATTCGTATTCTCGAATCCTATTGTGTTGGCTACATTGAATAAGACATACAGATCACCCTTATTTCTTTGCCACCAATATATGATGAAAAGTTTGTATTTGATCGTGGTAGGGTTTAAATCGTATTATCCTTGCTTTATTGACATTCATAAACAATTTGTTTATTTTGGCAAATTCCGATTTAAATTGTAAATTTCTCTAATTGGCCAACAGGCTTTAAGTTATCGAATTAAAAAAAATAAAATCCCCTCCAAATGGCGAAAAAACTATAAATAATAAATTGCTCTCCTTAAATACCGACATACATGTTTTGTTTAGTTTTCCATTGATCTTAAAACCAAAAAAAAAAACACCTTTTCTGTGTTTCATCAGACTATTCTTGTTTTACTATTTTGTTGATGTTTCCAATATTTTGCCTACGAGTTTTAGTTTTTCTTTTCTGATCCGGTGTTTCGGTTTTAAAAGTCACGTTTGACTGGAACTGTATTCGAGTTGAATTTTGTATGTGATTTTTTTTTTCGTTGTTGTCGTTATTCCACCATACGGACGCAATTCGCATATTAAAGAGACTGTTCAAAATTGAGAACAAAGACGGTGAAAAAAACATGCGGAAACACTTTTCAAAACATCAGGAATATTTTTTAAAAAAAAATTGGAGGTATTCTCCAATTGGTGGGCAATCAATTGGACGAGAGATAAACAATGTAGGGTTTCAATGTAAAACCAATAGTATGGAACGCAGAGAATGCCTTCAGATTGCTTTAGTCGGTATGGGGATTTGGTAGTATAGGGTCATTTGTAAAAGTGGTACTGGAAACCATGCACAGTCCCATCGCACTGATTGAAAACAAATAGAAGGAGAAGTTACAGATACATTTATTTTAAATGAAAGTTATAGTTAGTTACAGTCAAAATAGTTTATCGTTTACAACATCTGATCATTAAATATATTTCCACCGACCAAGTGTATTTTGTTTATCATATTATCATAAATACGAACTGTTGACGGATAGGGTCAGTAGGGAATAGACTAACTTAGTTTTGACTCTTTCTGATTACTTATAGTAAACGGAAGAATGATTAATGTTGGTAAAAAATATAGCGATTCAAATTTTTGTCCACATCAAATGTAACCAGTTTATTTTTCTTTACCGGTATAAATTATATACGATTTTTGTTTGGCGTTTTGATTTCTTGTGCAGTTGAAAAAAAATGGCATTGATTTCTTGTGCAGTTGAAAAAAATGCTTGTGAAATTCATTGATTTTTTTATCTTTATTCGAGATGACAGCCTTTTGCTAGAGTTCAAACACAACCCGCGATAAGAGCGAACAATTACTAACGATCATGTCTTCGAACGTGTGATCATGAATGATTCGTGCAAATCACGTTTGCTTTGTGATTCTTTTTGATTATTTTATAGTAATTTTAATTAATCTTGCTTCAACTGGACTGGGATAATGCCCTTTTATATCTCTCGTACAGTTGGTGTATTCCAATAACACACGCTCAAATGGTTCAAAAAAATATCGATATAAAAACCTCATTTAAACTTTATACTTTATACATTTCAGAGATCTTAAATAAAATTTTAATATTTTATTGGATGCATTGGATGGTCTTCACTCATATGCCACATGGAAATATTACATTTTATAATTTTCCTAAAATGTTTTGCTGTCACTGGTAAACTTTTGAAAGGACTTTCATGTTTGTTTGGCATCTCCTGGCCCACGGCACGTATACTTAATATGTCACATAACAGTTCCTAATGACACAGTAGATGATGGCTATTCACACACACACATTAATTTCCTTTGCTGATTATGTACTTATTGTTGGTTATCCTCACCTATATCAACTGTATGTATTTTTAATATTTTCTAAAATATTAAATACAATTTGTTTGGAAAACAACAGCGAGACTCACTCCGCCGTAGGCAAACACACATACACGGCTAAGGACAGCCACGAGCTATTACGCACAAATTATACCTTAAAGGCAATTTGTCAAAGCGTTAATTCGATAATAAATACACATTTCCGGCGAAAATATAAACTTGTGAAAGCGACAACAACAGCTAACGTAAATAATGCGCTCTGGATGTACTTTTTTTTCTTCTCTGTTTTGTTTTTATTTATTTTACGTATGAATGACATAAACAAACGATACGGCAACAGCAACAACAACAAATAAACTTCTATAGACATACATCGACGTATGTACATACATACCTACATACATATATGCGCATACAGATATTTAACGACATGTTGTGATTTTATTTGGCTTTCATTTCTGTCTTTTTTTCCTCAATAAACCGTCACAATAATCTCGATATGAATAACAAATTCCCCAAATGCGAGTGTGATGGCGGCAAGTGAGGAGTCACTCACCCACACAGGCACACGCATGAAAAGACTCTATATGTGGGATGGGGGGACAAATATTTCCTATGGTTTAAAGCATCGCTGTAAATCCCCAAAAACAAATTTGAAACATAAAGCCGAGATTTGTGTAGAGACATGTGTAAATGTTGCTGAATACGGTGACATTTTTCTTCTTTGCTTGGTAGCGTGAGTGTGTGTTCCGGCACGGATACAAACACAACCACTCCTGCGGAGAGAGGGAACCCGAATACCCATAAATATACAATTTATTGTCTAAGCAGATAATAAATTAGCCACAGCCAAATCCAAGTGCAACAATAATACTTATGTTTGTTATGTATGGACTTGTGCGTTTCGGCATGACAGCGGAGCGACGAGAGTGGTATGAAAGATGCTGGGGAATACAAAGCCAATGACAGTTGAATCGTGTTTATAATTTTAATAGGGCGCTGTCAGCGAACCCATAAATCAAGACAGAGTAATTTGAAGATATTGATGGAGTTGGTTTTTTTTAGTGTTGGGCGTAGTTGATAAAAGCAAGAGAGCAGAGATTCAATAAAAAAAATAATGTTATTGTTATTTTGAGTTTAAACTATTTTTTTATAGGATTTGTATATATTCATGTAGAACATTTCATCAGATTTTTACGCTAGACATAACTCAAACGAGAAGAGTCCTTTTGGTCCTAAGAGTCCTTTTGTCTGCTCCGTATTAATTGTGGCATGGTGACGGCACACAAATTATCATTCCACCCTCTTAAATATTTTTCCATTTCTTTGGCAATCACTGATATCCAATTGGAGAAAACTGTATGGACAATAATTGTCATTAAGATTATATATAAAAAAAAACCATCGACTATGTGTGTAGAATCCTTGCTGACATACACTGTAATCATAGTTTTTACGCTTACTTTGATGGGAAAAGCGCTGACTATGTATTGTATGTGTATGTATGTGTGAAAACAATTTTAATGGTATTGAATTATCAATCAGGAAATTGTAGGACAAAATGACATTGTAACTACTATGGGGGACATCTTTTGAATGATTGGATTTCAGAAGATATGTTTTGTTAAAATGAGTAAAATATTCAAGAAATTCAAAAAAGGTTGCTTCATGCATGTATTTTCACAAAATAGCCCAATCTCATATAAAACTATCAATTACAAACAATTCACTTCACATTCAATGAAGGAACATACTGGGAATGTGTACCAAATCCTTGAGCTGTGTATGATATAGGGCTGGGCCAAAATTTCCGGATTACGATTCGGACACCGACACCGGAGTCGACTCAATAATTTAAAAAAATGTATTTCCATCCACAATTCCTATACTCAATATCACACTGAGATGCCTTTGTATCTTAAAGATAAAAAGTTCATAGTATCAAAAAAACTTCAAGTTTTAAAAAAATATTAACTTGGGGAGTTTTCCATAAATTTTAGGTAATATTTAATTTTGCGTTTTTGGGGCATTTTTCATGATATTTTTTTGGGATATTTTCAAAACAAATGTGAATCATCATTTTTTGATAATGAGTGGGGGACCCTAATTATCATAGATGCCCGCGATTTATGAATTATTCACTTTTGTTTGGTGTTGTTTTTTATTTTTTTTTTCACATTTTCGGTTGGGGTGTTGTAAAAAATCACCACAGATTTGAGGCGATTCATCATACTTTTGATTTTTGTTTGTTAAAAAATACACTCTTCCAAATTACGAAAATCTATTGTTGTATTTATGGGGTATTTTTCATAATGTTTGGGATATTTTGCATTGGGTAATTTTTCATAAATTGTTTGGGGTATTTTTTCAGAACTTTTGGGGTACATTTTCATACTGGATTTTTCGGGGGTATTTTTTATTTATTTTGAGGAATTCTTGTGTTTTGGAAAAATTTTCATTTGGAGTATTTGTCATAGAGCGACTTTAAACAATTTATATCATTGCAATGGGGACCACTACCATGTAACGGGCAGCTGACCTGTGAAACATCCATACAACTCTACTCAGACGCAGCTACGACGATACTCCCCGACTTGAGGCACCTGCTAGTGAATGCGGACCAATATCTGCGAGCTCTTGACTTCCTGTGGTACCAGATTTATGTCTCTGATCAGACAACGTAGCTAAAGACCAGTTTCATTCGGTTGATTCATATCTCCTCGTTCAGATACAACTCTACCACAGTCACTGCTCATAGGCCAGAACAGAACATGTGACCGGGGGATCGCTATCACCCACTGTAACATGTATTATTAATGTTTTTCTCTAGCTTCCCCTCATTTTCACCACACAATAGTTTTTTAATCGGACTATCTTAGACACATGTAATGACATTCCAGTTAATAGAAAACCCAAAGACACTCCTTTTAAGTATTTTTTACTCAACTAATCGGTGATATTTGTGGTTTCTTTGATAAGTTTGCATTCCCATGCGTCTCTTCCAATACGAAATGTCAACAGATTTTTCAATTTGAAAATCTGTATTTATTTAATTTCAATATTAAATTAAGATTTCTTTTTTTCATATCTTACAATATCAAGTATGTACAAATGGTAATGTAAACACTCGCATACATACGAGTAAGCAACACGAGTATATCATGCTGTTCTATTACATGTATGTTTATATACGGATGTCCTATTGACATATTAGGGTGGGTTGAATAACCACTTCAGATTATAGAAATGAAATGAAAGCCTCTTACGATTTATGGAAATTCCCAAAATATTTCGGCAATATCTGTTACCAATCCAGAATTAGAGAAATTTGCGATAACTTCGATATTTTATTTGGTAGATAGCTGTTAGCTGAAGTTGATTCTATCCTCCTTCCGACACCTTAATTACCTTCCCCGAATGTTGGTCATAAAAAATGAGCTGGCAACTGAATAATTCTGGAATGACAATAAACTCTAAAAAATAATATCTTTTTTTGAACGTATCTTAAACATTTACGGAAATATAACCGTATTTGTATGTTTTGGAAATAGTCGAATTAAACTGCCAATTAATATGGTTAGCCTATCGAACGTAGAGACTCAAATACTGACCTCTAAAAACTAAGAACATGTAGGATTTTTAAAATGTGACAGACCTCGAGCCGAAAAACAGGCTCCCGTTAAAAGAGATATATAGGTAGAGAAGTTAAATCCCGACGAAAATGTACGCATCTGTTTCAGATTTGTCCACATTATGCACCCGGTGTCTTTTGGTTTAAAAAATTGCACATTCAATCAAGGAACAGGCGGGAAACGTCTCTCACATCAGTGAGATAAATACCGTGACCGTACCACCCCATAGTCACTCAAGAATTTGACGCCCTACTAGCATGAACATTTGTTTAATCAAATACATTCTAAGACAATGATGGTTTTGAACCACTTCACACCCGTCTCTAAATTACGTACCCTATCCTTGTAACGCCCTATGGCAACTGGTTTGACGAGAATCGGTCAGCATCAGGATCTTAACAATGTTTCGACTAACGACTCCTCCAAGTGTTTTTTTTTACAAAGCGGTAAAATGACTAAATTTTTTTTAATTCCCCTGACTTTTTTTCTCAATATTTTAGGTTCATTTAAATTTTGACGGCAAATCTAGTTATAAGAATAATATCTAAGATGTTAGGGATACATGATAGCAGCTCCTTCGTTGGGACATATGATCTCAGTAGGGATGAAAGGGTTACTATTGAATTGCTCCGACTCAAGATTGTCAATATTTGGAGGGCATTGATTAAAATTCTTCAGCATTCACATAAATCGCACCATCTTAATGTGTATGTTAATGTTTGTCCTATATAATTTACATTTACTTTACAGACATACATACATACATACATATGTGTGTATGTCAGAAAGTACATTCATGGAAAAACATGCGTTAAATTGTGTGCAATCAATTACATTTATCTATTCTAGGAAATCAAGCGTAATACAACATTTGTATAAATTAAATACAGAACAATATTATATACATACAAACCCGTGCATACACACACACACACACACATACATATATAAGTGACGTATATACACCATATACGAGTAATTTCGTACACACACAGACCCATCTACTACAGCAGTTTCGACGATAGTTGGTTTGACTCGATGCTATCCCTCATGTTATGACTGTAGTAGTGCAGTGGACCTGTGAAACGAAGGGGATACACAAGGAGTCGCTGAAGTTTGTGTGTGACCAAAGGACTACAAGGAGATTGGGAGAATATTGTGATTTTGAAAGAAGCCTTTACATATACACTCACTAGAAAAAGTCTGTGTACAAGTAGAGAAATCAAAGAAAAATACAAAAACCACATACAAAATCTAGTTTTCAGATTATGAATTCGGTTTTTATTTTAAAAGTAAAGCAATAAAATTGAAGAAGAAACCAAAAAAATAAACCCGTAACAAATGACAAATGAAGATTTAAGGTAAACAAACGTTAGATAAAGTCTGCGTACAAAATGTAAACTCATAATGGGGATGCAATGGTTTGCATTATTTTTTTGAACTTCAGTAGCTAGTAGGGTAGCTTTTCATTGGAGAACCTCTGCTAATCACTTCGGCATGGATTGGACAATTTTTGAGGTTTTCTGTGATGTTATATTTCCCCATTTCTTCGGCAACACCTTTTTCAGTATACTTTTTGATGAAATTGAATGCTGTTGAATATTTCTTACAAAAAAAAAAACACACAGATGCACAATGGGTTTAAGATCAGGGCACTGCGGATCTGTAAGTTAATGGTGTGGACCGGTATATAGCAACCAAGGCTCCTCAATGTTGGGTCTATGCTTCGTGTCATTATCTTACTAAAATTAATAGTGGCCCTAAAGTCTCAATTTCACTGCACTCTGTTTGAAGTTAGCTTTCAAAATATCTCGGTAACCACGTTTGTCCATAGTTGACTCAATGAACTGAATTTTTACTAATCCATTTGGAGTCAAGGGTAAACCAGATAAACCATGTGGCAAATTTTTTGAAGTGACAGACCAAAGCCTCTGATGGCCGTTGAACCCACAGCCCCCTTTCGCTGATAGGCAACCAACTTGCCTGCCGCGGTGCTTAGTATTTTTTATTCTATTTGGTCTTCTTCAATTTATTTGGACTACTTGTTGAATACGACATGAATTGCCAAGTGGCTAATATAGGGGGTTAATGGGGAACATGTTTGGTTTTTCGTGGTGTGAGATATGCTTTCGTATACTTTCTTTTTAGAAATTAGTGAGCTGTGAAATATAAATTGTATATTTACTGATAGGGACTGAACTACCTGTTTCTGGCGAATGCTGTTCTACCCAAGTCAATTATATGGCTTTCAGATTACGCGCAAAGTCGCCAGCATTCACGAGGTGGAAACGAGATGTGTTGATTTTCTAACCAAGACCATGTGATAGCCATGAGTTTGGAGATTCTAAGTTGTAATTCTCAAACTTTCGATGATCCCATCGCATGGACTACTCGACACCCCCCTGTACATGTAAAATATTCAAAGAACTTTTTCCAACATATATCATATGCTGCCAATGACACAACAAGGACACTCCCATGATATTTTACTTTTTTTTTTTGTAGTGTTGTGTTCTTTTCATTTCGCAGTCGGCAGTGGCGCGTTTTTCTAGAACTTTTTGTTGTTTTTCATTTTTAGTTGAATATAATAGAAACTATTTAGTTGATTCTCGGATCGTACATAGCCCCAAGGACGATACGAATACCATGAACTGAGTAAATATTTTAAATATGTTTATATATCTGATGATATTCCGTGTCCGTATATTTGTATGTGTGTGTGATTGCGAACATAAATATATTAACTTCAATTGAAAAACCGTAGTAGATAATATGTCCTTTGCCTGGTTGAGTGTGTTTGTGTGTCGGCAGTTAAACGAGTATATTAGACTGGATATTTAATTGAAAATCGGTTTTGAAGGAACTTTTAAATACCCAATTCTCATATGAAGGATGTAAAATAGTCGCGATGGTTAGGGCCATCAGAGAATGTGACGTAAACCAAAAAAAAAATGTTTTTATTAATATTTCTCGGAATGAGGGGGACTTGGACATCCACAATGTCCAAAAGGGGGGATGTCTCATTAAATGTACCCAAGCTTATTTGAATATTTTCGGAATATAAACTAAACCTTCATGATCGTTGGGAACATTAGATGCATACGTTTTGTTTTTGAAGCCAGCTTAATGTACACATGTGTGAACAATTACATGTATGTTTTGTATATGTGTGTGTTAAATTCTAAGTAAATGTTGATGTATACTAAGTGAATCGTTGTGTTTGTTGTTTGGTATATGCACGATAACAGAAAGTTTTGTTCACAGTAAACAATATGATTATTTATTGAATGCCCGTAGTTGGTATTTTTTGCAGTCTGAGTTTACATGGCAAAAAAGATATTGTTTGTTTAGAAGTTCGTATTTAATACATTGACGGACATTGCTAAACAATAAAATGTCGACAAAAAATTGTTCCCTACATAATGTGAGACGTTGTTTAAATAGTCTGGCATGCAATAAATGTGTCGATGAGGTCCATCGACCTAACTGAAATCAATATTTCATATACTCTGTGCGATTTTTGTTTAGATTTCGAGACAGAACTAAGAGTTTCAGTTTTTTTTTACAAAAACATTTAGATGGCCCAAAAAAGGGAAAAAAGTCTCTCACCGTGCAAAGTAAAGGCAGACAATTTTTTAATATAAACAAACAACGATGCTGTTTCCCTTATGTGTTGTGTTTCTAAGTTTAATTTAAAATATTTCGTATCTGCTGCATTTCTTCAAGTAACCAAAAGGCACCCTTCGGCTGTACTTTGTGTGTACTTACTTACATGAAAATCCAATTTATATGATCATGACCTCTCTGTACTGAAAAATGTGCTTACCTTTATTTAAAGAGGCCAGAGAAAAAATATCGTAGAGAACGGAAGGGACATAAAATAACAACCCAGTAAAAAGACAACACTCGAAGACGTGGAACAGAAACACAATCTTTAATCCGAATGGTCTTCAACTTGTATCATCACCATTAAGAGAAACCAAAATAAGTTCTTCCAATTTTTTTTCCAAAGTTTATCCAAAAGTTTGTGAGATTGACATGAAATTGGACAGCATTGGGCGCGTTGACGAGAATATGGCAGCCGTAAATGAGAGTATGCGACTCAGTACTGAACAACTGAACGTTGGCTCTATGATAAAGCCACATACGAAAAATGTCCAAAAAAAAAATAAGAATTCTACAAAAAATCACATACAAAATTGAGGAGTTTTTCATTATTTTTAATTAATATTTCATTTTGCGTTTTTGGGGCTTTTTTTCATATGAAAAAAATTGACAACGAAAAATTCTCCATTTTTTATTTTTGGGGAATTTTTCGTTTTTTTGGGAACATTTTTTCAAAACAAAAGTGAAATATATATCGATTTTTTTATAATGTTTTGTTTTTGGATATTTTTCGTAAAATTTGGTGAATTTTGCATTGGGTAGTTTTTCATAAATTGTTTGGGGAATTTTTCAGAATTTTTCGGGGAATTTTCATATTGGGCTTTTGGGGGGATTTTTCATTTATTTTGGGTGAATTCTTCATTTTTTTTTGGGGGTATCTTTCATTTTGTGTATTTTTCATAGAGTCCTCAACGTTTTATGTACTACCCTGATGCGAATAATGCACAAAGTCAATGTAGACTTGAGTTGTCGTTTTTTTTTGCTGGGATGTCAAATATGTATTTTTATAAAAATTATATTAAATCCATAGAAATCTGAATAGTCTGCAATATTTTTTTTTATTGTAATTGCAACACTTTTTGGAGTGATATAAAATGCGGTATGGATATGTTGTCAATGGGTTAAATAATACCCAGTGTTTATCACCAGAAAACCAGTAGCAAATCTGGTCCGCTCGAAGACAATACAATGCTGTTTTTTTTTCAATACATTACACTTTATTTATTAGCATGTAGGCTGTTCTCACGAGTCGGAAGTGCTCAGATGTCAAGAGCAGGGATTCGTCACATACTATATATATAGTAGGTACTTATCCATCATTATCTAATTGAGATAATATTCATTACCAGAAAAAGACAAATACATTTCACCCTTGTTTCTGAGGAAATATCTTATATGATTGCTCACTGGTAAGTATTGCATAATCAAATTTTCAGTTCAATCAGTTTGTGTTTAAATTATATTAAAATTATTCAAAAGTCGGTTTTTCCATCTACTGTTCGGGAGCCAGACTGCAGCCAATAGAGAGACTTTAGCACAATCTTAATGCCTTTCCTTGACGAAGAGACTGTTTTTTTTCTTCTGTTCCTTTGAAAAATCTGTCTGATATTTGTATTGGCCGACTCATGAGTTTTTGTGGCCCACAGGAATGTTCTGAGTGGAAATTGTCTGTTTCCGTGGCATCACAATCGACTACAGAGCTGGGACCGTAAATAATGATTTTTTTTGTGTTTTTTTTTAAATCAAAAAATCAATCACTTAGAACACACATAAAAGAAAAATATTTTCACACTAATGAATGTTTTTGGACAATCTTTACGTTTCCGTCATAATTCTACAGTTTTTTTTCAATAATAATGATTAATTTTGAGTAATATTATAAAAAAATACAATTAATAATTAAAAAATGTATGACATTTTTATGCCTTGGCAAAAAAATCCCCTCAAAAAAGTCGTAAATTGAAAGTGAGTTTTGTTTTGAATGAAGAAAATAAAAACCATAAATAATTATTATTTTTGAGTTTTATTTTTTTCCTCAAAAATAATCATTATGAACTAATTTGTATAGTATTACTCAAAATTAATCATTACCATTGAAGAAAATCATTAATTGTAATTTTTATAATAAAACTCATAATGATTACGGTCCCTGCTACAGAGTCTAAGTGAGTTTGCAACTCTAATCTAATGTAATATGTCCCAATAGACACTAGGCTATTTTAGTTGTTGCAATTTCTATGATTCCCTTTTGAACTTGCCTCTTGTGTTCATATATCATTTGTTTTTTCACTTTTCAAATGCAAGTGTCTTTCAAAATGTGGAAATAATGAGCAGCCAACACAAGAGGAATTGCCAGTAGGAGCAAGTTTTTTCCCTTGCCATTCCCCTTACCCCTCTTCTACAAATTGAGAATTGGGACAATTAAAATTGGGACCAACTATGAAACTATCAAAATCTCGACAAGTTTTATTTTCACTTTCTACCAAACACATTTTCCTGATTGTGTCCAGACATATCTTAGGTATTTAGGGACTGCATTCAGTTGTTACACTTGTTGTCCCTACCGAATGAAATGCATTTAACCCCTCAATTGAGTATATAAAAAACTATTTGAAATTCAAAAGATATACCTAAAAGTATGCTTTACTAAAATCACTTAATAAGTATGCTTCAATTTCCGGTTGGTTTTTATGGTTCCCTCTGCAAAAACCCCATTGTGGCGACAAATGGTTTTGTCATGTACACATTTGTAAATTTCCATTTTTTTTTTTCGAAAAATTAAAACACAAATATACATTTTAATTAAATAAAACAATAAATGGAACGCATTTATTCGAATATACCTTTTTGCTGGGACAAAGTCCCTTCAGAGCAGCATCAGTGATTAGGAGGCACCATGAACGGATATCTGCCAGCATGTGACACATTTTAAAGCCTTTAGGTTCCTGTGAGTGTATGAGTGCGTGGGACAAGTTTATACTTTTTTGTTGTTGTTATTTTCCTTGTTGTTATAGTTCTATTTGTGAAGTGAACGAACGTGTAAAAGTGTGAGTGCTTGTTGTGGTAGTATTGGGTAAGTTAACAAAATGTTGACATGTTGTTGTCATTACTGAAAACATGCACATACTTGACGTGTATACATACGTACGTACCGCTATTGTGTCTCATTTCAACCGGAAATACGCATTTACACTCTTGTCAATTTCGAGTTGTGTCGTGTACTGGTGTGAGTTGTTGTAAAGTTGATAAAAATTTCATTTAGGTTTTGCATATCCTGTTTGCTGGGTGATGGTGTCAGACATATGTCAAACGGTCCTCATTTTTAGCGTGCGGAATGGTGAGAGTGTTGAAGCAAGGATTGCCAGTTTTTAAGGGAAATTACAACTCGATTGGTAACATCTACATTCATTTAAGACATATGTTGGAGGTTTGTACTGACTTTGAGTCACACTACAGCCTGAATAAAAATATATGGACATTGACCACTACAAGAGATCTCTGGCAGCTTATCTTGCCATCATTCCAATGAAGACTGTATATCAAAGAACACCAAGGAATAGCAAGAACACCTTTTCGCATATGAGAACAACACTGATATCGCCGAAAAGATAGAGCTTACTAAAGAAAGTGGAATGAGGACAAGAACAAAAATATTCTTGTAACTGTTTCGACATTAGACAAAATAATTGAACAATTTGTTTAGCCGGACTCCTACATCAGTAAATACAATAGTGCATAAGAGTATGTATGCTACTTTGGGCAAAGCAAACAATTCAAGAACACAACCATTTCTCGATAAATTAAAACAATATTTTACAACCAACTTCTTCTACCCGTGCTACATTATGACAACTATCAAGGACGTCGCAGACAGGAGAAACGACAATTCGTTGGAAGGACCTATGGAAGGCATGTAAATCGGAGGCATTACGATCTATTCGATCACGACTGAAGTGCTTGGAAATAATTTATAAGGCAGGCCAAGCCTACCAAAACAGGCTGCAGAGCCAACGATGTTTAAAACACTTTTTTATGTAGACTATTTAACGGATCAATGGAAATCTCATTATGAAGATTTTATTATTATCGTAATAGGTTTGTTTGCCCGAACAGCTATTTCTTTTACACAATTAAAATTTTAGAAATAATAAAAAAAATTAAAACAAAAATGGAGATAGCGTACGAACTGTTATTTCTAAAGCTGAAACAATTAAACGTTTGAAGCTGAAGAAAAACCACGATTTAACGATGCAAGAAGAAAATACGCTTGGAATTTTCATTGGACTCATATGACTGGGGAGACGTCATGTAATCGAGTCTTCTACTCAGATTAAAAAAATCAATGTCATTCTTCAAAAAACCATTAATTGACATTATCAGCATATCAATTCAATATTTAGGTGGCCTTTTTTTTCCCGTATCTGAGTAGGGAAATTTCGGCCGAAAGGTTTGTGGTTTTGGGAGAGGACAATGTTGAACCAATTGACGCCATACAGGTTGCCTGTTATGAATGATTCAATTCACAACATGATTTACAAACAAATTCTTAACAATGAAGATTATACAGGAAGACCAATCTAAGTGGCGAACCTTTTCCGAAATTGTCATGCACTCACTTTTACATAGGCCCCATGTGATAGTTGTTACTCATATCATATACCCGTACACAAATATGAGATTTTCTGTGTGTCAATGTTCATATATTTTTTTTTTTTAATTTGTATTTTTCATTCAAATACATTTTACTACATCCCCATAACAAAACCAGTCTTTTAACACATCTCGATTTTTCTTTTGCCTTTTAAACAAATAATGAAAAAGGGTTATCAAATAAGAGCTACGGTTGATTGGTAGGACCATAATAAATCACATAGTATGTGCATAATAAATCATATCCAAAACCCTTTCTTAGGCTGCGAATTGTTTCGCGAAATTCCAAACCTTAGTCTCAGAACTACGACAGTTTTTAGCAAGCTCGGAAATGGCAAAACTACCAAAAATCCAATCATTAGTTTCAGATTGATACACGATCTCATAACTTTTTAGGGTCTAGCGATTACTTTTCAAAATGATTACTTAATAGCTTCTTAAAAGTTTGACGACGTGCCTTTAAAGCTTATTTAGTGCAATAAACTCCGAGCATGATTTTGACAAAACATACAGTTCCAGCCTGATAACCCTTTGTAACTATATTTATATATTTGGTAAAATAGAATATATACGTATGTATATATATATCGACATATATACACACGAATATTTTTAAAATATTTGTTACATGCAGTTCAGAGAAAACAAAAGCCAAAGCTGACACATTCACACTCAACATTTTTTTGTTCAACACATTTGTATGCAAATCGACATTCCTTGTATATCCCTACTGCTACATTCACTCATGCACACAAACTCACACACTCACAGCGAGAGATATAGAGGAATTAACATTTAAATACACACACACACATAATTTCGTTTGATAGTAGGGCTGTTTTATAAGGGGATTTGTTTGAACCAAAATCTATGTGATGAAACTATAATTATTGTGATCTTTAAAACGGATCCATTTGTGGAAAGTTCCATCGAAATGCGATCAGATTTAGTTTGAAATTTTAATTCGGCGGAATTTTATTTCTATTGAGTATTAGAATGTTAATGAATCTGATGATCTCAGCATCACTTTTATTGATCATTGATTTTAGCCAACGGCTAAAAAAGAATATATTATCTGTGAAGTGGATACATCCATTGTTGTCGATTTGAATGGAGGGGGTAATACTCGTAGTATCCTTTACAGCTGTTGTATACACTTTTCCCAAAAAAAAACATCACTATGATGTATATGATGTGTCGGAATTGAAATTTACTCAATTCCTTTGTGTGTATGTGTATGTTTTTTTTATGGATATGTTAAAATGTGCGTGCGTTTGAGTGCCGAAAAGATATTTCGAAAATTATTAAAAAGTATTATAAATTCGCTTTTCCGTCCGTCCGTCGTATTGTTCGTTTTTGATGTTGCTGATGCTGTTTGATAATAAGTGATTATATGCATACACAACACTCACACACACTTGATATTTTTTTTTTTGCAAAGTTTACAATACGTTATGCGAACTGTTTTGTTTTTTCTGACACATTTTTAATAATGTCGGAGGGGGATGCGAAAAGAAGAGTGATTGTTAAAAATATGTTAGATTATGACATGTTTCCAATTGTACTAAACAGAAAGCGTATATCAAAGAAGTTTTAAGTAGTTTTCCGCCCAAAAAAGAAATATGCAAAATAACTCCTTAAAAGCAAGCACGGCGTGCTCATCCAATACAACAGACAAACGACAAGCTCATCATATACAATCGCGTGCACATATGTATGGTGTACCGTAGTTGTGCAAAGGAACACACATTGAATTCCATATTAAGAGTTTTCACAATTTAATGAAATATTTTATTATTAATAATTTTGACATGAACTGCCAATGGCATGTTCGAATAAGAAATGTGGATGAGTTGATGAACACCTAGAAATATTGTCAGCGAATGAGTTATGCAACTATCACACTGTACAACCGTGTTTGCATCAATTTCTCATTTTAAAACAAAAATCAAATACAAAACTTGATGTAGTCCTTCGTATACTAAATGTTTAATATAACCACTTATATATGTTGATAAAATTTATTATTTTGATGTTTTATGGAATTAAAACTAACATTGTTTATTTATAAATTAACAATAACTATTTTTGGGAAAAACTTTTAAAATTCAATGATCAGTGGGCTCTTTCAGCACATATATTGTGTACGAACGAGAGATGTTAAGATGACCCGTACGTCTGAATGCTTGTAAGACTCTGATTTTTTATTTTCCAATATTTTCTTAAACTACCATACGTTTTCTTAAACTAAACGAATCCTAAAGAAGGAACGATAACGCGATAGACGCATGCGTGGGGTGGTTTTGTCAACACACACACGCGCAACATCTTGTGGAAAATTCCACTTGTTATCATCATCATCGTCCCTTTTATGTTTATTGATCGTCCACATACGAATGTTTATTGATTGCATATCTTAAAACCCCAGCTACAAAACACATACATGTATTGAATGTATACAAATTACCGAATCTAGTACAGACTTATACATTATTTGAATACATTCAATTACCGAATCCAGTACAGTTTTATACCTTCAACAAAAAAGGATAAAACACCATGTGAGGATTTACAGAAATCTGAACATATTGCTTCACCGCTGTATTCGAATTACAGATTCTTCTCGCACCCTAAGTTTTGAAAAAACAATTTGTGAGCCCTTTTAAATGGGAGTAAAACTTGACGCATCAGATCATAAAAATTTGCTCATATGTATTGTCTTCGTAGTCATCGTATTGGCAAAAATGAAATGGCTGTTGATGGATATCCACATTAGGGCAAGCATACTATGACAACATGAAATTATATCTATACTAGTAAGTTGTAATGCGCCTATGGCGCCCGTTGAAATATGGATAAAAAATTTTGTTGAAAAAAAAAAAATTTTGTGGAAAAAAAATTTTTTTTTTAAAAAAAAAATTTTTCCTAAAAAAAAAAATTTTTCATAAAAAAAAAAAATTTTTCCTAAAAAAAAAAATTTTGTTGAAAAAAAAAAATTTGTGGAAAAAAAAATTTTGCAAAAAAAAAAAATTAGTAAAAAAAAAATTTTGGTAAAAAAAAAATTTGGGGAAAACACAATTTCTGTACAAAAAAAAAATATTACTTTTTTTTATTATTTATTATAGAATTATAGAATGCCAATTTAAATTCCTACGTACTGCGTGACAGAGTAAGTGAATCAGTGAATCAGTGTATCAGTGAATCAGTGTCGAGGGTAAATATATATTAAGATGATATCATTTGCTATGGACACGGAAACTCTGTCACATTGTTTTTTGCCATCCGGGTGAATACCCTTAAAATATCAAACAAATACAAGAATTGTGTTGCAATCTTCGATATAATTACCACTATAACAAATAATGAAGCTCTAAACTGTTGAAATTTAATAATACAGAACATACATAATGGCTTCAATACACTGACACCCACACACTCATAAGACCAACTCTTACATTGCACCACATACAGTGCGTGTAACAAGATGGCAACACTACATTGTGTTATACTGAGTAAACTATGAATGGTTATTGTTGTGGTTTTGAAAAATGTTAGTTTGTTGAATTTTGAAATAAAACTAATAATCTGATCGAGTCCGTTAACAAAATTTTTATATTATCTCTGTAAGTCTATCCATTCTCACCAACTCCTCAAATGGGTGGAATCCATGTAAAACTGTCCACTGATTTGTCTAAAAACTGTCTAAACTAAAACTTCTTCTTATAAAAACAAGTATATACAGTGGTAATTATAAAGATAAGGGATTGTAAAAGTCTTATCCCCGAGTTCATAATAACTTAAAACAGTTTAACAAACCTTTCTTAAGAAAAATTTATGAAAATACAAGAACAATGTTAAAAGGTTTGTCAAGCTGTTTTAGATATTTATGCATTCGGGAGCTAATAACTTGTGTGTATTCGAATCCTAAACAAAGTTTTGAGTTTGTATTATAGTCTTTATAAATATTTGCTAAGAAAACCAAGTTTTACTTTAAATTTTTAGAGATTATTGCGGACGTTTTTCGAAAAAATGTTAAAATATTTTTAAATAAGTTTTCTTTGTCTTTCATGGATTTTTGGAGGGTAATTTTTTATATCAACACTGGGTAGGTTAGATTAAGCCAAAGTGACACCACAGTAACTAGCCCTCAATCTGTGCCTAGCCCTTCCTGCTCCACATAACTGAGCGTCGTTTTTTTTCGTTCTTGGAAATGACTGTCCTTTGTTCACAGTGGTACTCATATCGTTGAATCGATGGCGGCTATGAGAAGCACTGCAGACAACAAGTATCGCACACATGCACACGTTCATTTTGTGTTAACATTCATTGAACGTGTTAATCTTTGATGTATGTGAACATGTGTGTATGGGTGCGAGTGTTATGTATGGGTTGTTATTGTTGTAATTGAACATGTTCCATGTTTATCACACACACGCAAATATATACATGCATTCCCATAAAGTAGTTCGCCATCGTAAGAGTCGGTACATGTGTGACTGTAGTTGGAAGAAGAAATCCAGCAGCAACAACAACAACAACATATAATCAATATACACTAATAGTGTTCAGAAAGCAAGCAAGAGCATACATCTTTATGTGCAATTCCATTATAATGTACATAGACATATACTTCCTCTACGTTTATGTCTTGGGGCACCACAGACTCACACAATGATATTCTCCAATTCATACACCAATACACTGAAGACAAGCACACATACTCGTACACACATAAACATATGATCAAAGGTACAATGTACGTTGTTTTACAAAGGTATTGTGTTTAGTTGAACACTTTGGGGTTTTCCTGCTTGCCGATGCTCTATCTTTGCTGTTTCTTTTGTCAGCAGATCGGTTCACACGTGCTGTCATAGTTCTTCGTGTTGGATTCGATAACAGCACAGACGCATCAACTGCACTCCACTCCAGGAAAACACATTAAACAAATGACTGTAACTGGCAATGGAAGAAAGTGGTATAAGCGTCATCCATGTCTGTCGTATACACAGATACACTTGCACGGACGACACTGACTCTTCGACTATTTTCTTTCCCTGTGAAGGTTATTGGAACGATTGTGTACTGTGGTTTTGTTGAGGTTTACCAGCAATACACACATTTGCTTTTATGATTTCGTGTTTATATTTATGAACGGCATAGTGATTCTTGGGGGGCAGAAAAAAGTGCTAGTAAATTTATATTTTTGAAACCATTAATTCGAAAGGTTTTTTCTAGGTTTTCCAGAAAAGACTCTTGATGACTGTCCTGTCTTAACATAGGGTGAGATATAGTCTTTTTTTTAGTGAAGGTTTGAAAGGTTTATAGGTCTGAATCGATTGACATGGACTTTTTTATATCTTTGTGAAGAGGTGAAGCAATTTAGCCGAATTTTGTTCCCTACATTTTTGAATATAGTTTATAAACACACAATTTTTTTAAATTACAAACATTAAAACAAACTATTTCGATTTAATTCATTTGGTTGCCTAGGCTTGCTTGGCAGTAGCGCATCAGCAAACTTATCAAGACCTTAGTTACGGTTTCCAGCTTTCTCTCACGAATGGCTTATTCGATATTCGCCTTAAGGGCCTCAATCGTTAATGGATTGTTCGAATAACATCGATCATTCACGGTAACCAAAAAAAAATCTAAGGGCGTGAAATCTTAGTTGACATTGTGGAGACGGGTCAGAGTAAGATTAACGATCAGGGTGCACAAAATAGCGATTGTGACGTGGCAAGCCAGTCTGCTGATACCTTCTGTTCAATCTTCAGCCACAAAAAATGTCTTTTCATCGGAAGATGTTATCGCTCCAAAATCCGCATTAAACTGTCACTCACTGGTAGTGGCCAGATCTGCTTTGCTTGTGATCTGTGTCAACTAAATAAAAAAACAATTTTTAATACTCCATTTTTCTTTGATAAAAAAATTATCTGCCTGTTGTTCGTTTCGTTTGTTCGTTCGTTACGAATCGTTAATATTGAAAGCGTTATAAAATGAGTTATAGACATTATTCAATTCTGGTGTTCAGATATATGTCAGATATCGACATACGGAGCACAATCCCAGAAGAATAAGCTTTCACTACTAATAAAATACGATTTAATTACGCCTTGAATTTTGACAATTTGTAGCGAACGAACAAGTTCGTTTTACGGAAACAGGCAGTAAACTACTCATCATGGGATCCTGACCGGCGCTGTGGAGTCGCAGTCTGACAAATTTGCCCGTAGTTGGAGTCTGGAGTTGAAAAATGTGCCTACATTTCTCATATAATAAATAAAATGTACTAAAAACAAGTTAATATTCATTAAAGTCTGAAATATTTCGTTTATATGAACTCTTTTTGTCTTTGAGATATAGATGCTCATCAGGAATTTCCGAAATTTTATTATTGAAGAGTTAAAGTCGGCCCAGACTCCGAGTTTTGTCTATTTACATTCCTCATAAAATAAATAAAATGTATTAAAATCAAGTTAATCTGTTTATATTTTTTGAAATATTTGTTTGAAATATTTTCGATTATATGCACTTTTTTATCTTTACGATTTAGACGCACCTCAGTGTGATAAAGAGTATAGGAATTGTGAATGGATATACAATTTTCGAAATTATGTTGTTGAAAAGCTAAAGTCGAAGTCGGTCAATTTTGGCTCGACTCCACAGCCCTGATCCTGACAGGCTTATGGTATTTTCCCCCCAAAAATTTTGAATATTTTTGGGAAAACTTAAAACACTCACATCTTGCAATAAATTTTAATTTACACAAAAATCTCTATGAATTGGAAAATGTAAACAACTCCCCAAATAGGCGTCCTTTCAACCTAAATGTTGTTAGAATATTTACATATGAATCGTGGTACCGCACCAACCCAACCCCGCACCAACTCACACCTGCATTAACTTTATGGATGTGTGTGACTATGTAACATGTGTGGACCAAAATGTTGTCAACCATTTCGTGTTATCCTTTTTATGTTTTTTGTTGTCGTTATTTACCTACTGAGAATATAAAATCATAGTAACGCCAAAGTAAACAGCGCCAACCAAAGTTGAAAATGCAAGGGGAACGGTAAAGGATTTTGCAGGTGTAAAAAATTATGTTACAACATTTTTTGTTTTTCCCCCTTTTTTGATGTTGTTGGTTTAGCACTATCCAAATTGTGGTAAACGAAAATGTGCCCGGTAAGGCGGTGTTTGAAATTACATAAAGTATGTCTCCTAAATTATTACGTTGACGACTCCTTTTGCCTCAGCATGTTGCGATTGCCGTTGCTGTTACGGCAGCGGAGAGGATGTCGTTTTCCAAAAGTGAAAAAGGAACATTTTACGTGTTTAATATTGCATACCCAGAAAATGCTACAAATAATCGCAGCATACTTTTGTGGTGCAAAGAGAGAGAGAGAGAGGGAAAATACAGTCATGTGCAAATTATGCATATGTGAATGTGGTGCTGTGTGTGTGTGTGTGCATGCGCGTATATGTGAAATTGTGAAAAACTGTATGCACGACACGTTAAGCTGCAGTTGGATTATATTATATTAGAGCAAATAAAATTAGAGGATTGTGGGCAAAACAATATTCAAGGAACATTTTGGTAGACTGCACTCAACAGTCAAAATTAGAACTGCAAACTAAAAACTTTAATATTCAAATCAAGTTTATAAAATATGTTAAATTCTTTTATACGGCAATAGGAAGGGGAGTTTTTAACAAAATGGGGTACGGTTTTTCCAAAAAAAGAAGTGAGATTTTAATAAAATGGGGTAAGTTTTTAACAAAACTGCAAAAATGGCTTTGGAACAAAATGGGGTAATTTTTTTTACAAAGCTACGTTTTAAACAAAAATGTAGTTTTTAAAAACGAAAATATACGCTTTTAACAAAAACGTGGATCTCGGCGACTACCATAACCCAGCCAGGCTCTAGTTGTGGGAAGGCAACTAAACACGAATTCCATTAAACCATCATTTCACTGAAGAAAATGCAACTCATTCTTGTCATATCCATAGAAACTTGGGGCATTACTGTCCTTTGTTGAGCTGGCTTTCACGGAAAAATCCATAATTGAAATTATAATATGACTAGAATTGACCAATAGGTGAGTGGCGTTTTTGAAAATGATTCCAATGACCGAAATTACACACAATTCCGCATATTTCCTCTTAAAACAAATTACTTCAATTAGGTGAATTAAACTAAATATATAAAAAAGAGTGTCCACACACACACACACATGCATATGAGACGACCTAGAGAATCCTGAACATTTAACAAAAGGCTTTAGGCAGAAGCAAAAGCAAAGAAAAAAAAGAATGCTACGTAGACTATGTGTCAAAGTATGGGACCGCAGTGATGGCTGCTGGATTTGGGAGACTTTTTGTTTTGGTTTGGTCAAGCGTCTATGCAAAGGAATGATAAGAACTTGAAATGTTATTGATTATATGAAAACTTGAATCATTAAAAACCGAATTTCTGGTCATTTATAAATTTTATATTTTTTTTATATTTTTAAGAAATTAAAAAAGTTCTGTATTCTGTTACGATTGAAAGTTCAGCAAATACATTTTCAGATTTTGGGTATTTTTAAATTCCTAGTAATCCCTTTGTTACTTACTTTGCCAACATTCTCTATTCTGGGCGGAGCATAAGTACAACAACTACCTCGATGCATCAAATGTCGACTAGTCTTATTCTCATTATTCTATGGTTCTATCTCGATTGTTGGAAAAGCACCAGCACTTTCTGATCCCCATGATGTCTTTGTGGTCCGCATGATAATGTTCACCTGCGACAGTTTTTTTTACTGGATTGATTGATCTGGGAAACTTATAGGAGGACTATGAAGGGATATTTCCTGCTGAAGCCAGTGAGTCCCTGACAATTATTGTCTTTATTCGGATATCGACCCCATCCCTTTCCATAGGAGTTTCATACTAATAACCCTGTGTCTTATGTGAGACGTTTAGATCACGTATTTAAATTGCTGTTTTCTATCACTAACATGTACACTCCAGAAGCCCAATAACGTCCCTCAGTGTCGTACCCACATGAGCCAAGTTACCACGAATTCAATTCTATCACTCCAGTGGCCAACACACATCCCACCCAAAGGTTCATCACCACGAGGGATGAAAATGAACCGACATAAACAAATGACACCACATCTACAGACAGGATTTTTTGTTGTAGCTTTGGAAAACGTTTTTGCAAAAAAAAAAAAATAAAAAAAAAAGAATGAAAGACGAGTATACGTAGAAGAGTTAAGCTGTCACTAATTACTGCAGTTTTCTTTAACAGCACAAAAGGACACAAACGTATGACTTCAAAGGCAAGGGGGGGTTGGGGGAACAGCGGAGAATATGCAACCAATTAATAAAAAAGGATTCCGAACACAAAGATATTCCATCTGTCTCTCTTAGCGGGCAGAGAACGAAAAGCTTTAACAAGTTCTACACAAAGAAGGTACTAATGAAAAACCTCAGAACACTTTTAAATAAACTCGGTGTCAAAGGGGAAAAATCTAACACTGTATGTGTCACGGTGTGGGAGGACAGGAAATTGTGGACGAGTGTCTGTGCGGGTACACACCCTTAGTGTTTAAAGTCAAAACCATCATTAATTAAGTTATTAAGATCTTTGAGGTTAGACTATAATTAAATATCAATCTGCTGTGCTACCAACTAAAACTCAATCTCAAAGTTTAAAGCCAAAACTATTTTTCAGAGCACATACTGAGAAACTAAGGCAAACTATTTGGAACCCCCCGAAAAACGATTTGGCGGTTTCCGATGGCAACGGCAACAATATTATGCCAGAGTACAGGGAAGCGTGGTGAGGGAGGCAAAGACGGTATCTGTGCGTTGCCACCACTTGATATCATTGACAAGTGACAGTCGGACGGACAGCGCAAAACTTTGGCATAGCATGCAGCTAACGGGACAGAAACAAAAAAAAAAATCGTTGGGCAGAGGACGTGGCCAAATTGTTATCTTTAGCTTAGACGAAAAACAAATGAAAAATGTTGATAGAATGTTGTGGACAAAGCGAGTTTGCATGCAAGCAGCGTCAGCGGCAATACAGCGAGCAAATTGTGAGCATTCCACCAAGCAACAGATTACAGCAAACAACAATCACTCTACCAGTCTAAGCGGTTACATTTTTGTTTTTGGGCAAAATATTCAGGAATATGACAATGTTCCAACCTCCCCTCTCCATAGGACACATTTGTTGGGGGCACAATATTGAATTGGGATTTTTAAAGATAAAAGAAGAAAAGTGTCGTGTATTTACACTCGATATAAAACAATCTTATTTTTGTGGCTCGTGCAAAAAAATTATTCTTAAAGCCAACTGAATCAATCCTTTTTAAGTGGGAAATACTTTTATGATCAATTTGTATAGTACCAAAGTCTGATTAGAATATATTTAAACAAATATTTCAGTGCAATATCAACTGATGTCAGTTGGGAGTGGAATGTATGTGTAGCAGAAATTGCAATTTGATTCTGCTATCAAATATGTATGTTGGATTATAATCTTTGAAAGCAGGCTAAATGAACAATATAAATGATGAAACGAAAATGGCCATACAAGAAAGATATAAATGATGACAGTGACTTACAATAACGTTTTGTGTCGTTGGAATCGAAGTATTTTGGAAAGCCCCAACAGATTTTACGACTACATATCAACACTTTTCGTTTCAGAGACGCCAAACACTGATGTGGCCGAATGACCACACAAGAATTGATCGAGAAAATCAATAATAGATAATTGGGCTATATAGGCATATCTTACGAACGCGATGAGTGCTGCGATTACACACAACACTGTGACTATATCCACGTACTGTTTAGCGATATTCAATAGAAATCTGAAAGAGTTTTAGCTTAGTGACTCAACTGAGTATGAAACATGAATCCACCGCAACAGAAGACAGACTGAGGAATATCCAAAGCAGTAAACTTTTCTGGGCTACCGTCCACCAATGAAGGCTAAGGTGTAGCTTTGGGTCAACAGCCCCAATCAGAGTCAGATTATCAGGCCAGGGGTTAAACGATCACCGGCGAATATTCTTATTGGGGGCTGTTAAACAGATTCGACCGAAAATTACCACATTTGTAGAAGAACAAAATGCTCAAGCGCCCCGGTAGGCGAGTTGGTAGCGTGCTTGCCTATCAGCGTGGGGGTTGTGGGTTCGATTCCCACCAGAGGCTTTGGTCTGTCGCTGCAATAGTCTTTGTCACTCGGTTTATCCTTGGACCCAAAATTAGAATATAAATTTACTTTGTATTGTAATTAAATAAAATAAAAAATAAATAAAATAAACAAAATGCTCTTCTACTTCAAGTTTTATTTTTTCATGATCTTGTCTTTTTCTTAAGAGTTTTAAACACACTAGTCTCTAGAAAATTTAACATTACATGCGAATAAACCGTACATTGATTTTCTAACAATTAATAATTTGGTTGACACTCCAGGTCCATCAAACCTTAATACAGGGTTCTCCAACTAGAGGTGTTATTTTGAACCACCCGGTATTTCGGTAGCTGTCACTTTTTAAGCTTTCATTCTTTGACATTTGACAAGAAGAAATTACGCCATTACTAAAAATGGAACGATACACGCTTCAACAACGCATTGACATTATTAAAATTCACTACAAAAAGATTGAAAATCTCGCAAAACTAAAAAGTTTCCGGACCGTGTTATCTCTCGAAGAGGTGATCACAATTGGCCCGAGATCTTGTGATTTAACACCATGCGACTTCTTCCTTTGGGGCCACGTGAAAGATAAGGTCTACGCCAACAGCCCAGCGTCGATTCAAGACCTCAAAGATAGAATTCGTGAGGCTATCGCAGACATAGGGCAGTCACTTTGCGATTTGGTTATGGAAATTTTCATAAAAAGGATATGGTCCTGTAAGCGTGGTCGTGGTGCCCATTTGGCTGATGCTGTTTTTAATTATTAACGGCATACCTTCCTCTTTATTATGAAATAAACATCCGATCATTTATCTCAAAAAATGTAATTTTTCTTTGAATACTAAAATAACACCTCTTGTTGGAGACCCTGTAAAAAAAGGACCTAAGTCATGAAAAACACTTTTTACAGTTAAAGGAAAATACTTAATAAAATAAAAATAATATAATCATTGTTAATGAACTTTTTTTTTATTAAAATTATAGGTGGAATTCAGATTTATAAACATTTTGCCGATTTCCACAAAACTGTAACAATTTCTCAATTTTGCTTTTTTTTAAATAAAACGTCCTACACTGGTCAACTCCAGCTGCTGTAAAAATCCAGCATTGTTTCGTCTGCTCTTTGTCAAAAAACTGTCTGTGTTTTCAGAACTAATTTTTTTTAATTTTCATGAATTTTAAATGATTTTAAAAAATTGTGTGTGTGACTGACTTAGGTTTTTTTGGGTATAATTTTTTTTATTTTTTTTTAATTCTCATTAATCTTTTTCAAAAGATTATATTATTATATGATTTTTATTTTCCACCAATTTTTAATAGGATGAAAAAGCTCTCAACAAGAATCAACCAAAAAACCAATTTCGCGAAATAGTGAAACCCCAACTCATGATTCTTGTAGAGAGCTTTCTAATACACATTCTATTAAAATTTTATGGATTTTATATTCAAACTTTGTATGTATCGTTGTATGTTTCTGTTAAATTTTGTACATCAAAAAAAAAACTATATTTATCTGCAGAATGACTCAAACTATTTGCAAAAGTTCGAATGGAAAAAGAAAATATGTATGTTGAAAATGACAAAGACGTACATTTGTGAATCACACAACTTTCCAAACCTCTTTGGAGATTTCTTCCCGCATGTGGCTTCCTGATGATAAACCAAAAAAGAACCGTCTGCATCAAGGCACAAACACACATACAAAATGAACTTTATAATATTCTGGTGATGTTGTTGTTGTTAATGTTGCCTTAAACTTCCGCGTTATAAACAGCAATTTGTGTTGTCTTATTGTCCGTAATTATCTTCGTATACTTCCCGTCAGTCTGCCTGTGTGTTTGTGACTTTGCGGTTGTATTTGTGTCTGTGCTCGTCCATGCACATCGGTTGATGTAGATGCGTGCCTTCGCTTCTTCTTAGCAAGCAACAGCTGGCGTTGCTTAAACGCTGCTTGCTACTGCAGCTGTTTTTGCTTTATAGTTCGTTCATTATATCCCCGACCATAGAGGGGTCGGCATATTAAGTGCGTCATCCAGCTGGCAACAATTTACAAATTTAAAATGTGATCTGGTGCAATTGGATGCAATTCAATTCAGATGGCTGAATTTAAATGGTCGGCAACAAGCTATGACAATGGAAACACTTTCGCTCAATTTTCAGACACTCCAAACCAATTGATCTTATTTTGTAACTGATTTTGAGATTTTGCTTCAAGAAGCATATGATGTGACTCAATTGCGACAAATACGATTTCGGGCAGAGTATCCTGTGATTCGGTTTGGTCAATCTTAACGCCTTTTTGTTGTTGTTCTACATGCTTTCAGTATTCTGGCAGTCATTTATAGTGCGGTGCTGCAGCAAGTTCGTGGTAAAATTCCATTAAACGTTGTTGCTTCATTTTCTTTTTAGACCGACATTGTGCTTGTAGCACTTTCTGTTTGTTGTTGTTTTTTTGTTGCATGTTCCAGCTTATGTCGAATGAAACGGAAGTTTTGCTGTGCATAATCTTATTTTGGTAATTATTGAAAGCTATTTAGAAACAAACTTTTTCCCCCGGTACATCTTGTCTACTCCGAGCGTGAGTGTGTGTCTGTGTCAGTTTAAATTGATAAAATCAAAATTCCAACATGGGTAAATTTTGTTCCAAACTAAAGAATTAAATTGCGTGTCATAATCCGATTTCATCCCTTGAATAGACAACTGCTAGTGGTTAAAGGGCAGCAGGGAGTGTTGGATAGAAGGTTTCAGGAGTCACAGAGACATTTTCTATACATGAGGACTTTTAAATAAATACTCTGGTTAAGCCAAAATGGGAATATGAAACCCATTTGTTTGTGAATGATATTGCTCAGTAAAGCGGATTGCAGTTAGACGCATTCGAATTTATATAAATACTGGGATTAACGATGATAACTTGAAGTAAGTCATCATTTTTTACTAGTTGAGAAAGGGCTGGAGTCTGTGCCCTTGGAAATTCCTCTTAGGTTCTGAATTGTACATCATAAGTTTACACCAAGCTTGAAAACTGATATTTATTTTTTGACAACCTAAAAAAATTTAGGACTTGGACAAATTAGTATTATCTTGCTTCACAAGTCACAGGGTCATCTTTTTGTGTGTGTTCTCTCATACAACTTCATACCTTTGAACTTTTTCCGAAATATGCGAAAGGAAGTCATGTAAAGTATTCTCTATTCGACCCCTTATTCTATCATAATTTATTTATACTGGGACTAACACAAGGGTCTAATATTTCCATCATCATCTCATTTTGTTACGGCCGTCTACATTTAAACTTCTGTACAAAATGACTTCAAGTACTAGACCTCATGTATGCCATTGTTTAATTTAAAAAAGTCCTCTTAAAACATCATCTGATGTTACAGGCATTTCTTTGGGTGTTTTAAACTAAAAAAGGACAGAAAAATAAAATCGAACAAAAAATGACGTCTGTATGGGAAAAGTAAAATGTGAAACAAAAACTGTTTGTCATTTTGTACATTTGTGCTGTAGTTGCCGGTAATATTATTAAAAGTTGATTTAAAATTCAATTTCGATAACATCAAACTCAATTTGAAACTTAAATAAGATACACACACCTTATGGTCATTTAAAGTTTTACACGCACTCACACTGGGGCACACACATAGACAGAGGGATCACATACATTTGACTAGTCGGTGCTAAACTAAGGATATGTAAAAATATCCTTTTTTTGTTGTTGCCGTTGTTCATAACAAAAGTGCCAAAACAAATTTTCATGTTCAGATGAAATAACGAAAACTAAACTATTATATAAATTTATAACTAACTAAAACTTATAAAGTTCTGTACGATACGATTGTGTGTGTGGGTTTACATTTTTTTTGTTTGCTGCTATTACTGTTTCGAAATACGAGAATGTTTTTCATTATTTATTTCAAAGGGTGTGGGTTTGTTGGATAGATGAAGATCTGGTGGTCAGAGCTCGAGTGGTGGGTGGAAATGTAATCCAGATTGCCACATTGTTTTTTTTTTGCGGCAAATCGTATAACTTGTGCGCGTACTTTTAAATACACACCAACGCAGGTATTTTGAAAGGTTTTGACAGTTGACTAAAGCAATACGACGCCAACAACAGGTTGTAGAGCCAACCTAAATAAACAATAATACTTCGACATTTACCTTCCACATTTTCTATAGTTTTCTCTTAAAAAGAGTTTTACACTTTAAAAAAATTTGCAAGCTGATTTTTTTTTTTAATAATTTTTTTTTGACTTAAAATCACTTACATTTTTAATTATTTTCATAGAAAATATTTGTCAACAATACTTTTCTTAATTGTCATTATTCATCTCAAGTGGATGCAGATAGCCGAAATTACCTGCAGTGCCACCGGGGAAGCAACACAGAACGGCCGTAGTAGTGAGCTGGCATGTACCCCACATTAAATGGCTGCCTACCGAAATCATAAACACGAAGGATAATTAAACGGACTGTCCGAAATTTTGACGAATTCTGTAATCTGTTGTCTATGAGTTGTACTGGGTCGTCTTGTCCAATAAGCTTCTTTGGTGTCGATAGAATGGGCTAGAGTTCTATACAATTTTTTTCGCCAACGTCAAGGGAAATAATAATTCTATAAATTATAATTTTCCGACCCTTTCCCCAAAAAAATCAATTCTCACAAGAACATGAACATTTAAAAACCACCTATTGTTCCAGCCTCTCTATAAGGATGCCCAACGAACATCGCTTAAAGATTTGTAGTTGCTTTCATATTGGGATGCATTGAGGAAACGTACAGGTATGTCTCTTACCTATATTGTCTTTTAAGTAAGTCTATGCAAAGCTTCTCACGAGGAAATTTTCCTTTTGAGCTTTGTAAACAGATACCTTTGTGAGCCCAAACTAATCCCCATAAACAGACAAACTTTGGTAACACCCTTTGGCAATTTGAACTTTTCGTATTGTTGTTTTCGTTTTGTGTTGTTCCTCAAAAAATTTAGTTTAACAAAAAAAAAACTATTCACAGAACTATACAAAGAATTACCTACTGACATACATACGTACATACATTCCCTTCAAACGCATCTAAGAGTTCCACAAAAAAAACAACAACAACAACAGTTATAACCAGTGCGACAAAGAGTACTCGAATAGAAGTGCTAAGAATAGCAGACGAAAAAGATTATGCCACATTTGTGGTATGTGACATTTGCCATTCCATTCACTTTAAAATGGAAATGCGTTATGACGCTACATACACGCACACACATGCACATATGGTAGTCAGGCGTATGTAACGTATGTGTGTGCTAGCATTTGCAAATGTGTTAATATTTCAATTTTGCATATGTGCATGTGTGTATACATTTCCTGAAAGGCATACAAAACAAAACAACACAAAACAAACAAAAAACTTCAAAACACACCAAAATGTAGAAAGTCTCCGAATATGAGAGAAGAGGGAATGGAACATTGAATCTGGGATTATCATTTCTTCTTCGGGTCCCAGTTGGGCATTTTCTTGTTGATTTCTTTGTCATTTATTTAGTATTATTACTTTATTTATGATCTGTTGTGGTTTATTCTTGTCTGTTGTCTGTTGCCGAAGAACAAGTGATTCTGGCTTTGCCAGTTGGGAATTTGAGGTTGTGTAGGCATACAAAGTGCTTGGGGGCTTTGTTAGGCTCGGTACTGTTGAGGTTGAGATTTAACAAAGAATATTTGTGTGTATTCAGCTACATCGGTGTGTGACAATAAACATAAGATTGAACAATAAAAATTGTCCAAGATTGTTTTAAATTACTTTGATTTGGATGAGTAATAGAAGTGTTGGTGAGGTGTTTTTATCTCTGTAGTTTATTGCAAAAACGATTTTGATTTCCCGGAAATTGTTTTATTAACAAGTAAAACCGATACCATTGGCATTAAATAATATTAAGAGTAATTCGTTTTTTTTTTATCGCATTAAAGACTTTTGTTTGAAGATTTCCCATGCGAAAAAAATATTAAAGTAATTTGTGTTCGATTATGGATGAATGGTCTGGGAAACATTTGATTACAAAGTGTTTCATACGCTTGTGTAGCATGACAATATGCAAGAGTTCTACAAGCATAGAAAATCACAGTTGTACTATTTACCATGTAACATTTTTTTTTTTGGGCAATGTGGTAAAAGTGAACTTGGAACTGTCATGAACCAATTAAGAGGCGAGTTTGATGAGCCATTAATCTCACTCTTGTCACCTTAAATTCGTCACCTTATTCGAGCAATTTGGAAGAACGTGAAGTCCCTTACATGGTGAGAGAAGCCAACCGCTATGTTGTCTTGGAAGACACCATTACAGGGGTATTTAGTGTGCCAAAATCAGACTTCACAATGGACGACGTGAGTAACATTTGCATAAAATAATCTTTGAAAAGTAAATGATTGATTTATAGATAAAACCAAAAATTTCATTGACTAGTAAAGCGTGGGCCATTTAAAATTTTAATTTGAATGGGCTATAAAAAAGTTCAGACATTTTTTTCCTCAAATTTCTGTTTTTTTTGGAAAGGTTGAATTTTGTCATTCAATGAAAGTCTATGACTTCCACGACTGGCTGGGCACT